>OX352762.1:70307301-70669801 GCA_947095585.1 Nephrocerus scutellatus | reverse complement strand
TGGCTGGTCAGATCTTGTGATCCATTTTTAAATCACTTCCCAAAGCCCGATTTTATCGAAATTTTGCACACATGTATATTTCCGTTGACAGTACTTTCTATTTGACAGTACTTTCTATTTGAGGGTGATCGCAGGGTCTGGGGGCTCCCATACAAATTTTTTTTCCCCGGCATCAGATCATTTTATACTATAATGACTGTGTTCTGTGTGCGTTGTGCGCTGTGCGCTCTCGGCAGCGCTAATTGCTTTACGATTGGGGTTGTTTTGTTTTGTAGTGCTTCTTATGTGTTTTTATATTTCAGCATTTATAGTGGAATTCAGTATACTTTTGGTTATTAGAGAATTTACATGAAACATTTTTATTTTAATGGGTTGTTTTTTATTGGTGATTTACGACAACTGCCCCTAGTACGAGCAACTGCTATTAATAAACAACTCAAAAAAGGACTCGCAGGAACTACTTTATGGCGTAGCTTACAATTTTATGAATTAGATCAAGTTATGCGTCAAAGCGACACAATTTTTGCAACTATATTAACAAAAATTGGCATGTTGAAATTTTGAATGAAAATGAACTTGCAATATTAGAGTCACATGGAATACGGCTTTTCTTAGAGAACAACTCTGTCATGGAATATAATCAATCTATTTTGAGTATTTCTGAAGACAAAGTAGTATCTACAGCTACAGCTGAGCAAGAAGCATACGTCCGTCAGCATTTTCATAAAATGTCAGTTATTGACACGGGAGGTTTGCCGTATAAAATAATATTGGTTCTGACGGTATAGCTAATAGTTGTGTTGGCAAATTAGTAGGCTAAGCTACGGTACACGTGTTTCTTGATTTGGCCTTCTTTATACACCTCTCCAGAAAGCCCTATTGAGCAGAAAATCTTGTTTGGGGTGACGCCCACATTATGTGGAAGGGGCATCCAAAGTTTTGAGTTTTTTTTTTAGAAAAATGAATTTTTCTAAGTATTTAGATGGAGGTATGGGGGTCAGTGGAATTGCGCGTGGCTACTGAGCAGGAGGTTCGTGGTTCGAATCCCAGTAACACCAAAAGTATTTATCACGGTGTCCCACCTTTGGCGAATGGGTGACAAAAGTTCCGAAAGTAAAACTTGTCACGGAAAGCTTCTCAATTCACCCTTCGGAGCCGGCCTTAAATTGTAGTTCCCTTCCATTTGTGTCCAAAAATATAAATGCGCAACGGTCGCGAGAAGCTAGACTTTGGACTGCAATGGTCTATCGCGCCAAATATTATTATTATTATTAAACTTATAATTTCATTTTTGTAAAGTTATTTAAATTATAATATTGTTACGAAAAGTAGTTAGTAGAGCATATCATAGAATTAGAATCCTAAGATAAATCCCAATGTTAATACTGCATACTAAAAATAAGCAATTTTTATACTTTTAGGCGCTAACAGTATTAGATTATTTGAAATTTGAAATGTAAGTGCCGGCAAGTTTGAATCATTGTGTACTGGTCAAACAAGTTTGTGCGGTTTGCCCGGTTTTTGTAAAAGAACATGATTGAACATGTTGTCTATTTTTAGAAGATGACTCATTACATTTAAGTATCGTTAGTTGTAAATAAGGGAATAAGGGAACAATTTTCTGGTCTATTCTCGATATTTCTGTCTAGTTTTTAATTGAGTATAATCAGAGGCGTAAAGCCGAAGTTAGATTATTAGTTGTGCAGATGTAAAAGTTCTTGTAAAGTGATAAAGGTAAAACATAAAAGAATTATTGTGAAGTACTACTAGTATAATAAGTGTTCTTGTGTACATTTAAAGTAATCACCATTATAAATTGTGAACTTGTGTTAATTTTATTGTTGTTCATTAAAATTGTTATTTGGAAAATAATTAACTTGTGTTGTGTTTTATAATTGCAAAATCCTTTACGAACTCGAAAGCCTGAATTTCGTAACAATTGGTGTCAGAAGTGGGATTTTGCAAATCGTGAGACATTAAAATTTCGCAAATCGTGTAAATTGAGAGATAGTAAAATTTTATAAACCGTGAACAATAAATAAATTAATTGGTGATTTTACAAACTGATAACATTAAACAATAAAATGGAAAGCGCAGTGAGCATTAAATCCTATAGTTCCCAGGAGCTTAAAGAAGAGCTTGGACGGCGAGGTCTAAGTACTGCAGGAAATAAGCAAGAGATATTTCTCCGTTTACAACAAGTCGTTAAAGCAGAAAAACAGCAGACTGGTGAACCGTTTTCAATTGAGACGGAGTTAGTGGAGCGAAAAACGGCTACTTCGGAAGATAAAGAAGCACCAAACATGGAAGCGATGTTTAATGCTCTAATGCAGCAAATGAAGCAACAAAACCAAGAGATGAAGCAAGATTTGAATTTTCAAATTAGTGATAAGTTGGAACAGCAAAGCGAAAAGCTAAAGAAAGAATTGGATCAGCAGTTAAATTCCAAAATGACCGTTAAGTTTGAACAGCAAATTCAACAATCGCAGAAACAAAGCCATGAACTGAAGCAGGAATTAAATTCCAAATTCAACCAGCAAAATGAAAAGCTAGATGTCATTCAAAAAAGGCTAAGAGGTAAAATGAGGGGAATTCAAGAAACGCTCAAAGGAGAAATAAATGGAATTCAAAAAGAAGTGAAATCTCCTGAGACAAACATGTGAGGAAGAGTGAGTGGTTTGGAAGGCAAAATAAAAGAGTTTGAGACCCGGCTGGACAATCGTACCCAATTCATCAGAGAGAACACTCAACAAAGCAGTTCCAGAGTCATTCCAGAACTTTCTGGCAACCAGAAAGGAATATTGCAACCTCCTGCGTTCGATGGTGAAACAGCATTTGAACATTTCAAAGTCCAGTTTGCAGCTGCTGTACAACACAATGGATGGGGTGCTGAATAACAACTAAATTCTCTAATCCTGGTGTTGAGGGGCAAGGCGGCTGACGTATGACAAATGATTCCAAATGCTGAGATGAGTTCTGGAAGAAACTTGAAGGTGTTAGACTTGCGTTATGGACAGTCTCACACACAGGAGCTAAGCAAAATACAGCTCCAGATGAAGAAACAGCAACGAGGAGAAGGACTTCAAGAACTAGAACGAGAAATAACCAAGCTAGCAAGACAAGCCTATTGTGGGGTTCCGGCTGGTGTCTTGGACGGACTGGCAGTGGATGCGTTCATCAATGCTATTCGAGATAAACAGTTGAAGCTTCATTTGAGGACAACAGCCAGAGGAAAATCGATGAATGAAGTGTTAGCATCGGCTTTGGAATACGAAGCAGCTAGAGCCAGTTTGTCTACTGAATTGGTAAGACTACGTAAGCTGGAAACGGAGGACATCACACAAATAAAGGCAATAGTTAAAGAGGAAATCTGAAAATCAAAAACTGGAAGCCCTCAGAACGACGGACATCCAACATCTAGTTCCCGTCCAAAATGATTTAAATGCCAGAAGCCTGGACATTTTATCCGTGACTGCAGGGAACCAAGACCAGTTCAAACTACAATACAGAATCGTGTCAAGAGACCTGAAAATTTACGGCAGCTATGCGCATCACAGATAAATGAGGTGCAGCAGCCAGCTTGCCTCGTATCTGCAGACCAGGAAAACTAAGTTACACCAGCTTTACTGGGCGTAAGCTGTTGAAGAGGGGAGAGAGCCCCAGGATCACTGTGAACATTGCCAGACTTGGAAAGGACAGCAACAGCTTGGTTGTTAGTGGTGTGTTAGAAGGAAAACAATGCACGTTTATCTTGGAAACAGGAGCTTCCAGATCAGTTTGTAAATCCGAAAGTGGTGTCTAAAGGCCAAGTGGAAAAAGTATTTCGCTATAATTTGAGGACAGCGACAGGTGAAGCCGCAGCAATTAAAGGAGAGTGCTCCTGTAGTGTCATGTTTGGAGGAATACAGTTTTCTCATCGGTTTATTGTTGCCAGCATTACGGATGAATGCATATTGGGCTTGGATTTCATGACAGAGCATGAGATGTCCCTTGATCTGAAGAACCACGTGTTAAAATGGCGTAATGTGAAAGTACCCCTGCAAATAAACGACAACCAGATTGGCGGGTGCGAGAAAATCATCTATGGCAAGGTGAACGGTGATCTTGGGGACAGTACAGTAGGAATAATGGAGCCAACCAATTTCAATAAGAACGAATTGATATGCGAAAGAACTCTAGTGAAACTCCAGCCTAAGATACCAGTGAGAATAATGAACGTTAGCCCATCACCGAAGGTAATAAGAGAAGGAACAGTCATTGGCAAGACTCAGGGAGTAAGCTGTATCGCAAACTGTCAGCCTGTAAAAGTAAAGAATACGCCACTAGATCTGGAAAGGATGCAGATAATTCGTTCGCTATGTAAACATATTCCCGCAGCACAGCGACAACCAGCAGAAAAGGCGCTACAGCAATTTGCCGACGTTTTTGCTGTCAGCGACAACGACATGGGTAAAACTAATATAAGGCGACATCGAATCGATACAGGAAATGCTACTCCAATTCGACAGGCGCCAAGACGATTGCCACTTGCTAAACAACAAGAGGCAGAAACACTGGTTAGGAAGATGGAACGTGATGGAATCATAGAGAAGTCCAAAAGCCCATGGAGTTCACCTGTGGTACTTGGATCTGAAAAAGGATACTGGCAGGTAGCAATTCATGACAACGACAAGAAGAAGACAGCATTTACTGCGGGAAACGGCTTGTATCAATTTTCTGCATGCAACGCGGTTGATGGAACATGTTTTGCGAGGCCTTATCTGGAAGACATGTCTGGTCTATTTGGATGACATCATTGTTTTTGGTCGAGCATTCAATGAACACGTGAATAATCTTCGGCAAGTTCTGGAAACAATTAAAGCTGCAGGATTGAAGTAGATTGAAGGGATTGAAATGAAGTGAATTATTTGGGCCACATTGTATCCAGCCAAGGAGTACGCACGGATCCCAAGAAATTGGAAGCTGTTAACGAATGGCGCGTACCAAAGAATTTACATGAGCTGCGAAGTTTTCTTGTGCTATGTTCCTACAATCGACGGTTTGTGCCTAACTTCGCAGATGTTGCACGAAGTCTTCATCGTCTTACTGAGAAGAATCAAAAGTTCCAATGGTCGAGTGAGCACCAAAAAGGTGCGAAGGGAATTGCTAGCTGTTGTTGATAGCGTCAAACACTTCCACAAGTACCTATATGGGCAAGAATTTCTTCTTCGAACTGACCATGCAGCACTCAAGTGGTTAATGCAGTTCAGGGAACCTGAAGGTCAAGTGGCCAGATGGATCGAACGACTCCAGGAATTTTCATTCAGAACAGAGCATCGAAAAGGAATGCTGCACAATAATGCCGACGGGTTATCCAGAAGACCTTGTGCACCTCAATGCAAACACTGCACAAGGCAAGAAAACAAGAAGTGCTCTGAAGTAGTTGCACAAATAAGACTACAAGTAGAAGATCGCTGGACAAAAGAGCAGCTAAGGGAAGAACAAGTGCATGATGATTCGATTGCTCCAATATTTCAATGGATGGAACAAGGTGAAAGACCGGAGTGGCACGAGATTGCAACAGCAAGTCCTACAGTAAAAAGTTACTGGGCTTAATGGCAGTCATTGAGATTGGAAGATGGACTAATGGTAAGGCAATGGGAATCGGCTGATGGTCAAAGCATAAAATCACAGATTATGCTACCTACGAATCGAGTCAAAGAAGTTCTGCAAGAATTACGTAGTGGTACATCAGGAGCGCATTTTGGCGTTAATAAGATGCTAGATAAAGTAAGGAACCGCTTCTATTGGGTCAATTGCCGCAGACATGTGGAAGACTGTTGCCAAACGTGTGATACATGTGCAGCAAGCAAAGGACCGCAACCAAAAACTAGAGGAAAAATGCAACAGTACAATGTTGGAGCACCATTTGAGCGGGTGGCAATTGACATAGCTGGTACATTCCCAGAAACTAGAGATGGAAATCGCTATATACTCGTGTGCATTGATTACTTCAGTAAATGGGCAGAAGCGTATCCCATCGCAAACCAGGAAGCTAGCACGGTGGCTAGGGCATTCGTGGACAATTGGATCTGCAGATTTGGAGTACCACTGGAATTACATTCCGATCAAGGGCGGATCTTTGAACCGCTAGTCTTTCAAGAGCTGTGCCAAGTACTCAACATCAATAAAACGAAAACTACTCCGTTACATCCACAATCAGACGGAATGGTCGAAAGGTTCAACAGGACGCTGGAAGAGCATCTGCGAAAAGAAGTTAATGCCAACCAAGATGAATGGGATCGTTGTATACCGTTGTTTATGATGGGTTATCGTAGTGCTGTCCACAACACAAATAAAAACTCTCCAGCAATGATTGTTTTTGGCAGAAAACTTCGTCTACCATGCGACATCAAATTTGGATCACCACCAGTAGACCCGACAACAAAGGAGAACTACGTTAGTGATCTAAGGCAGAGGATGACCGCTGTTCATGCTGCAGTAAGGAGCAACATAGTAGATGCCAGCAACCGGATGAAAACGCGATATGACCTGCGAGCAAACTGTGGTGGATTTCAGGAAGGAGATGTGGTCTGGCTTTACAATCCCAAGAGAAGAAAAGGTAAATCTCCAAAACTATAGCAGAGTTGGGAAGGACCATTAAGAGGATGGTGGCAAGTTTGAATCATTGTGTACTGGTCAAACAAGTAGTCAAACCGGTTTGTGCGGTTTGCCCGGTTTTGGTAAAAGAACACGATTGAACATGTGGTCTATTTTTAGAAGATGAATCATTAAATGTAAGTATCGTTAGTTGTAAATAAGGGAAGAAGGGTACAATTTTCTGGTCTATTTTCGATATTTCTGTTTAGTTTTTAATTGAGTATAAATAGAGGCGTTAAGCCGAAGTAAGATTATTAGTTGTTTGGAATTTAACCAGTGCAGATGTAAAAGTTCTTGTAAAGTGATAAAGGTAAAACGTAAAAGAATTATTGTGAAGTACTACTAGTATAATAAGTGTTCTTGTGTACATTTAAAGTAATCACCATTATAAATTGTGAACTTGTGTTAATTTTATTGTTGTTCATTAAAATTGTTATTTGTAAATTAGTTTACTTGTGTTGTGTTTTATAATTGCAAAACCTTTACGAACTTATAAAAGCCTGAATTTCGTAACAATATCAATTAAATTAATTGATTTGTAAAAGTAATTTTTTCAGCGTCATTTATACATAAATATTATCATCAAATTTTAACATGACTTTTTTATTTTTACTTTTCTAATTTTTTTTATTAATTTGATCGTAATATCGGCCATATCGCCAAAGAAGTTTAACTACAACCGCGTGAAAAGGTTACACCTTTTTTTTCATAAAATTTGTAGGGGTGCCCCCCGACCACGATCACTTCCAAATTTGTACAAAAAGTGTTGTCCCAAGGAGACATACATGCGTGTAAAATTGTATGGGAGCCCCCGAACCCGGGGCCCGATCACTTCCAAATTTTTACAAAAAGTGTTGTCAATCGGAGATACACATGCTTTATACGCATTTGAAGTAATGTTGTGAAATATTTGTATGGGAGCCCCAGGGGACCAATTTTTAATAGAAAGTGTTGTTAAGGGCGCACCGTTCCAGCCCTGTTGGGTGTTGATGCTATGAAGAAATAAAACAACAACAACAAAGTCTTGGCAAAACGTTAATCTACGTGGTACCGTACCAACTCGTCTGATTTAATGAAGGAAAACGTAATTCTCGTCATTCTTGTAATCGTTTCGTTTTGCAGCGCACACAAAGGTTTCGTCTAGACGGCGATATCAGAATATAAGGAAGAAAGAGAAAAATGTAATATTGTTGTATAAAATGTAATTTTTCGTATTGTATTCTCTTTGTAAGTTGCTTTTTCCAATCAATCACCAACCGAGCAACATCAATAAAAATTGTAATCATAATAAATAAAAGCATAATAAAACAATTAGTTAACTAGTTAAAAAGTTTAAGCGATTAATTTCCAGGTATCGAGATATCAGAGCGGGTGAAACAAAACAGAACATATACACAGTCCACTACCCCGGGTATTTTTCATGGTCCTTCGAACCGGGATCCACCGGTGTGATTTGCGATTATTCGTGGTAATAAAACGACGCATAATTGAGTGAAATATAGTGTAAATTGATTGGTAGCCATCTTTGAGAACTCTTCATTTTAAAAACGTTCTGTGTTTATGAGTATTCGTGCTTGCATCCATTTTGTTTTGTTTGAGTATAACTGGAATACAAGAAGTGCTCTGAAGTAGTTGCACAAATAAGACTACAAGTCGAAGATCGCTTGATCAAAAGAGCAGCTAAGGAAGGAACAAGTGCGCGATGAATCGATTGCTCCAATACTTCAATGGAGTCCTACAGTAAAAAGTTATTGGGCTCAATGGCAGTCATTGAGAGTGGAAGATGGACTACTGGTAAGACAATGGGAATCGGCTGATGGTCAAAGCACAAAATCACAGATTGTGCTACCAACAAACCGGTTAAAAAAATTTCTGCAAGAATTACATAGTGGGACATCAGGAGTACATTTGGTCGTTAATAAGACGCTAGATAAAGTCAGGAATCGCTTCTATTGGGTCAATTGCCGCAGAGATGTGGAAGACTAGTGTCGAACGTGTGACAAGTGCGCAGCAAGCAAAAGACCGCAATCAAAAACTAGAGGAAAAAAGCAACAGTACAAAGTTGGAGCACCATCCCATAGTAAACCACGAAGCTAGCACGGTGGCTAGGGCATTCGTGGACAAATGGATCTGCAGATTTGGAGTACCACTTGAATTACATTCCGATCAAGGGCGGAATTTTGAATCGCTAGTATTTCATGAGCTGTGCGGGGTACGGGGATCCACAGTCAGACGGAATGGTCGAAAGGTTCAACAGGACGTTGGAAATGCATCTGCGAAAAGAAGTTAATGCCAACCAAGATGAATGTGATCGTTGTATACCCTTGCTTATGATGGCTTAACGTAGCGCTGGTCACAACACGACTAAAAACTCTCCAGCAATGATTGTATTTGGCAGAGAACTTCGTTTACCATGCGACATTAAATTTGGATCACCACCAGTAGGCCACTTAGGAGTACTACATTAGTGATCTAACACAGAGGATGATCGCTGTTCATGCCGCAGTAAGGAGCGACATAGGTGATGCCAGCAAACGGATGAAAACGTGATATGACCTGCGTGCAAACTGTGGTGGATTTCAGGAAGGAGATTTGGTCTGGCTTTACAATTCCAAGGGGAAAAAAAAGGTTAATCTCCAAAACTACAGCAAAGTTGGGAAGGACCTTATAAGATCATTAAGAGGATTAATGATGTCGTATATCGGATTCAACAAAGCCACAGATGTAAAATGAAAGTTGTTCACATCGACAGATTGACAAGGTAAGGAGTGCTGAATATGTTCGGGACAAACAGAATTAAGGTGGGTAGTTAGTAGCGCATATAATAGAATTTGAATCCTAAAATAAATCGCAATGTACATACTGCATACTAAAAAAAAGTATTTTTATGTAGCATACTTTTAGGCTGTAAGACTATAAGATTATTTATTTATTTATTGTAAGTTTAAATCAATACTGGTCAAAAATGTTGTCGAAGCGGTTTGTGCGGTTTGCCCGTTTTTTGTAAAAGAACATGTTTGAACATGTAGTCTATTTTTAGAATTTACATATACGTATCGTTAGTTGCAAATAAGGGAATAAGGCTACAATTTTCTGGTCTTTTATCGATATTTCTGTCTATAAGATTCGAAGTTTCTGGAAGCTTTTCAATGAGTATAAAAGGTGGCGTTCGCTGCAGAGAAATTGTTAGTTAGTTGGATTTTAACCAGTGAAGTTGTAAAAGTACTTGCAAAGCGATTACGCTACTACCTAAGAGAATTATTGTAAAGTACAAGTATTATAAGTGTTCTTGTGTACATTTAAAGTTATCACCAGTATAAATTTTGAACTTGTATTCATTTTATTGTTTGTTCATTAAAGTTGTTATTTGTAAATTAATAAACTTGTGGTGTGTTGTGTTTTATTTGCAAAATACTTTACGAACTCCAAAACCTGAATTTCGTAACAATATAATAATATAATAAATATATATATATTGAGAAGTAAAACGCTTTTTTGTAAATATACTTAAGTGTATAATTTATTTACAACAAATGTGAAATTTACAATTTATGTGTATTTATTCCAGCAATGCAAATATTTACAACCAATGTGTAATTTGAAACTTATGTATATTTATTCTACCAATAAGTATTTTTATGCAAATCGTTCGGTTTTATACATTTATTTACAACTTATACGCATTTATTTATCTAAATAATAACAATTTTATGCAATAATTTTTATGTTTATAGACCGCCTTATTTGCATATATTTGCAACATATTTTATATTATTTAACCATTGTATAACTTTATTTTTATTCATAGTTTTGAAAGAATAAAAAAAATTGAAAAAGCTGGAAAATCAAAAACTTATAAAACCATCCTCGCAAATTCGCTGCATAAAATACAAAAAAAAAACAATTATATAAGTCGGGTTACGAATGGGTATAAACTACAATTGTGGGTTTTTATGGAAATATTTACATATTATTAGTATTTATTCCACTAATGAACATTGTTTAAGTATATAGAGTGTTTTTTTGCATATACATAAACAACTAGTTTGTATTCTGAAATTTATGTAAACTATTTTTAAGAATATATTATCATAAGTTGTAAATATATACAAGTGTATATTTATTCCATTTATTTTATTTTGTTTATTATTATTTATTTATTTTTTACATCTATTGTTCGGATCTATGCATATATTTACAACTTAATTAACTAATGAGTATGAAGATCGTTTTTATGCATATATTTACTACTTATGTAAATTAAACTATTTTTTGTTCAAAATAATTTTTAAAAAACTTTTATCAGAGACGGAGCTCTGATGTTCTTTATTAATAGAGTTACAAAATGAAACTGAAACTAAAAACTAATTACAATACGTTCTTATATTTAAATCTTGAGTGGAGTTGGCATCCCAAGCAAGTCATCGTGGTTGTCCCGATGGATCAATGCATTATCAGCAGAAATAGGCTGGCGTGTGGAATGCTCGTAAAATATCTGATTTATTGTTATTGCTAGTGTGTGTGGTCGTCGTCCGACGAATCAATTATTCTGGATGATTGACGTTGTTTACATTTTGTGTGTTCCGTTAATTGCATCAGCACTTAGAAGAAATACTTTTTGTTACTTTGTTCAGCGTATGTATTCCATATGTACGGCTTTAACTTATATGTCGTTAACTCCTCCGCCCTTAAAAACGAACGTCCTCGTGAGTTGTTGTTGACGTTACCAGATGAGGTATATCTTCAATACCAACAGTTTTTAACGCTGGATTGTTTATAGTCAAAACTGTGTCTCCAAGTGTATGACTTCGGCCGTCTGATCTAATGTATGCGAACGTAATGGCTGCCAAGAGAGTTATCATCAGGATGATGTTTATTGATAAGTTGAATTTGTGTTTGTTTTCGAGTGAGCTGATTTCTTTTGTGCTGTTGACGTATAGTTCTTTAATCATCTCAAGCGATAATACTTCTTCTATTTTAGTTTGGTTGTAGGATGGTTGCAGTATTGCCGGAAGGGGTTGATATTGGGTAACTTCTTTAGCTATGATTGTCTTTCCGTTGACCTCGATGGTGGTATTGAAGTGCTTGATGATAAAAGTACCTTCGAGCATCACGGTTTCATTATTGATAATCACTGGACCGTTGAATTGGTTTAGCAGCAAGATTCCTGGTGAGACTTCTTCTATTTCTGGGACATGTTCATTGTTGATGATAGTGCAGTTAGCTGTTTGACTTTTTACTAGCCTTGGGATGCATGATGAGTTTCTTAGGTTTATAATATTACTATTACTACAAATCGATAGATTGTTATAAGATTTACATTTTTTTGATATACCATATATTTCCTTATTGCATTCTATAATTGAATCGAAATTTATTTTATTTATAACTTTCTTAATTTTAACTGGCTTTATTATTGAACGATTACATGTTTCCACATTTGTGGTTGGAAAACTTAAAATATATATTAAATCTTTATCGTTTGAGGCGATTTTAATTTCAGCAAATTCTAGTGCCTCGTCAATATTATTATATGGAATATTTTCGAGTTTTAAAATTTTTTCTGTTATATTTATTTCAGTGTTGGATAGAATAAAAGAGTTTACTATATTTGCTTTTGCCCAATGGATGGCGTATGCTACATTAATTATTTCTTCTTTGATTATATCTAATTTATATTTGATTCTCATAATTATTACATTACTATTTTTTTCTTTTTCCTTAAACATTCTAAGTAGATTATTTGTTGCATTTGTTAATTCATTTATTTTATTCATTGATATTTTATTAATAATAATTTGTTTGTTGTTGTTTTCCAATACCTTATTTATTTTATTCGTAATTATTTCAAAATCATGGTGGTCCGGATTACCCGCGATCCATTTCCATGCACTACCTATAAAATCTAAGGATCTCTTATTTCTATTATTGATTCTAAGTCTAGATAAGTATGTTCTTATTCGCAATATTTCAAAGGAAAGGACAGGATATAAAGGATTTTCTTTTGCAACGTATGATCCTAGCATAGCTTCCAGATCGTTAAGTATTTTTTCGTAAGTTTCTATCTCTATCAAATGGATGATCTTAAATGATCCATTCTGTAATTTTGCACGTCCCGCGTCGATCTTGATCAGCTGGGAGTTGGAATAGTCCAAGATATGTACATCTGCCATGCACAGTGGCAGCAGGGTCCTATTGGAAAATTTAGTTTTTTATGAGACTTTTATGTACAGTTCTTCCTGACTGGGTTATGATCGTTGAATTTTTATCCTCAGCTACAACTTCTTTTTTGTATCTGGGGTTAAGTTTGTTTCCTATTCTTTTGTTATTTTTGACATAAATGATTTCTCCTACAGAGTAAGTTTTCAAAGGGCTTCTCTTTCTATTGTGGTATTCTAAGTCATGCTGTTGTGTGTTTTGTATTTTTTGGATATTGTCTTGTCTTACGCGTGCAAGCTCTTCTGGGTTATTGAGTAATTGTCTACCAAAAAATATGTCAATAGGTTTTTTACCTGTAGTCGAATGTACAGATCGGTTATATTCGTAAATAGATCTGTCCAACAATTCTGAAAATGTGCTATGGGCATTGTCTGTTTTAAGACATCGAATTAATTCTGAAAGAGTTGAATGAAACCTTTCAACTTGACCATTTGCTGAACTGGTATGGGGGGGTGATTTAAAAACTTTTATGTTAAACATATTTTCTAGCATAAAAGTTATAAAATTGGAATTAAAGATTTTTCATTATCCATGACTATAGTTTGAGGAATTCCAAAGGCTAATATCAATTCTCTTAGAGGCGATTTAATATCCTCCGAGGCTCTTGACTTTAATATTTTAACTAAAGCGTATTTGGAAAACTTATCTATTGCAGTTAATATAATTTTTTTATCAGAAAAATAGATATCTACGTGGATAATTTGTCCAGGATATTCAAGAATTGGAGTAGGTTGTATTTCAGGTTTGTTCGGGTGTCTGTCATACTTGTGTTCCTTGCAGATTTTACAGAGATTCGTGATTTTCTCTATTTTGGATTTCATATGAGGGAACTAAAAGTTTTGTAGAATTTGGATTTTATTCTCGCGAGCGTTTCGATGAGCACGGTTATGTTCTTTTAATATTTCTTCCTGTTGTAGGTTTTCATCAGTTAGGTCAGTGACTATTTTCCTGGTAAAAAGTGTTCTGTATTGTCTAAAATGTGTTGGGTATATTTCCTGAACTATGCCTAATATTTTTTCTTCTGTATTAATTCCATTAGTGACTGAAGGATTTAGATGCTTTTTAAGGATATTTATTAATTTTTCCTGAGTGTATTCGGTTTCTGTTATAATGTGTTGGTGATATGTGGGAAAGATTATTTGGAATTCATATGCTGGGGTGTTTCCTACTCGTAGAAAAATTGATTTTTGAATACATTTATGGGTACGTCTGAGATTTGGATTAGGTCTTGACCGGAACTTCTGTCACTGTGCTGGGTTGCTGTGAGGGAATTTATTTGGTTAGTTCTAGGTGGTCTTGACAATGCATCGGCAACAACGTTGGATCTTCCAGGCTTATATTTTAACTCGTAGTTGTATTCTTCGAGTATTGCGTTCCATCGTTTCATTTTATTATTTGTGTTTTTACTGCTTAAGGCATAAGTCAATGGTTGGTGGTCTGTGAAAATTATGAGCTTAGTCTGACCATATAGGTAATTTCTCAGTGAGTTTAGAGCCCATACGATGGCCAACATTTCTTTTTCATTAGCTGCATAATGTTCTTCCGCATTATTGAGAGTTCGAGAAATAAAGGTAATTGGCTTATTGTCCTGTGAAAACACAGCACCAACTGCATAGTCTGAAGCGTCAGTTGTTAAATGAAATTCTTTACTAAAATCGGGAAAAGTGAGAATAACGTCTTCTGATATCAGTGAGTTTTTGAGTTTGTTAAATGCTTCTATTGCTGCGTCTGTTAAGTGTATGGTTTTTTTGCTTGAGGCTGTTTTGGATGTACGTCCATCCTCACCTCTTAAAAGGGATGTAAGGGGTTTTGCTAGCTTTGCAGTCTTTAATAAATCTGCGGTAAAATCCCGACAGACCAAGAAATGATCGCAAGTCTTTAAGGGTTCTCGGATACGGAAATTTGGCAATGGATTCCACTTTGGCTGGGTTTGCTTTTATGCCTTCTGAAGATATAATAAATCCAAGAAATTCAACTTCTGACTTTAGAAATTCACACTTGTCTAATTGCACTCTGAGGTTAGCTTGTTGAAGAGTTTCAAAGATCTTTTCTAGGTTTTGGAAGTGAGTGTCGACATCCTTACTAAGCACAATTATGTCATCAATATAGACATAACAAATCTTTCCGATGTGTTCCCTTAAGATGTCGTCTAGAGCTCTCTGAAAAATAGACGGCGCGTTTTTTAATCCGAAAGGAAGTCTTACGAATTCATACTTTCCGTTGTTGACGGAAAACGCTGTCTTTTCAATATCACCCTCGTGTAGAGGAATTTGATGAAATCCACTCTTAAGATCGAGCACTGAAAAATATTGATTTTTCCCTAATTGGGATAAGACTTCATTTGTTTCAGGAATTGGGTATCGATCGGATATCGTTACTGAATTGAGCTTCCTGTAATCAATTACCATGCGGTACTTTTTTTCGCATGAAGCGTCCGCTTTTTTAGGTACAATCCATACAGGAGAATTGTACGGGGACCGTGAAGGTCGGATGATTCCATCGTCAAGTAACTGGGTTATTTGCTTATCAATTTCTTCCTTCAATGACATGGGATAAGGGTAGTGTTTTGAATATATAGGATCTTCGGTAGTTGTGCGAATTCTTCCTTTAACGTTTGTAGTAAACGTTAGCTTTTCGTTGGGTTCGCCGAATAGGCTGGAATAATTTATTGTCAGTAAGTTTAGTTTGTCCTTTTGATCTTGGGACATATGTTCGGTTCTGATGCTAACATTGTGGATTGATTCAGAAATTTGTTGTTTTAATCTGATCTTGACATTATTGTTTATAAGCATGTAATTATCATTTGTAAAAATTACTGCTGATAGCTTCTTAAGGCTATCGTGCATGGAATGACTTTAGGGATGGTAGGAGGAATAGTTTTATATTTGTGTCAGGGCCAAAGAGATTAATAATAGTATGGTGAGTGATTTCAATATTTCCACAAATTGAATTAGCATAAAAATTCTTTTGGTTTGGAATAGGATTTTGGACAAGGTTGGGTTGTATATAATTTTTGTTGGAGCCGGTATCTACTAGAAATTTTAGAATTTTGTTATCACTCGTCCTACACTCAAAATATGGCAGAGACGAGTTTGTCAGCCTAAAAAATGTACATCTACGAAATCGGTGTATTCCTCAGTAGGTTCACTACAGTCCTGTTGGTCAATGTATTCGTCAATTGATTGTCCATTATCTGGTTGGTTGATCATGGCTGAAACCATGGCATTGTATTCATTGTAGTCATTTTGTGAGTCAGCTGAGGTATGTAGTTCTGGTGGTTCAACCTCAGAAGTTTCGACGTGAAAGTTCCTCTGAAGTTTGTTTGGAGGTACATATTGTTGGGAAGGTGCCATTGGACGTTTAGGAGCGGGTGGCCAATTCTTCGCTTGTGGCCTATTCATGTAATTAACGTTGTTTGTTCTAATTGTAGTTGTATCCATAGGTTCAAACCTTGGAGCTGGCTTTATAGTGGAAGGATTGGGTGCCTGATTTTGTTGGGAATAATGGGGATTGTTTTGGAAATTTGGTCGATAATTTGTTTGGTTGTTTGGTGCGAAGAGTTGTCGTTGGGGAACCGAAAATTGGTTATATTGAGGACGCGGTGGAAAGCGTGGTAGAAGTTGTGGTAAATGTGCCAATTGCGGATAGAATGGTTGGCTAAAATTTCTGCGATGAGACATTGGTTGAGCTGATGTAGGTGGTGGTCTCCTTGTTGGACCAGTGTTGTGGTGTGCGTAATTTGCTCTGAACTGTTGATTTTCGAGTTTCAGACAAAGATTGAGGGCTGTTGGCAAATCTGCCGGTTCCCTTATACCTAAAAGTCTTGGCAAATCACCTCTGAGGCCTCTTATGAAAGTATCTAAAGCTTTGTCTCTGTAAGAAGATGTAAGGTGGTGTAACGCATCCGGTGGCAAGTTCATGCTGGAGATTTTGTTTAAAATCAGTGAAAGATGGTTGTAAACTGCTTGGTAATAACTTTCTACTGTGCTACTACCTTGCACAAGGGAAGTCATTTGGTACTCCAAAGTACCCAGATCACGCCTATCTGCATAGTGAAGTGTCAAGCATTTTGATATGCATTCCCAGTTAATTGGGGTATTATACGATTCAAGAATCGCATCCGCATTCCCTACGATTTTGTTTCTTACAATGTTAAGTATTCCAAAATACTTTGGTGTTCCTTTAAGGTGATCGAAAATATTTAAGATCCTTTCGACGCTTTTGCGCCAGGAACTAAATTCGCCTGGAGTTCCAGAGAACTCCCTCAAACTTCGTACAACATCTGGTATTTTGTTCGTTCAGGTTTGATCTGTATTTCGGATCAATTGTTTGCTCTATACCTCTATGAAATGAGGTATCAGGGTTTACGATTCCCTGAACTAAATTCTTGCATTCTGTAATGCAGAATCGTCTAACAATGCTAGTGATCAGAGCTTCAAGCTCTGGCGTTGCACTTAAGGATTGGTTAATTATAGGTTGGGAACTAGTTCGAGAGATAGTTTCGTCGAAATTTAGGATAGGAGGTTGATTTGTAGGGTTAGTCATTTTGAAAATTGTTTCTTACTAATATATTTTAATATGAAATTAAAAGAATTTGTTTCTTACTAATAATTTTTATATGAAATGAATACTTAAAAGAATATATTTTTTATATTTCTAATATCGAGTATTTGTTTCTTTTCACTTGTTTTTTCACTTTTTTTCTTTCTACTTGCTTTTATTATTTTATTATTATATTTTCTTCTGTTTTATGTTTTTTCTTGTAAAATTTTTGTATTTATCTGTTAGTTTTTAATAATAATTCTAATTGTATTTCTTTATGCTTTTATGTTTTTCTTGTAATATATATTGTGTGTTTATTTAATAATTCTACTTTAATAATTTTAAAATGATCTTACATTAAAAAGATGATTCTAAGGAACATCTTACAACGCTGGTGAAGTGGATGTTTTCCTTTTTGTCTTCCTTCAGAAGTTACTGGGGATCCTTTCTTCACACTCCCTCGTTGTTGACAATATCTATGGATTCTTGTCAGTGGTACCCAGGTTGATAAAACTCCAATGCACTTTACACTTTTAATTTTGTGCTTTTTCACTACACACTGCGAGCTACTTAAGGTCGACTTTGTTGTGTGAATTTTAGTTGACGAGCTACTTTAGGTCGATTTTAGCTCTTTTAATTTAAATTGTGTGTTTTACACTGCGAGCTACTTGAGGTCGACTTTGTTGTTTGAATTTTAGTCGATTTACTACTTGTTGCGCGGAGCATAAATTTTTCACCTGGGCCCCACGTTGGGCGCCAATTAAACTATTTTTTGTTCAAAATAATTTTTAAAAAACTTTTATCAGAGACGGAGCTCTGATGTTCTTTATTAATAGAGTTACAAAATGAAACTGAAACTAAAAACTAATTACAATACGTTCTTATATTTAAATCTTGAGTGGAGTTGGCATCCCAAGCAAGTCATCGTGGTTGTCCCGATGGATCAATGCATTATCAGCAGAAATAGGCTGGCGTGTGGAATGCTCGTAAAATATCTGATTTATTGTTATTGCTAGTGTGTGTGGTCGTCGTCCGACGAATCAATTATTGTGGATGATTGACGTTGTTTACATTTTGTGTGTTCCGTTAATTGCATCAGCACTTAAAAGAAATACTTTTTGTTACTTTGTTCAGCGTATGTATTGCATATGTACGGCTTTAACTTATATATTTATTGTTTTATTTCATGCTTATTTTGAAAAAACCTCTAAGGAAGGAATAAAAAAAATTTAAAAAAACGCTGGGAAGGAGACTGCTTTTTGCAGAAATAATACCTTTTATTAAAAAAGTCTCTGACTTAAGTTGAGAAATAAAACGCTTTTTTGGAATAAACATAGTGTATATTTATTTATTTATGTGTATTTATTCCACCAATGCAAATATTTACAACTAATTTGTAATTTGAAACTTATGTATATTTATTCTACCAATGAGTATTTTTATGCAAATCGTTTTTGTATGTATATTTATAACTTATATACATTTATTCCACTAATGACCTTTTTTATGCAATCATTTTTATGTATATAGATGGCTTTCATACATATATTTACACTTATTCGCGGTATAAAATACAAGTAAAAACAATTCCCCGTTAATCAAATTGCGATCGAACAGATGACGAAAAACAATGAACTCTTATGTTTGGACTTTAGGCGTTTTTTGTTAGTTTTGTTTACTTGTTTTGTTTCTTTTTTGTGTGTTTTGTGGTTGGATTTTTTTTTGTTTTTTTCTTTTTTCTTTTTTTTGTTTGTTTACATCGATAACAATTTAAATTTAAATGTAATTTTGAAATTATCAAATATCTGAGTTTCATTTAGTGCCAGAATAGCTGAACTCTAGGTATTTACATGGGCGTACACAGCGAAAAATTCGATCTCTGAGATCCACTCTGAAACTAAATTACATCAAAAAACACAAACACCGCTTCTTTAAACAAGACTGAGGAGAGAATGATTCACAGTGGATTTTCAAAACATATTGCCGCCAGTGTTATACCTTCACGACAATATGAGTCAAATCACCGTAGAGTCAAACAACACTCAGAGTCCGCTATTCTTCAAGATATTTTTAAGTTTTTTTAAGAGGTTGCCGATTTTTTTTTAATAAAACACATATAAAATTATGAAATGACCAAAATTTTGTTTTATTTGGTAGATAATTTTTTGGCATTTAACATTTAAACACAATTTCTGGCATATGGCTACCACGACTATTTTTCACAAATGTCATTCTGGAGGTCCAATTTTCCAGCACTTTTTCAAGCATTTGAGGGCGTATGTCAGCAATGACCCGTTGAATATTGGTTTCCAAAGCGTCAATCGATTGAGGTTTATCCACATAAACCAATGACTTCACGTATCCCCACAAAAAGTAATCGAGTGGCGTCAAATCGCACGAACGCGGAGGCCAATTCACCGGACCATTTCTCGAAATAATGTTGTCGTTGAAAGTTTCTTTCAATAAGTCGATTGTTTCACGTGCTGTATGGCAAGTGGCACCATCTTGTTGAAACCACATTTCATCCATATCCATATCTTCAAGATTTGACAACAAAAACTCATTTAACATGGTTCTGTATCGATTTCCATTCACGGTAACGCGTCGTCCTTCCTCATTTTTAAAGAAATATGGACCGATGATCCCACCAGCCCATAGACCGCACCAAACAGTACATTTATCAGGATGCATTGGTAATTCTTGAACGGCGTGTGGATTATCTTTGCTCCAAATGCGACAATTTTGTTTGTTGACGTATCCATTTAACAAAAAATGCGCCTCATCACTGAAGAGAATTTTACGGTAAAAAAATGGATCTTCGTTCAATTGATTTAACGACCAATCACTGAATTCACGGCGCAAACGATGGTCGTGTGGCTTTAATTCTTGCACCAATTGAATTTTGTATGGCACCAAACCCAAATCTTTACGTAAAATTTTCCATAAAGTCGATGGACAAAGTCCAATTTGCTGAGCACGACGACGAATCGATAAATTGTCGTTTTCTTCGACACTGGCCTCAACGACAGCAATATTTTCTTCTGTACGAACTCTTCTCATTCTTGTCGGTGGCTTGGCATCCAAAAGAGTGAATGTAGACCGAAATTTGGTAATTACGTTCTTTATGGTGGTCTTTGACGGACGATTATGTGCACCATAAAATTCAAGAAGTGCTCTATAAACATTTTTAATTGAACACTGATTTTGAAAATAAATTTCCACGATTTGAAAACGTTGTTCTGAGTAGAAATGCCACTTTGAGCTGTCAAAACAACTGTCATAAAATAAAACGACATCTATCGGAAAAACAAACCTCCTTAAAAAACACCCTTTATATACAGTCCACTGCGCCGGGTATTTTTCAAGTGTTGTCATGGGAGACACACATGTGTGCAAAGTTTGAATTAAATCGGGTTTTAGGAAGTGGATTAAAAATTGACCACCAGATTCTATCACCCAGCAAGCCACGGCCACGCGAACTTAATATAGAGAAGCTAAAAAAAATTTAAGTATACATATATAACCACACAAAAAAATGAATATACGAGTACATGAAAAAAACATTTCTTTAATGTAATGGCGGAAACGACAGCCTTAAGGAATTAATCACCATCATTTATACAGAACAAAGTTACTCCAAAATTTTTACAAAAAGTGCTGTCCATCGGAGATGCACATGTGTATAAAACTTAAAGAAAATCGGGTTAATTTATAAAAATTTTATAAGGGCACCGCGCAGAAAGTGTTGTCTCCGGATATCCCCTTCCTGAGCGTCGAACTTGAAGAGTTGTAGGGGCTAAGTAAGGTCAAAGGTTCTTGGAATTTTTTTCCTAAGTGAGTCCTGCAACTAAAGGGCGCTCGTACTATTGTACCATCTTTCCTAATTTCTTATACCATCTCCTTCATCTAATATTCACATCCCCGTCCTTACCCCTGGGCTGGATTAAGGTGTCATACGACCCGTGTCGATAATCAGCCTGGCTGGGGGCCCAGTTTTTAAAAATAGCCCAGTCTCGAACGGAGTGTCACGGATACCTGGCGCCCCCATGACTAAACTAGCCTTATCTGTATAGATGGACCTCCTTTCTCCTCCTATTTTTTTAAATGGCAGCAAATAATAAAAAAATTTCTTTCTTCTTCTAATACCGGTTCTTCTTTACCGGACGGTAGCACGGTACAATCGCTGGCTACCAGTAGTGCCCCTGTAACGGTAGACGGTGGTTTATCCACTGTCGAGAACGGCTATTAAAGCTAAAAATAACTTTACTTCTGCTAGTTGTGAGAAAACTAGCACTTCTAATACAGGTTCTTCTTCCATACCGGACGGTAGCACGGTTCAATCGCTGTCTACCGTTAGTGCCCCTGCAACGGCGGATGGTGGTTTATCCACTGCCGACAAGCACAGAGCGACTATTAAAGTTAAAAATAACTTTGCTTCTGCTAGTTGTGAGAATACCAGCACTTCTAATACCGGTTCTTCTTTCATGCCAGACGGTAGCACGGTGCAATTGCTGTCTACCGTTAGTGCCCCTGCAACGACGGATGGTGGTTTATCCAATGCCGACAAACGCAGAGCGGTGATTATGACAAAAAATAAATTTTCAATTACTGGTTCTTCTTCTACACCGGACGGTAGCACGGTGCAGGATCGTTGTTGCGGTAGTTGATAGTAGTGACATAGACGGATCCATCTCTCCTGATCGGTGGCAGCAGATTAATGTCAAACCTTCAGGCAGTTTCGCGAGCTTTATGAAGGGTCGCACTGGACCTCCTCCTACCACATACGATGGCGGTTGGCATCAAGGCCGGATAAAGCTATAAGCGTGCGAAAATTCGAGATCTTGTGATCTCTTTAAAGTGGCTATTGGCAGTCTTGGGGAGGTTTGACCTGGTGCCAAGCTCGAGGTTGTTGCAAAGGAGGATATCCTTAGCCGACCAAGAGCACAGACTTGGATTTCCATCGAACCCCCAACTGCTGATGGAATACTCCAAGTCATACGGCTAAGCAATCCCTCCCTTCCGACGCACGACTGGAAGGTCGCTAAGATAGAGGAGCGTAGGGGCTACCACAGATCCGCGATAGTTGTGCTCAACCAGAAATGCCTTGCTCCCCTGGCAGTTTCAGTTTGGATGGAACCACATCACACTTCGGGTATATAAGAAGGATGAGTTAGAAGCTGGTAAACCACCCACTCATCCCTCGGACTCAGATAACGTTGTTCCCCAAGCTTCGGCCAATTCGTTGCAGTCTTCCGTCTCCATGGCTGACACTCTGTCGGACTTGGAGTGGGAGGACCTTCTATTCAGGGAATCTACCAATGAAGACGAGCTTCTCAACTCGCCTTCGCCTTCTACTCCGTATTTGTAAAGACGGAGAAGATATTGTTCTGATTTAAGAGCCTTGGTTTGTTAACTACCGAGAATGTGGACTCAGGACTCCTAATTACTATCCACTATATGTGGCAGACAAAGGTAAACCTAGATCCTGCATATTAGTGAAAAATAGTCTCAATGTCTTCTTACTCCCTAATTTTAGCGACCGTGGTACCACCGCGGTGAAGCTGGAGACTGCCAAGGGTGCATATTTGATGGCATCGGCATATCTGGCACACGATTGCGTGGAATCTCTACCAGGTGTCAATCTGGAATTATTAGTCGAGGAAGCGAAATCCAAGAAAACCAGCTTAATAATCGGATGTGACGCTAACGCGCACCATTCGGTATGAGGCAGTACTGGCATAAACGACAGAGGTGAGCTACTTTTTGATTATATTTTAAGTACTAACCTGGTTGTTTCCAATATAGGTAATGAACCAACGTTCATTGCCAAAAATAGACAAGAGGTCCTAGACTTCACCCTTGTCTCCGACTCAATTCACGACAAAATTCTAAACTGGAAGGTTTCGGTTGAGCACTCTTTCAGAAATTATCGCAAAACCGATTGGCTCAAGTAAAGATATACGTTAAGACGTCATCTTAACGATGGGACTAGTTATCCTCCCACTAACTTTTTTGAGCTTGGTAATAAGGTCAAGGAACTCACCTTGGCCTTAACTATAGCAATGTCCGCTTCCTGTCCTCTTATTCTACCTAGGGGTTAGTAGAGACCACACTGGTGGAACTCTGAGCTGGGTCAATGTAGAAAAAGCTGTAGAAAGCTATTCAACTTCGCCAAGTTCACAGGAACAGAGACCGACTGGAATGCCTACACAAAGAATCCCTTAAAGTGAATAACATCGAATTGAGGAAAGCTAAGGGGCTGTTCACAAATTACGTAACGGTCTTAGGGGGGGGGGGGGGGTGAAAATTTGTTACGACTTGTTACGGTGGGGGCGGGGGTGTTTTATAAATATTACGTAACCAAAAAATTTCTTCTTTTTATAAAAAAAAAAATTGCCTGGATATTAAATTTTCATTTAACTTGATAAAGTCGTCTACAAAAATGACCTTCGGCCAACCATGAACGTTCTATACGGCAAAACAACGATAAATTGACAAACATAAACACAAATGCTTCGTTATGTCTAGCCACAACGTTCATTGGCATGACTTTCATTCCCATGCCTGCATGCACGACAAAACAACTGAATGGCTCTTCTAGCCAGACACTCAGAACTTGCAGTCTGCAGTCTGTTGTAGTGGTCATATTCGTCCGATTTTATTATTATTGTGGTATTTAAAAATTAAAATAAAGAAGTTTTAAAAGGTTTGTGTTCATTATATTTCATATATTTAGACCCTAAGTATGAATAGGTCGACGCTATATAAGTCGTTGTACGATAAGTTTTTGAAAGCATATCCTGACAAATCCAAACAGCAGTCTCAAAAAGATGTAAACGAAATATGGAACAAAATAAAACACGAGGATGATTTGTCTACAAAAGTTTCTGGGCTTATCGAAAACTATGAAGCGGTGTGTTTGAAAAGGAACGGAAATTTAATGAAATTTTGGTCTAAATCATCCATGAAACCGAATTTAACTCAAACAAATGAGCAGAGTGAAGTTCATCCACCACCTTCATATAAATCAACGACAATTGATAACGAAAAACCTTGCTCATCTAAGAGTCAGCCGTTACCATTAAAAGAATTCAAAGCTCCAGCCCAAGAGCAGTTGAAAAAAGAAATCCATATTTTTAATGCCGATCTTCTAGGTCTTTATAAGCGTAAAAATACAAAAATGATCTCTGCTGAACAGGAACAAGAAATTAAGCAAATTGAAGCGAAAAAAAAGAAATTAGAACGTGATTTAAAAACAAAGATCTTTAATCATGAAAGGCAAAAAAAATTAGAGAGAATGCTAAGAGAAAACTTGCTTCTTTGATGGAGGCGAACTCTGAAAAAAAAGATTTACTCAACCTAAGAGAAAGAGCTGGAAGACCCAGATTTGAAGACGATCAACCTCTTCTCTTAAAAACTATTACGGACATTGTTATTTATGGATCAGCAGTTCATGATAAACGACAAAGTGATATATATAGGAGCATCAAAACACTCGATGAATTGACAGAAGAAATAAAGAAAAATGGATTTTCAATATCAAGAAGTGGAATTTATCTTCGGTTACTTCCAAAAAGAAGTCTCTCTACTGAAGGCAAGAGACACGTAGTAACAGCTCCCGTTAAATTAATCCGATCTCAAAATGATTGTCACTCTAAGCACGTTGATGGTAAATTTTGTACATCGACAATAAGACATCTTGAAAAGTTGGCATCTGTTCTTGGTCCAAGCGAAGTCTGCTTCATTAGTCAAGACGACAAAGCTCGGGTAGTTATTGGGTTGACAGCTGCGCAAAAACAGGCTCCAATTTTTATGCATATTGAATATAGGGTTAGTCTTCCTGACCACGATTGGGTCGTTGCATCTAAACACAAACTCATTCCTTCTGTATATGCGGGTATACACATAAAACCTGATGGACTTGGCAAAATTGAGGCTGTGGGTTACTCTGGCCCCACATATATCGCTGAGCGTTCCGGGAAGCACTCTTCCTTAACGGCACATGCACATGGGCTAGATTTTGAACGAATCTTGCATCTTTCAGAATTCGACGTTAATACCAAAAATAATAATATAGTTAAGCCAATAATTATTTTTACCGTTGACGGTGGCCCCGACGAAAACCCACGTTATCAAAAATTAATCAACGTTGCCATTCATAATTTTTTGAAGCATGACGTAGATGCTCTTTTCATAGCTACAAATGCTCCTGGACGCAGTGGATTCAACAGGGTGGAACGAAGAATGGCAACTTTGAGTCGGGAGTTATCCGGACTAATATAACCTCATAATCATTTTGGGAGCCACTTAAACGAGCACGGACGGACAAAGGCCCATGAATTAGAAAAACAGAATTTCAAATTTGCAGGCGAGACTCTCTCGGAAATCTGGAGTAGTATAATTTTTGATAACTATTCAACAGTTGCTGAATATATCGAACCAGATAAATCGGAAATACCACAAACAAATATTTTGTTCAAAAATTCAGAATGGTTCTCTAAACATGTTCATACGAGTCAATATTGCACTCGAATTGTTAAGTGTGATGATCAAAATTGCTGTGCAAAGCCTAGAAGTTGTTACTTTAAGGTAATGAACAAAAAAAGATATTTACCACCACCAATTCCACTTATTCAAACCAATATTGGAATAAAAGCTGCAACCGATAGAAAAAGTGGTGAAACATCAAATTTTTGTCCATTGTTTTTATTAAACAATATATGCTTATCATCTTTAATTGAACAACCGCCAAAATCTTTACCGTACGATTATTATTGTCCTTTAAGTTGTGAAATGTACTTTGCTTCTCAAGTGATGCTAAGAGATCATGTCAAAAGTATCCACCACACATCCTCGATCAATATAAAAAAACGCTGTGCGTGCTGTGCTGCGTGTTGCAGCTCGAAGACAACGTGAGTTAATGGCTGTCATTGCCCTGTAGGAAGGATGTGAAGACGCTGAATGGATTGATGAAGAGAACACTGATTTGACAAACATTGAAATTGTTACGGAGGATAAATGTAAAGCGAGTGACATTGACATTCATCAATGGATGAATATTTTACTTCTCCGTGGGATGATGAATAGGTATGCAAGAAATATATATAAAACGAAACACTGTTTTGAATTGCTTGGTTTTTATTTTAGCCTGAATACTTTCATTATTTTCCTTTTTCATTTATATGTATATATTTAAAAATTGTATTGCATTTTTGTTTTGTTTATTTAAATAAAAAATGTATTTTAAAAATATTTAAGAATTGTTTTAACTTTTGTTACGTTATTCTTCTTGGGGAGTGGGGTATCCCGCAATTTGTTACAATATGTTACGAGGGGGAGGGAGGGGGTAAAAAAACGGCAAAAAATGCGTTACGTAATTTGTGAACAGCCCCCAAGCGCGCATCCTGAAGACTCTTCTGCGGCAGAATGTAAGAGGCTTCTGAATCATCAAGGCTCAGGAAAATCATCTCAACTAATCCAATGATGCCTAGCTGTCTGAGAAAAGCTAATGGCTCGTGGACTAATTCTAGCGAAGAATCGCTCAATCTTATTCTAGATATCCATTTCCCAAATAGCTCTCATACTACCTACAACACTGATCTAAATAGATCAATTAGGTATAATACCATCTCTCGAGATATAATTGATAAGGACAAATTGCTTTGGGCACTACATAGCTTCAAACCATATAAATCTGCAGGACCAGACGCCATAATTCCAGCCGAACTGCAAAGGACTGCGAACATTATCCTTCCTTTGCTTGAGACAATTTTCAAAAGTTGTCTTGATTTGATCTATATTCCAGTCATATGGAGAGAAGTGAAAGTGGTCTTCATTCCAAAAGCAGGTAAATGTTCCCACGTCAGTCCAAAAGACCTCAGACCTTTCGTCATTCCTTTTAAAAACATTAGAAAGACTGATAGAAATCCACCTTCGTAATAGTATTGACAAAAGTCTTACGTCCGTCAATCAACACGCGTACTGCAAGGGCAAATCTGTAGAAACAGCTCTGCATACGCTAGTACGTTCCATTAAAAAATCCCTTTATGACAAGGAACACTCAGTGGTGGTTTTCCTGTACATCGAATGCGCTTTTAACAACATCAAAACATCTGCGATCACGGATGCGCTGTCGACTTTGGGGGTGAACGACTCACTGGGTGAACTGATTGATCTTCTACTCACAAGTAGGATCATAAATTCAAGACTTGGTTTGTTGTCTGCCAAAAGATTTGTCAGTAGAGGCGACCCGCAAGGAGGAGTCCTGTCCCCACTTCTTTGGAACCTGGTGGTGAATGAGCTGCTGATTCGCCTGAGGGGGGAGGGCTGCGAAGTGATTGCCAAAGCGGACGACGTTGCCATAGCCGTCTCAGGAAAGCACCCATATACCTTGAAATAACTTCTGCAGAATGCTCTAAATAAGCTTATTAGCTGGGCAGATCATTGTGGTCTAGTGGTAAACCACAAAAAACCGAACTTGTCCTCTTTACGAGGAATTACAAAATCTCACTCGTCAACCCTCCGTCCGTCAAGGGCACAAGCTTGACTTTCTCCGAAAAGGCCAAATATCGTGGTCTTATTCTGGATAGGAAGCTGAGCTGAAAACCAAACATACAAGAAAGAGTCCGTAAAGCCACAGTGGCACTCTTCTCAAGCAAAAAAGCCATAGGAAGTAAATGGGGTCTTCAACCGCATATCACTCATTGGCTGTACACAGCAGTAGTCAGACCTATTCTGCTATATGGTGTGGCTGTTTGGTGGACTGCATTAGATAAAGCGGTCAATCGCGACAAACTAACCAGGGTCCAAAGATCAGCTGTCTTTGTGTAAGCGGAGCGCTTCGTACAACTCCCTCTGCTGCACTGGACATTCTGCTCAACCTTGCTCCACTCGACATCTTCGGCAGACAACTGGCTGCAAGTGCGGCTGCTCGCCTCAGAGCAATATCTCAGTGGACCGTGAATGATTTCGGCCACTCTTTTATCCTGAATTCAGTCAGGACTCCACTTGTCAACTTAGACTACACCATTCCGCAGCTCCACTTCAACAAAAACTTCTAGGTCACCATCCCCTCCAGGTCTTCTTGGGAGGAAGGTATATACTTGGAAAATGATGGAATACACTTCTACACAGACGGGTCGAAAACTGATGAAGGGGTTGGCGGAGGTGTCTTTTCAAAAAGACTAAAGCTAAGTCTCTCTTTTTGTCTTCCTGATCACTGTAGTGTTTTCCAAGCGGAAATCATGGCTATGAAGGAAGCCTTGTCTTGGCTGAAGAGTAATGTCATATCTGTTAAGGATATCCACATTTTCTCTGATAGCCAGGCTGCGCTAAAGTCCATGGAATCAGTCTCCACAAATTCCTTTCTGGCCCGGAATTGCCGATCGTCTCTTGAAGAGATGGCGGTGCATTTCAACATTCACCTGTACTGGGTGCCGGGGCATAGAAACATTCCTGGTAATTGTATGGCTAATGAACTCGCCAAAAATGGAACCACGCTACCCCTATTACCTGAATATGGTTCACTAGGCATGCCGATCGCTACGTGCAAGCTCATGTTTAAACGGGATGCTATAGCAAAAAATAATTATAGATGGTCAAACGGCACAACTTGCATAGCAACGAAGCAAATCTGGCCAAGCTAGATCCGAAACGCTCCAAGTGTTTGATCTTTGACTAGGAGTCTTTTTCTATGAATTCTGTATAAGCTGCATGGATGAGGAGGAGGAAACCACTCTCCATCTACTTTGTACGTGCCTAGCCCTCTCGAGTATGCGGAAGCTCCATCTGAGAGCGTTCTTTTTCAACGATCTTAACTATCTAACCAAAACTGACATTAATAGTCTATTGCGCTTCATACGAAGCTCCAAGTGGTTCAACGAGTAGGCGTAGGATTTTCTAGATCCTTGTGGTATCACAACGGACCTTCTTCGTCTAAGTGCGTCGGTTTTGACTAACGGCCACTTCAACCTAACCTAACCTATACATCAAACACGTATTAAACACCAAGCATAATCGAGTTAGCACTATTATATCTGTTAACTTGTAATTGCTATTAATAAATATGTTTTTATAAGCAAAAGCTGTGTAGCCTTAAGCTATAGATTTTTCACACGACCATAGACGAAAGTGAAACTTTTTACACTAACCTAGCCTCGAAAGTAGGTCACACTAGTGTGTTAACGTAGAAAATACTTTTGGTATTTACTGCAGTCTCAGCGAACACAGATTCCCACAGTAGTTTTGCTTGCTCATTAGCTTAGCATGAGTTTAGCAGAAAATTACATTTGGACGTGTGAAAAATAGCTACATTACTCGCTGAAAAGTGCTTATCGTATAGTGGAGGAATGCGCGTATTTTGCTCTTCTATATTGTAATAGTAAATAGTATGTTTTAAAACAATTTAAGGAAATTGAAGGAAACTTTTTTATAATATAATACATAAATGTTGATCCTGCATTTCCTCCCGCGATATTTATGTGTTAAATCTAGTTAAGGGATTTGCTATAATAAACACGAACTCCTTTGTTAGGATTTGATGAACATTTGCAAGTTATTTTTTTTTTTAATTTTTTAAATTTTTAAACAATGTGCATACAGTATGATGTCGTCAGCATAATCAAGAACTGCATCTTTATCCATAAGATATTGAATATGTGAATTATGTGTTATAATGTTCTTTATCGGTTACCACACATTTTATTATTAAGCGCGTCATCGAAATCGTTTCGAAGGCGGTGTATTCCTCTTATCAGGAAATCAATTTTTTTATTCGAAAAAACTTCAATGTTTTTCGAAAATTCGGGAATTAATATAATATATAATTATAATTATTAAAATTAGGAGGATATGGACTATTACGTATTTTTCCAATTTTAAAAATTATGGGGTTAAAATTTAATTATATTTGAATTAGAGTTAGATTATTTGGTGGAGTTTTAATTAGATTAGTATGTTTGCGTCAAATTAATATAAACCAGCAAAAACAACAGCTTGGGATATAAGACACTCTAAACTAGTTAGAATGTTCAATTCCGATACAGCTGCTACGAGGCTTAAAAGTTCGATTATAGGAAAGATATTCCTGGATGTGAGTGGGCGCCGTGGCATGGCTTCTAAGCAGGAGGTTCGTGGTTCGAATCCCAGCAACACCAAAAGTATTTTTCACGGTGTCCCACCCCTCGCGAAAGTCTGACAAACGTCCGAGAGTAATAACTTGTCACGGAAAGCTTCTCAATTTACCGTTCGGATCCGGCATTAAATTGTAGGTCCCCTCCATTTGTATGCAAAAATATACATGCTCAACACAAATGGTTGCCAGAAGCTAGGCCTTGGACCTTGTAGAGGCGAGTTTGGCGAGTTTTGACACCCTATAGCGTGCCTATACAAAAAAATAGAAAAATAATATTAACTCTAAATACGGCAGCTGCATCGCAAAAAAAAAAATTAGTCGGTTGCCATAACCAGCATTTAGGTACCAAGCCGATTACAGCATGTATATGTTGACAGCAATTCAATAATATACCGTTTGTTAGCAAAAATTCCAGCGCTGGAATTTTTGCTTAAAAGAACATGCGAATGTAACAATGTAATGATGTACCGCTGGTTAGCAAAAATTCCAACGCTGGAATTTTTTCCGTAATAACATACGATGTTTAAAGCGTAGATCTAACCAAAAAAAAATTCCCTTCACATATGAACTGAGAGGTATACCGTTCCACAAAAAATTTTTTTTGTTGGTTTTCAAGTAACATCAAACCCGGAGTGCGAACGCGTGGAAGCTGATGAAATTCCTATGGAAAGAGAGAATAATCGTGAGGTGATATAGGTAATAGGCTGAGAACGTAGTGATGGGAAAATATACACTACCAACAGCACATAAACAGCAACGAATGGAATTACAAGGGCGTTTTTGATTCCTGAGAGAGAGGAATTTTGGGCTTTAATTAGAGCAACGCGACGAAAAAAGAGGCAGTCAGCCTGTAGGATTTGAAGAAGTTGGTCGTTGAGCTCGGGGAGAATAATTTTTTTTACTGTTGGTAGTAGAAGCCTAAAGGAATGTGAATCTCGGAATCATTGTGGCATAAAGTGAAAAAAACCACTTAATTAATTTCTTCTGCGCGAAAGTTTTTTTTTGGGGCCCCGGAATTGCTACCCTTTTAAATTGTGGAAAAAAATTTCGGAAAAAGAAAAGTCGAGAAACTTCGCGACGCTTGGACTGTTTAAGATCCTGCGCAGAGCAGAAGTGCCGCTATACCTATTCGCCATTGCGTGATTGTGATTTCTTTTGTTCAGTCCATTGTGCAATTTCGGAAAAAGAAAAGTCGAGAAACTTCGCGACGCTTGGGCTGTTTAAGATCCTGCGCAGAGCAGAAGTGCCGCTATACCTATTCGCCATTGCGTGATTGTGAATTCTTTTGTTCAGTCCATTGTGCAATTTCGGAAAAGAAAAGTCGAGAACCTTCGCGACGCTTGGGCTGTTTAAGATCCTGCGCAGAGCAGAAGTGCCGCTATACCTATTCGCCATTGCGTGATTGTGAATTCTTTTGTTCAGTCCATTGTGCAATTTCGGAAAAGAAAAGTCGAGAACCTTCGCGACGCTTGGGCTGTTTAAGATCCTGCGCAGAGCAGAAGTGCCGCTATACCCATTCGTCATTGCGTGACCGTTCTCGAATCATTTATTTGCCTGTGAGCGTTGCTCGCCTGAATACTCATACATCGAACCAGTGGACGTACGACAGGCTATATAAAGTATCGGCCGAACTAAAGTTTGCCGTATGGCGCAGCTGCAAATTTTTAGGATGTTGCCAAGCGAAAACTTGTGTTTAAAAGGGGAAGCGGATCATGCCATCACCACGATGCCTCGATAGGATGCACATGCGTAATCATTACTTGTGCGTGACCGGTGGCCAAACGAGTTATGGTTTGGAGTTATCACACTTGACAGTTCTCCAACGTTTTTTTTCTTGATGGATCCGGAATAACGACGTATCGGATGTATAAGCTTATCTAGAGACTTTCAAGGAGCTTCATAATTTTGCAACCGTTAAATTTTTTTCTATAAATAATTTGAAGGTAGAATAAGTCGGAAAATTTTTTTTTTGTCTTTTCTTTTCGCTTTTTATATAAGTAAGTTAAACAGAAACAGAAACAGAAATCGGATCTTGCTTTCATTTCCTCGTTTAAATAAGTTAATAGTACTAGAAATCGGATTGTTCTCCTTTATAAATAAGATGATCACATAATTATCGTGAGTTATATATACCTAAGAAAGGAAGAAAACGTTAATTTATTTATTCATTCTTTTGCTTTGAATTTTTTTTTAACTTTGAATATTTTATTATTTTTCCTGCTCGCTCCGAATAAGTAAACCTTAGCCAATAAAGGAGGTAATTGTTGGTGGCATGGGCCTGCAACAGTGCAATAACTCGTGCGAATTTTCAAATATTGTCTCGTTACAGCTACGTCAACTTCGTCAGCGCTGCCGGGGATCACGTACTGAAATACACCGTAAGTAAAAAAAAAAAAAAAAAACAAAAAAATAAAAGTTAAATTTTGTGAGTAATTACCGTCCTTTAAAAATGTTTATCTTGAATAAATTTTGTGTGGTGGGATCGCTTACCCCTACCACCTACTAACAGAGAAAAGGAAAAACAATAATTAATATTAGTTGTTGTTGCATATAAATAGTTATCTTATTTGTTAATAACTATCTATAATTTTTATTGTATATACTACCTCCTTATAACTACCTAAGGATCAATTAACCTCTCAGAAGAGCTGTGTTTTCTTTTTTGTTGTTGCATACATTAATCTAGATTTAAAATTTTAAATTTTTTTTGGATCCTAGATAACTTTTGTGTTAACTTAGAGAAGTGCTACCAGAATAGCACCTTGAATTTTTTTTGCATTAATAAAATGAAGTATTTTGTATCAATTTAACATGGAACTAATGAGTTTTTATTAAGGCCATTTCATCTCTCTCCATTTTGCTCCTCAAGGGAAATCGGCGTCAAATGCTGCTGTGATGAGGTCCCCTGGTTTGTTTGTTCAATTTTTTTCCTTCTTTTTCCTTTACCCTTCGGAATTCCCTTCGGTGGGAAATCCCTTTTGTCGTTTCCTCAATAGTGCACGCGATAATTTTTGTGTAATGGACATAAGTTGGGTGTGACTGGCAAGGACCCCCCCCATATCCCGACGAGCAGAGCTTGAGCATCGCTTGGCGTGCACACCGCCTGGATTCACACCGACCAAAAATCGGAAGCGTTACGTCACGATAGGGCTACACAGCGAGCATGTGCAAAGTGGCATAATCTCGCTTAGTAGCCGTATACCGCACTGTTGTAGTTGTTTTTTTTGTTGGTCGTGCTTATGCCTTTAGTTTAATTCGTACAACAATAAGATGACCCAAAAGACACGTTGAAAAGGTCAGTAAAGGTATTCATCGCAACCAATGTTACACAGACTTTCACACCCGCGGTTACTTGTTTCGCTTTCGCAACCATAACAATAACAGGTCACCAGTTATTATTATTATTATAATATTATTGTTAATATTATTAATAGTATGAGAAATATTACATAAAATGGCGCCCAACGTGGGGCCCGAAAGTGCTCAGGCAACAGTCTGACTTCTTTTGGGTTCCAACAACCTTTCTGTTCCCGTTTTTAATTTTATCTCTTAGTCTTTAGATTAATTGACATCGGTGTCTCAAAGACACCGAATAAATTTTTGCTGTTTGCCCAGCGTAGGGGTGGCTCCGAGTCGACCGGAAGTGCAAGAGTTTCGGCACATGACCGCCGTACGCTTGACCGTCGACATTGCATTGCACCGGTTCCATCTGGAATTGCAGGTCATCTGGCGGACGCCTGCTGGATACCGGACCAATGATTCCTGTGCAATTATCATTTATTGAAAGATTTCCTTTTAATGTGTCACCTCACGCCTGATATAGAAAACAAATTTCTTGCCACCATTTATCTTTCGTTCCTTGAACCGCTTAAGTGTTGCCCTGGAATAGCAGGCCTTTTGGCTTCGGCTGATTAACTGACCGGTCAAAACTCTTGGTGGTTCGATGTAACGAAAACTGGTGGGTCGCCTTTTCTTATTTTCCATTCCCCAGCATATTTGCAGTATAGTAGACTGAGAAATTCACCCAAGATAACGTTCGTTTAACTCTTGTACCGGAATAGCGAGACTGGTTCTCAGACCACCGATTTGATCAGATTCTCTTGGAGGACCTGAGGGTTGCCTCGTTCCATTTCATTAGTTTCATCTGGAATTGCAGGATATCCGGCGGACGACTGCTGGACACCTGACCAATGATATTTTCGAATTGATTAGTTACAAGATTTTGACAGTACTGGGTTCATCCTACGCTGAGTTCCTTTTTTTTTATTTCCCTTATTGATCTAATTTTTTTTGCTTACAAACCTGAGAGGTTTCTCTTAATATTCTTGGACTGCTTCCCGAGAAGTAGATCAGGGTTCGGTAGCAATTTAGGCTTCGAGAGACGTCCGGGTTGTACACGATCGACAGTTAGTTGTCCCGAGTGAACGGGACAAACGGACGCTGGACGTGGTCTCGTTGAATCACAGAGTCTCAGCACCCCCCCAAAAGGAGAGGAGGAGGAAATGGAGAGAAATGAACTATTAGTTCGCTTATTACTGACCTTATTGATACATTTTATTGTGCATTATTCCTTGAAAGTAGGAGGTATTGCATATGCTTTGTTTTACACAAAAAAAAAAAAAAAAAAATTTTTTTTGTTAATACACTATACCTCTAAATAGGTACGTACGAATATTCCTAAATCGCCACTATCGTTTATACTAAAACCAACTCTGTTTTATATATATATTTTGTTGCGTTACCCATCACTCAAGCTTAAGTATACAGGAGAGACCTAAATCGAAAAAAAAAAAACCTTTTCTATTTTTAACGATTCTTTTTGTTTGTAAGTTCAATATTCGAACTACACCGAAGTTCGTCGTCTAAATCTGTTAAAGATTGGAGTATTTGTAACTCGTTGATTTCGTTGTACATTAAGCAGTATTTGATTCGAATTTGACCAACCCATCCTTATGGCGGTCCGACGAAGCTTTGACGCCCCCAAGAGGCCTAGTTTGCCCATGAAGTCGATTGCTTCCGAAACACAAGAGTGTCCGCTTTGCAAGATCGTAATCGATGGTAGTGCAGAGAGCGTGGTCACCAGCTGCAATCATGTGTTTCACAAATATTGTTTGGCCGAAGTACTGAAAACATCCGAAATCTGCCCGCAGTGTAACCAGCCCTGTTTATTAAATTCGTTGAGGCCCTACGTGCTTCGACCAAGCATTAGTGCGGTTGGTAGCTCTGGGGCAACCGATGATGCGAATGTCCATAATACGCGTAACCGATCCAAAAGAAAACCGCCACTTCGACTTCCGTTAAACACGCAGAAGGGTCCGCATGTGGAGTTTCACTCGGCGGGTGAAAATATGAGGCAACAGCCCGAAAATCCCGCAGCCACAGAAATTCGCGATCGATTTTCTTTGCCGGGCAACGCGCTCGACCAAAGTCGGAGAGACTCAAGCTTAGTGTCGAAAATCCAACGAGTGGTTAACGACACCATCGTTCAGGTCCAAGGGTCAATGCTGCATCAAGTTTCGCAAAACATCTCGCAGCTTATAGAAACAAATGTCGAACGTTGTTTTGCCAGGCTAAACCTACAAGAGGGTGAATCTAGAGCTCCGTTAGCGCCAGCTAATACCCCAGAATTAGAAACTTTTGCATGGCCACAAGACATGCCACCTGAGCTCAGAGACCCAAATCCTCAGACCTTCCATTCAACTCGAGCCTCTCGATTAGACGTTAACACTGGCGTTAAGGTGGCAAATATCATTTCAAGCTGGCATCTCCAATTTGAGGGATCGTCCGACGGGTTGACGGTAGATAATTTCATTTACCAAGTGCATTCATTAACTCAGCAGAGTCTGGAGGGAAACTTTGGCCTAATGTGCAGAAACGCCCACCTGTTGTTTAAAGGTAGAGCTAAAGAATGGTTCTGGAGGTTCCATCGATCACATCCGTTTTTTGTGTGGGAGGAGTTAGTTGACCATCTGCGTCAGCAGTATAAGGACAGTCGGTCGGATTACGACATCCGAGAGGCTATTAGATGCCGTAAACAGCGAGACAAGGAAAGTTTTGATGAATATTACGAATCCATTGTCAGGCTTACGGATAGTCTTGTACTGCCAATTGCTGAATTAGACCTAGTCGAGATTCTAATAAGAAATCTCCGTTCAGACGTAAGACACGAGATCCTTTACTTAGATATCTCCTCCGTGTCCTTGCTGCGTAAAGTGGTTCAGAGACGTGAACGTTTTCTGAACGAAGTCTATCGAAATATGCAAACTGCCAGACCGGCCTACCCGCGCCGCCAGGTCGCCGAGTTGTTACCAACATTGAGCGAGGTCACTGATAGTTTCAAGGCTCCCTTGCCACAAGACCAGAGCAAGCCCATTAGCCTAGACCGCCGTGCGCCGGCAAAGTTAATTTGTTGGAATTGCGACGCCGAAGGTCACCGATTCGACGTGTGCATGGAGCCACGAAGTGTCTTCTGCTATGGATGCGGCGCCAAAAACACGTACAAGCCAACCTGCCAAAAATGCAATCGATCGGGAAACTTGACAAGGGGTGTGAGCAGGAACACCAGTTCACACCCACGTTAGATCTTAGTAAAGCTAGTCCCCTCAACCCTGAAAGACCAATATCAGTGTCACCAAAGGCGATACTGGTTAAGGAACATACGACTCCCAACGTTTACTTCTCACCCGTAAGGACTGACGTCCCTTTGCACCCCATTATACCCTATCACCGTCGAGTCACTGAATATAACATTGCTCGAGCGAAAATTTTCCATTCAGTGTCAAGCTTAGTAAAGACTAAACCTGACAGATCCTCCAAGCGGATGAGATGTTTTTGGAAAATGGTCAGGAAAAGCCGCCACTTGGTGATGAGCACGATTTTGACTAAGTCCAATGACGCCCGTCCGTATGCCACCGTGACATTGTTCGGCGAGCAGGTATCCGGATTACTAGACAGCGGTGCCTCAATTAGTTGTGTGGGTGGCTCGTTGGCGTTGCAGGTTTTAAATGGCGATACAAAGCTAAAGCGATTTAGTTCGCCCATCAGAACAGCCGACGGAAACGCACAGCAGGTCTGTGGGGTTTTTGATTCAGATATTCAGTTTCAGGGTAAGGCAAAGCGTATCTCCTTGTACGTCATACCCTCATTGGCTCAGAATCTATATCTGGGTATTGATTTTTGGAGACTGTTCGCCATAGCCCCTGAGATTGTTTCCGAATTAACATTGTCGCATCCAAGTGATGATCAATCGAATTCACACGATTTGACCCTATCCCAAATAAATAGGTTAGAGGCAGTCAAGCAATTATTCCCATCATATGAGAGAGAGGGCCTTGGGAAAACAGCACTTCTGGAACACGTTATAGACACGAATAACTGCAAAGCTATAAAGCAACGCCATTACCCCGTTTCACCCGCGATAGAAAGGCAGATCTTTGATGAGTTGGACCGCATGCTTAAGCTAGGAGTGATAGAAGAATCCCAAAGCCCCTGGAGCTCCCCAGTGGTGCTAGTCCGCAAGCCTGGCAAGGTTAGGTTATGCCTAGACTCCCGGAAACTGAATGCCGTGACAGTTACGGATGCGTATCCGCTGCCACACATCCAGGGGATTTTGAGTAGGATTCCAAGGGCTGAATTTATTTCAAGCCTAGACCTTAAAGATGCCTTTTGGCAAATTCCGCTGGAGATGAACTCCAGGGGAAAGACAGCTTTTGCAGTTCCGAAGCGCCCTCTATATCAATTCAAAGTTATGCCATTCGGGTTGTGCAATGCCCCGCAAACAATGTGCCGCCTTATGGATAAGGTCATTCCTGTAGAATGTCACGGAAAAGTTTTTGTATATCTTGATGACCTGTTGGTTATAACCGAAGACTTTGAAAGCCATCTGGATATTCTCCAAGAAGTCGCGAAACATCTAGAACGTGCGGGTCTGACGTTAAACGTTGGGAAAAGCAAGTTTTGTCTTAAGGAAGTCCGTTACCTCGGGCACATTATTGGTAACGGTGGGTTGAGAACTGATCCCGAAAAAGTCCAGGCAATCTTAGACTATCCCGTCCCCAGTACTGTACGCCAACTTCGTCGGTTCCTTGGCATGGCAGGGTGGTATAGGAAGTTTATAGCCAATTTCGCTTCGACTTGTGTGCCGCTAACGGATCTTTTGAGAAAAACGAAAAGCTTACAATGGACCAATGACGCGCAAGTGGCTTTTGAAGCATTGAAAGTTAAACTTACCTCTTCACCTGTGTTGTATGCACCCAACTTCTCGAAACCGTTCATGGTCCAATGCGACGCTTCCCAGTCGGGAGTTGGTAGCGTTCTTGTCCAAACTCTTGACGATGGGTCGGAGGTGCCGATAGCGTACTGGTCGAAAAAGCTCAACAAGGCACAACGCAATTATAGCGTCACAGAACAGGAATGCCTTGCGGCTGTACTTAGTATAAAACATTTTCGTCCTTTTATCGAGGGCCTCAACTTTACGGTGATAACAGATCACGCATCGCTACAATGGCTCATGCGGCAGACTGATCTGAGTGGGAGACTTGGTAGATGGGCGCTGAAACTTCAAGGCTTCAAATTTTCTATTCGGCACCGAAAAGGGTCGGAAAACAAAGTTCCGGATGCGCTATCCAGGGTCCATGAGCATGAAGTGGCCGCCTTCGAGATTATATCTCCAGATATCGATCTGTCTTCGTCAGAGTTCTCTTCAGCGGAATATGAGAAATTAAAACAACAGGTCATAGAAAATGATGACAGGTTGCCAGACTTGACAGTGATAGATCGGTATTTGTATAAACGCAATGAGTTTTATAGTGGTGACGAATTGCAAGAGCAGTCCGCGTGGAAGCTTTGGGTTCCCAAAGGCCTCACTAAGCAAGTAATCGAAAGGGCACATGATTCTCTGACTGCCGCTCACGGTGGCATAAACAAAACGTTTCAAAGAATTAAAAAGAATTTCTTTTGGCCACGAATGTTTGCTGAAGTTCGTGATCATGTCTTAGCTTGTGCAGTTTGCAAAACCACAAAACACCCAAATGTGTCGCTTAAACCACCCATGGGTAGACAGAACGTATCATTACGCCCCTTTCAGCGTCTGTACATGGACCTGATTGGACCTTTCCCCAGATCCAAGTCTGGATACATTGGACTATTGATCATCCTGGATCACTTTACTAAATTTCATTTTTTACTCCCACTAAAAAAGTTTGTCGCCAAGCCCATCATTGATCATTTGAACAATCACATTTTTCCGACCTTTGGCGTACCCGAAACCATTGTCACAGACAACGGTGTCCAATTTAAAAGCGTTGCTTTTAACCAACTCTTGACCTCCTACGGTGTTGAACATACCTACACCGCCCTTTATTCACCACAAGCGAATGCGTCTGAGCGAGTGAATAGGTCTCTGATCGCTGCCATACGGATTTTTGTAAGAGATGACCAATCGTGTTGGGATGAGAATCTCGGACATATCAGCTGCTCACTGCGGAACTCTGTACATACTTCAACTGGATTCTCACCATATTTTTTAACCTTTGGAATGAATATGATTACCCATGGCGAGAACTACGAACTTCTGCGCAAGTTAGCGATATTGGAACCTCCAGATACCCTTATTCCTCGGGAGGACCGGCTTGCCCAAATTCCTATTAAAGCGAAGAAAAACATCACCAGTGCATATGAGGTAAATAAACGCGTCTACAACACTCGGAAGAGACGAACAGACTTTCAGATGGGGCAGGAAGTATACCGCCGAAACTTCGCGCAGAGTAATTGGAAAAGGGGGTTCAACGCGAAACTAGCGCCAACATTTGTGAAAGCTCGTGTCAGAAAGAAACTTGGCAGTTGCTACTATGTTCTAGAGGACCTTCAAGGCAAAACGCTAGGCACCTTCCACGCGAAAGACATGAGGCAGTAATAAATTGTCTGTTGATTTGTCGCCTTTTTCCAGCCTTTTCAGTGTCTTGGGTGCAAAACCCCGTAAAGTCTGTTTTGTAGAGGCGAGTTTGGCGAGTTTTGACACCCTATAGCGTGCCTATACAAAAAAATAGAAAAATAATATTAACTCTAAATACGGCAGCTGCATCGCAAAAAAAAAAATTAGTCGGTTGCCATAACCAGCATTTAGGTACCAAGCCGATTACAGCATGTATATGTTGACAGCAATTCAATAATATACCGTTTGTTAGCAAAAATTCCAGCGCTGGAATTTTTGCTTAAAAGAACATGCGAATGTAACAATGTAATGATGTACCGCTGGTTAGCAAAAATTCCAACGCTGGAATTTTTTCCGTAATAACATACGATGTTTAAAGCGTAGATCTAACCAAAAAAAAATTCCCTTCACATATGAACTGAGAGGTATACCGTTCCACAAAAAATTTTTTTTGTTGGTTTTCAAGTAACATCAAACCCGGAGTGCGAACGCGGGGAAGCTGATGAAATTCCTATGGAAAGAGAGAATAATCGTGAGGTGATATAGGTAATAGGCTGAGAACGTAGTGATGGGAAAATATACACTACCAACAGCACATAAACAGCAACGAATGGAATTACAAGGGCGTTTTTGATTCCTGAGAGAGAGGAATTTTGGGCTTTAATTAGAGCAACGCGACGAAAAAAGAGGCAGTCAGCCTGTAGGATTTGAAGAAGTTGGTCGTTGAGCTCGGGGAGAATAATTTTTTTTACTGTTGGTAGTAGAAGCCTAAAGGAATGTGAATCTCGGAATCATTGTGGCATAAAGTGAAAAAAACCACTTAATTAATTTCTTCTGCGCGAAAGTTTTTTTTTGGGGCCTCGGAATTGCTACCCTTTTAAATTGTGGAAAAAAATTTCGGAAAAAGAAAAGTCGAGAAACTTCGCGACGCTTGGACTGTTTAAGATCCTGCGCAGAGCAGAAGTGCCGCTATACCTATTCGCCATTGCGTGATTGTGATTTCTTTTGTTCAGTCCATTGTGCAATTTCGGAAAAAGAAAAGTCGAGAAACTTCGCGACGCTTGGGCTGTTTAAGATCCTGCGCAGAGCAGAAGTGCCGCTATACCTATTCGCCATTGCGTGATTGTGAATTCTTTTGTTCAGTCCATTGTGCAATTTCGGAAAAGAAAAGTCGAGAACCTTCGCGACGCTTGGGCTGTTTAAGATCCTGCGCAGAGCAGAAGTGCCGCTATACCTATTCGCCATTGCGTGATTGTGAATTCTTTTGTTCAGTCCATTGTGCAATTTCGGAAAAGAAAAGTCGAGAACCTTCGCGACGCTTGGGCTGTTTAAGATCCTGCGCAGAGCAGAAGTGCCGCTATACCCATTCGTCATTGCGTGACCGTTCTCGAATCATTTATTTGCCTGTGAGCGTTGCTCGCCTGAATACTCATACATCGAACCAGTGGACGTACGACAGGCTATATAAAGTATCGGCCTAAAGTTTGCCGTATGGCGCAGCTGCAAATTTTTAGGATGTTGCCAAGCGAAAACTTGTGTTTAAAAGGGGAAGCGGATCATGCCATCACCACGATGCCTCGATAGGATGCACATGCGTAATCATTACTTGTGCGTGACCGGTGGCCAAACGAGTTATGGTTTGGAGTTATCACACTTGACAGTTCTCCAACGTTTTTTTTCTTGATGGATCCGGAATAACGACGTATCGGATGTATAAGCTTATCTAGAGACTTTCAAGGAGCTTCATAATTTTGCAACCGTTAAATTTTTTTCTATAAATAATTTGAAGGTAGAATAAGTCGGAAAATTTTTTTTTTGTCTTTTCTTTTCGCTTTTTATATAAGTAAGTTAAACAGAAACAGAAACAGAAATCGGATCTTGCTTTCATTTCCTCGTTTAAATAAGTTAATAGTACTAGAAATCGGATTGTTCTCCTTTATAAATAAGATGATCACATAATTATCGTGAGTTATATATACCTAAGAAAGGAAGAAAACGTTAATTTATTTATTCATTCTTTTGCTTTGAATTTTTTTTTAACTTTGAATATTTTATTATTTTTCCTGCTCGCTCCGAATAAGTAAACCTTAGCCAATAAAGGAGGTAATTGTTGGTGGCATGGGCCTGCAACAGTGCAATAACTCGTGCGAATTTTCAAATATTGTCTCGTTACAGCTACGTCAACTTCGTCAGCGCTGCCGGGGATCACGTACTGAAATACACCGTAAGTAAAAAAAAAAAAAAAAACAAAAAAATAAAAGTTAAATTTTGTGAGTAATTACCGTCCTTTAAAAATGTTTATCTTGAATAAATTTTGTGTGGTGGGATCGCTTACCCCTACCACCTACTAACAGAGAAAAGGAAAAACAATAATTAATATTAGTTGTTGTTGCATATAAATAGTTATCTTATTTGTTAATAACTATCTATAATTTTTATTGTATATACTACCTCCTTATAACTACCTAAGGATCAATTAACCTCTCAGAAGAGCTGTGTTTTCTTTTTTGTTGTTGCATACATTAATCTAGATTTAAAATTTTAAATTTTTTTTGGATCCTAGATAACTTTTGTGTTAACTTAGAGAAGTGCTACCAGAATAGCACCTTGAATTTTTTTTGCATTAATAAAATGAAGTATTTTGTATCAATTTAACATGGAACTAATGAGTTTTTATTAAGGCCATTTCATCTCTCTCCATTTTGCTCCTCAAGGGAAATCGGCGTCAAATGCTGCTGTGATGAGGTCCCCTGGTTTGTTTGTTCAATTTTTTTTCCTTCTTTTTCCTTTACCCTTCGGAATTCCCTTCGGTGGGAAATCCCTTTTGTCGTTTCCTCAATAGTGCACGCGATAATTTTTGTGTAATGGACATAAGTTGGGTGTGACTGGCAAGGACCCCCCCATATCCCGACGAGCAGAGCTTGAGCATCGCTTGGCGTGCACACCGCCTGGATTCACACCGACCAAAAATCGGAAGCGTTACGTCACGATAGGGCTACACAGCGAGCATGTGCAAAGTGGCATAATCTCGCTTAGTAGCCGTATACCGCACTGTTGTAGTTGTTTTTTTTGTTGGTCGTGCTTATGCCTTTAGTTTAATTCGTACAACAATAAGATGACCCAAAAGACACGTTGAAAAGGTCAGTAAAGGTATTCATCGCAACCAATGTTACACAGACTTTCACACCCGCGGTTACTTGTTTCGCTTTCGCAACCATAACAATAACAGGTCACCAGTTATTATTATTATTATAATATTATTGTTAATATTATTAATAGTATGAGAAATATTACAACCTAGTATTTATTCTACTAATGAGCATATTTATGCAATGAACATTTTTACGTATAAAGATCCTTTTTATGCATATACGTATTTACTGTATATTTATTGTATAGTTGTATTTTTATGCAAAGAAAACCTTTTTTGCCTATTTTGAGGACATTGAAAAAACCGCTTATTTTGAGGAAATAAAAAAGGTGCAAAAAGAGAAATAAAAATCTTTTTTTGTAGAAAAAAATACCTTTTATAAAAAAATCACTGACTTATCAAACCATCCTCGTATATTAGCGGTATGAAATATGTATATAATCTATATTTTTATACAAATATTTACAACTAATATATGGTTACGAAAAGTAGTTAGTAGCGTATATAATAGAATTCGATAAATCGCAATGTACATACTGTATACTAAAAATAACTTTTATGTAGCATACTTTTAGGCTGTAAGACTATTAGATTATTTGAAATTTGAAATGTAACCACCTGTAAGTTTAAATCATTACGTACTGGTCAAAAATGTTGTCAAACCGGTTTGTGCGGTTTGCCCGGTTTTTGTAAGAGAACATGATTGAACATGTAGTTTATTTTTAGAAGATGACTCATTACATATAAGTATCGTTAGCTTTTCAATGAGTTTAAAAGGTGGCATTCGGAACTCGAAAACCTGAATTTCGTAACAATTGGTGTCAGAAGTGGGATATTGCAACTTGTGAGACAGTAAAATTTAAAAACCGGAAAACAATAACATTTTGCAGATCGTTGGACAATAAATAAATTAATTGGTGATTTTTAGACCTTAAGACAGTAAATAATAAAATGGAAAGAGCAGTGAACATAAAATCCTATAGTTCCCAGGAACTTAAAGAAGAGCTTGGAAGGCGAGGTCTAAGCACTGCCGGAAATAAGCAGGAGTTAATTCTCCGATTGCAACAAGTCGTTAAAGGGGAAAAGCAGCAAGCTGGTGCAGTGTTTTCAATCAATACGGAATTAGTAGAGCGAAAATCGTCCACTTCGGAAGAAAAGGGTGGTGTGCCAAACATGGAAGCAATGCTTAATGCACAAATACAACAAATTAACTGTAAATTTGACCAGCATAGTGAACAGACAAACACCAAAATTGACCATAAAAGTAAACAAAGTGAAGAGTTAAGAAAAGATTTGAATTCTTTTGATTGGGGATCTGCATTGCGATTGATCGGGAAACTACTGACTGCTCAAAACTTGGTTTGGGCCAGTAGCGTAACAATCAAGTTCGTGATGTAGTGCTTGCTCTACCTCCTCGTGGTGGTCCCCGGGCAACTATGTGTATAAATCCTTATACATGTAGGCTAAAACTGCAAGTGCGAACGGTCTAGCGTTTCTAGTCTAGGTAACGTGGGCTAGCACCCTGCGGTACCGAAAAATACCCGCTACTGAAACTGACACAACGCCTCGGATAAGTAATGATCGAATAATGACGACTTTTGGCTATTGTACCCGGACTAAGATTGGTTTCTGGAATGTGAGGACGCTCCTTGACTCTGGAAGTGAAGGACCTCATAATGCCAGATTTCTTCAACTGGAACGTGAGTTTCTTCGATATAATTTGGACATACTGGGAGTGAGTGAAGTAAGATGGTTCGACGCGGGAGAGTACCAATCCCCAACGTGTAACACTGTGCTACTCTACTCTGGCAAACCCTACGGCAGTACTCGTGAATCTGGAGTGGGTCTGCTGCTAACGCCAACAGCACGTAGAGGCCTAATTTCCTGGCACCCGCATAGTGATAGGATCATATCGGCCAGATTTCGGACTAGAGTACGGCGCGTCACGATCATACAGTGCTACGCCCCAACGAATCCCTCGACTGAGGATGAAAAGGACAACTTCTACAATCAACTAAACGCAGTATTCAACGCAACGCCGAACGGAGATATCGTCATCGTGATGGGGGATTTGAATGCCAAGGTTGGCAACGACAATGAAGGACTCAAGCATGTGATTGGGAAGCACGGCCTCGGCGAACGAAATGACAATGGTGAAAGATTTGTTGATTTCTGCAACACCAACAACCTTGTTATAGGAGGCACCATGTTTGAGCATAAGACTTGCCACAAGGTCAGCTGGGTGTCAACTGACAGGCAATCAACATCCAACCAAATCGACCATGTGGCGATCAGCAGACGTTTTATGAGCTGTCTTTTAGACGTCCGAAACAGACGAGGAGCCGACATGGGTATGGTACGTGACCATCACCTTATGGTAGCTACTGTCCAGTTACGTACTGCATCAGTTCATAGAATCCGCAATATCATCCGAATGCCTAGGTATAACATCGACCGGCTAAAGATCCCCTCAGTACGCCAACAATTAAGGGATCATTTATCGCAAGGAGTGGAAGCAATCAGCAGCTCACTGCCGACAACCATCCAGGAACATTGGAAGGCTGTGAAAAATGTTTTCACATCTGGAGCGGAAAGTATTGTTGGTAGAAGCCAGGCAAGGCACAGCACGTGGCTTACCGAAGATACCTGGAGGCGGATTGAAGAACGTAAACTACTTAAAGCTCGTATTGTAGATATCCCAGCAGTAGCGAGGAGCGAGCTAGAGTCCATGTATCGAAGAAAAATGAGAGAAGTGCAGCGTAGTGTAAGACGTGACAAGCGTAACTATATTAACAACCTGGCCTCAGAAGCAGAGGAAGCAGCGAGCCGGTGCGATAGCAGAACCGTTTACAGAATCACCAAAGAGCTGACAGGTGGTCACCGCTCTAGCCAACATCCGGTGAAAGGCCTAGATGGTACCGTACTCGTTTCAGATGAGGATCAGCTCAAGCGATGGAAGGAGCATTTCTCTACGGTCCTTAACCGTGTATTTGCTAACGATATGCACCTAAATCAAGCGGAAATGCCGGAAGTAACAATTTCCCGAATTCGCACCTCAACTCCCAGTAAAGACGAGATCGCTACCGCGATTAACGCACTAAAGAACAACAAGTCGGTAGGACTAGATGGTATACCCGCAGAGCTTCTGCGTGCAGCTCCAACGACATCAGCAGAGCTTTCATATCCTCTTGTAGAGAGAGCTTGGGAGGTAGAAAGTTTCCCCGAAGAGTGGAAGAAGGGAATGATTGTCAAGCTCCCTAAAAAAGGTAGTCTTATGGAGTGCGAAAACTGGAGAGGCATTTGCGTTCTCCCTGCAGTTGCAAAAGTAATAGCCAAAGTAGTACTTGAACGTATTAAGGAACATCTGGAAGATACACTCGATGCCGAACAAGCAGGTTTCCGCACTGGATCCTCCTGTGTAGACCACATAAACACCCTGCGGATCATTATTGAACAGTGCGTTGAATTCCGGTCACCACTGCACCTGCTGTTCATCGATTTTGAGAAGGCGTTTGACAGTGTCAACAGACAGTTTATCTGGCTCGCCTTGCGCAGGAGAGGTATACCCGATAAACTAATAGCTATTATTAAAGCAACCTATGATGGCTCTAAATGTCATGTGCTGCATAGAGGAAAGCTGTCAGAGGAATTCGAGATCCTAAGTGGGGTACGACAAGGTTGCATTCTATCGCCGATACTTTTTTTGTTGGTGATTAGCGATGTACTTCGCGCAGCTTTATCTACTGGAAACGGAGGAATTCGTTGGACTCTTACATCTCAACTCAAACATCTGGATTACGCTGACGACGTTTGTTTACTCTCACATAGAATTATGGAGCTGCACCAAATGACAACAAATGTGGAGAGGGAGGCAAATGTTGCGGGTTTGAAGATTAATACTGCCAAAACCAAAATCATCAACCTCGGCACTAACTCAGTTACGCATGTTAACATTGCTGGACAGCCGGTAGAGAGAGTAGAGAGTTTCCAATATCTTGGGAGTATTGTCTCGACCGAAGGTGGAACCGAACAGGACATTGCCAACCGAATCGGCAAAGCAAAATCGGTGTTTGGAATGATGTCCATGATATGGCGAAGCAATGCGATCAGCTTAAAAACCAAGCTGCGACTGTTCCGCTCAAATGTTGAATCTGTGCTGTTGTATGGGTGCAGCACTTGGAAGGTGACCGCTACTATCACAAAAAGATTACAAACATTTGTAAATAGGTGCCTACGGAACATCATAAGGGTTTTCTGGCCTAACCGTATCTCTAACGAACATCTTTACCAGAGAACGGGTCAGGAACCAATAGGCACAACCATCCAACGACGGAAGTGGCAGTGGATTGGTCATACACTCCGAAAAGGCGACAGTTCCATAGCAAACTACGCAATGCAATGGAACCCGTTATCTCAGGATGGTAGAAGAACGGGTCGTCCGAGAAATACATGGCGCAGAACAGTTGAGGAGGAGGCACGGCAATTGGGGAAGAGTTGGAGAGAGCTGAAGCTCATTGCCAGGAACCGCACGCGATGGCGCGTAGGCGTAGTAGAGGCCCTAGGACCCATAAGGGGATACAGGACATAAAGAAGAAGAAGAAATGAGCAAATGAACAAGTTGGACCAGCAAACTGAACAATCGCAGCAACAGAGTCAGGAGAATGAACAGATGAATTTAGAATTAAGTTCCAAAATGAACGAGAAGTTGGAACAGCAAAGTCAAGGTCTGAAGAAAGATTTGAAGTTTCAAATTAGTGACAAGTTAGACCAGCATAGCGAAAACTAAAGAAAGAATTGGAGTAGCAAAGTCAGCAGTTAAATTCCAAACTGACCATTAAGTTTCCACAGCAAATTCAACAACAGCAGAAACAAAGCCAAGAACTGAAGAAGGAAATTTATCAGTCAAGAGCTTAATACCAAATTTGATAAACAAAATCAGAAGCTGGAATCACTTAGAGGTGAAATGAGCGCAATTCAAGAAACGCTCAAAGGAGAAATAGCTGGAGTTCAAACAACGCTAAAATATGAGATAAGTGAAATTCAAGCAACAATTCAAGAAGAAGTGATATCTTTCGAGACGAATGTGACAGGAAAGGTGAATGGTCTGGAAGGCAAAATTAAATTCTCTAATACTGTCGTTGAGGGGAAAGGCGGCTGATGTATTGCAAATGATTCCAAATGCCGCGATGAGTTCAGGAAGAATCTTTAAAGAGTTGGACTTTCTCTATGGACAGTCTCACACAGAGGAGCTGAATAAAATACAGCTCCAGATGAAGAAAAAACAGCTAGGAAAACGGCTTCAAGAATTAGAGCAGGAAATAACTAAGCTAGCACGACAAGCCTATTGTGGAGTTCCGGTTGATATTTTGACGGACTGGCAGTGGATGCGTTCATCAATGCTATCCGAGATGAGCAACTGAGACTTCATTTGAGGACAACAGCCAGATGAAAGTCGATGAATGAAGTATTGGCTTCGACTTTGGAATACGAAGCAGCTAGAGCCAGTTTGTCTTCTGCAAACGGAGGACATCACACAAATAAAGGCAATAGTTAAAGAGGAAATCCGAAAATCAAAAACTGGAAGCCCTCAGAACGTCGGAAACCCAACATCTAGTTTCCGTCCAAAATGCTTTAGATGTCAGAAACCTGGACATTTTATCCGTGACTGCAAAGAACCAAGACCAATACAAACTACAGTACAGCCTGTGAATCGTGGTAAGAGGCCTGAAAATTTACGGCTGATAGGCGCATACAGATGAATGAGGTGCAGCAGCCAGCTTACCTCGTAGCTGCAGACCAAGAAAACTAAGTTACACCAGCTTTACGGGGCGTAAGCTGGTGAAGAGGGGAGAGAGCCCCCAAGGTCACAGTGAACATTGCCAAACTTGGAAAGGACAGCAACAGCTTGGTGGTTAGTGGTGTGTTAGAAGGAAAACCATGTACGTTTACCTTGGATGCAGCAGCTTCCAGATCAGTTGTAAATCCGAAGGTGGTGTCCAAAGGTCAAGTGGAAAAAGTATTTCGCTATAATTTGAGGACAGCGACAGGTGAAGCCGCAGCAATTAAAGGAGAGTTGCTCATGTCATGTTTGGAGGAATACGGCTTTCTCATCAGTTTATTGTTGCCAGCATTACTGATGAATGCATATAAGGCTTTGTGAGGAACAAAATTCTTGTGGCAGAATTTTGTTCACACAAAACATGCCATATAGTTTTTTCCCCAAACGCATATGAAAATAAAACAACCAAACAGCTCACATGTCACTCAGGAGTCTCGACTGTCTCACGCTCACACATAACTTAGGAGTCTCTACCGTCTCACGCTCACATGTCGCTCAGGATTCTCGACTGTCTCATGCTCACACATCGCTCAGGAGCCTCGACAGTCTTTACGCTCGTCCCAGACTTACGTTAAATGATAGGAAATAAGGAAAAACAAAATAAAGAAAATACTTCGAAGAGTCCCAAAATAGAAATTTATTGTAACGACCCCTTTCCTCTGAACCCTGGTCAAGTTGAGTTTACCCCGGCTGGGAAAACTCCGTTACAATTGGCGCCCGAGCAGGGACACTTCGACAGCACAAAACCAACAACGGCAGCGAAACGATCACAACAGCGTGCGCAACAACAAAAGCCACCATGTAATGTAATCAATGAAGTGTCAATACAAGAGCAGATTCAAATGCTGCACGTACAACCTATAAACATCATGTTATTCATTATTACTGTAATATTATGTGCAAGTTTTGCTTTTAAATTATATAAAATACATAATAATAATATAAAAAAGAGGTATTTGCAAAGGGCAGCCTCGGTAAACACAATTGCCTAAAACAAAAATGTGCAAGTTGATAAAGATATATAAATTTCGTGGCATGGTATAACAATAATACTGTAAATGGAGTCATGGATAGACATCCTTAAAAAATTAAAAGTATATAAAGAAAATTTTCCTAAATTCTATAAATCGGTATATAGAAAACAAAACGTTTCAGACAAAACATTTAAGAAACATTATAAAATACTGTTAAAAATTATAACCAGGTAAAATATTTAATTAATTTAAATAAAAATAATTTTACATTTACACAAAATTTAGAATCAATTGATATAATAAAAGGATATAAACAAAAGTTTAGACAGTTATTAAGACTAAGGAAATTAAGGATAAAACAGGAATTTGACAGCACTGACGAAAGCATAAATTCAGAAAAAGAAGTAGATACAGACATAAAATCAAAGACATTGACGAAACACGACAACATGTCTCAGACTGTAGTAGAATTTTTAAATACGGCATCCAAAATCATACCCGATTTTGATGGCTCTGTTGAAAATTTACAAAGTTTTAATGACGCAATAGAGCTAGTAAAATCAATCACGGGCACACATGATGCCGTAGCTGTCTCATTAGTAAAAACCAAACTAAATGGATCAGCTAGAAATCTAATAACAAATGAGTCAACACTTTTCTCTATAAAAGAAAAAATTAAAGGGTCAGTGAAAGGTGAGGCTGTGTAAGTATTAGTTGCTAAGCTGATGAATATTCAGCAGCGCAATAAGACAGCTAATCAGTACACTAAAGAGGTTGAACAACTGACAAAAGCACTACAAGGTGCTAATATATCAGACGGTTTGACCGCAGAACAGGCCGAAAAATATTCAACTGAGCAGGCAGTTAATGCAATGACTCAGAACTGTTCAATTGAAAAGGTAAAATTGATAATGGAAGCAGGACAATTTAAAAATATGAACGAAGTAGTCTCCAAATTTACAACCAGTTGCACGAAGGCTACTGGACAAACCGAAACGGTATTGTTCTATAGACGTCCAAATAATGGACAACCGCGGATATCTTCGAGGTAACTACCGTGGTCGTGGAGGACGTGGTATATTTAATCGTTATAGTTACAACAACAATTACACCAATAATAGACCGAATATCAATTACAGAAGAAACGGACACAGAAACTATAATAACAGCAACCGATCTCAAAATGTGCGTGTCACTGCACAAGTAGATCAGGATTCGAAAAACTCGAATCTCCCCTTGGGAAATCAATAAATCGCAATAGTAAAGTATACAATCTAAATTTGAGTCTTAGCATATTTGTTAAAGCTTAGAACAATAATTCGAATAATCCTCTTCATCTCTTAGTTGACACGGGTGCAGACATGTCATTATTAAAACAGTTTAATAATGAATATAATTCTTTAAATGGACAATTAGTGGCATAGGGAAAGGCACGATACAATCACTAGGATCAATACACCTGGATCTTAGAGTCAATAAATTTTTGATACCTCATGAATTTCACGTGGTACACGAAACTTTTCCAATTCCCTGCGATGGAATACTAGGTATGGACTTTATTAAAAGGTATAATTGTATACTATATTTCACAAAAGAAAATAGTTTGTTCATACTTAGACCCGACAATTTTTACACTTTAATTCAAATGCCAATAGCCTACTCAAATATACATAATAGTATAATATTGCCAGCACGATCTGAGGTAATCAGACGTGTCCACATTAAATCAAACGAAGATGAAGTGTTGGTTTTCAACCAAGAACCACACCCAGGAATTATAATAGCTAGTACTATAGTAAATAGTAAAAATGCATATATTCGCATTTTAAACACCACTACAGAAAATAAAATATTAAATAGCAACAATATTAAAACAGAAAGTCTCACCAGTTACAATATAGTCAACTTAACACAAAAAAATGACAGAAGTAAAAAAATCCTTTCCAAATTAAATCAGAATTTTCCTGATCAATTTAAAGAGGAATTAAACAAATTATGCACTAGTTACAGCGATGTTTTCGGACTAGAAACCGAAACAATCACATCAAATAAATATAAACAAAAAATAAGACTCAAAGATGAAGAACCGGTATACATTAAAAATTATAGAATTCCCCATACACACAAGACAGAGATAGATAAACAGGTCAAGAAATTTGTTACTGATGGCATAGTGGAACCATCAATTTCGGAGCCCACTACTTTTAGTACCTAAAAAAGTATTACCTAATTCCAATGAAAAACGATGGCGTTTAGTAGTCGACTACCGCCAAATAAATAAAAAAATAATTGCGGATAAATTCCCACTTCCAAGAATAGAAGATATTCTTGATCAATTAGGTCGAGCAAAATACTTCTCATGTCTCGACGTAATGTCTGGCTTTCACCAGATTGAACTTGATGAAAAGTCAAGAAATATTACTTCGTTTTCAACAAACAATGGCTCATATCGTTTTAAAAGACTTCCATACGGACTTAAAATAGCGCCAAATTCATTTCAGCGCATGATGACAATTGCATATTCTGGCTTAGAGCCAACACAAGCCTTCTTATACATGGATGACTTGGTTGTAATAGGATGTTCTGAAAAACACATGCTAAAAAATTTGACGAAGAAAGTCTTCGAGCTATGCCGGAAATACAACCTTAAATTGCATCCCGAAAAGTGTTCATTCTTTATGCATGAAGTCACTTATCTTGGGCATATTCTCGATGAAGAATCCTAGCTCCAAACTGACCAGAATGAGGCTAGATTTGGAAGAGTATGAATTTACTGTCGAATATCTCAAGGGGAAATAAAATCAAGTTGCTGATGCTCTCTCTCGTATAACTATCAATGAACTTAAAGAGCAAAATATAAAAATAAATACAATTTATAAAGTGACAACACGATCGGTGACTCAGCAAAATAGGCAGACCTGTGCAATTAAGGATTCATTTGAATCAAATAAAATAAAAAATAAAGAAAAGGCCAACGTTTATGAAGTCATTAAATATAATGACGTTAAAAAATTCGTAAAATTAAAATTCTCTTCCAATAAATGCTTCTTGAAGCAAGGGAAAACAGTATTAAAACGGATAAATGTTGATGATTTATACATTAATGGAAAATTTGACCTAAATCAGTTTTTCCAAAGGCTTGAAAGGGATTATTTAATTATTTAAAGAAATGGGCAATAATCTATTAAAACATTTGAAAGTAGCGCTACTACCAAAGGTTACCATTATAAACGATAAAAGAGAAATTGCAGCCATTTTGTTGAGATACCATGACGACCCCGCAGAAGGAGGTCATACTGGTATTAGCCGTACGTACGGGAAGATTAAAAGACATTTTTATTGGAAAAAAATGAAACAAGACATAACAAAATACATAAAAGCATGCAAACAATGCCAACTGGCAAAAACAACTAAACATACCAAAACACCAATGATCATAACACCAACACCTCCATCATCTTTCGACATTGTATTGGTGGACACCATTGGTCCGTTTCCAAAATCAGAAAACGGCAATGAGTATGCCGTCACACTAATATGTGACCTTACAAAATATCTTGTAACCGTACCAATAACAAACAAAAGTTCGAAAACAGTTGCAAAGGCCATATTTGAATCTCATATACTAACCTACGGTCCAATGAAGACTTTCATTACGGACATGGGTACTGAATATAAAAATTCAATTATTAATGGCTTATGTAAATACCTTAAAATAGAGAATATCACCTCAACAGCCCATCATCATCAAACCCTTGGGACTGTAGAACGCAGTCAGCGTACTTTTAACGAGTATATACGTTCTTATATATCTATGGACAAATATGACTGGGATGTTTGGCTAAAGTACTTCACGTACTGTTTTAACACAACTCCCTCAATAGTACACGAATATTGTCCTTATGAATTAGTATTTGGCAGAATCCCCAATGGATTTAAAGTTTTCAACACTATATACGATATAAAACCTCTATATAACGTAGATGACTATTCAAAAGAAGTAAGGTATAGATTAGAAATAGCGTTCAAAAGAGCAAGACTAATGCTCGAGCGGGCAAAATTAAAACAAAAAGAGGTGTACGACAGACAAAGTAGGGAAATACAGCTAAAAATAGGTGACCAAGTACTTCTTAAAAACGAAGTAGGACACAAATTAGAAAATAGATACTTAGGACCTTTTACGGTAGTAGAATTAAAAAATAATAATAATGTGACAATAGAAGACAATAAGAAGAAAAAGACACAAACAGTGCACAGAGATAGGTTAAAATATTACGTGCTATAAGAAAGATCCTTTAGCGTAAATAAATATATATAAATAGATATTAAAATTAAAATACAATATAAAATATAAATATACAATTTATATAAAATAATCCTTTAGCGTAAATAAAAATATATAGTTATTTAAATTAAAATACAATATAAAATATAAATATACAATTTATATAAAATAATCCTTTAGCATAAATAAAAATATGGAGTTATTAAAATTAAAATACAATATAAAATATAAATATACAATTTATACAAAATAATCCTTTAGCGTAAATAATAATATATAGTTGTTAAAATTAAAATACAATTAAAATAATCCTTTTATATAAAATAATCCTTTAGCGTAAAAAAATAAAAATGTATAGTTAATAAGAATGAAAAAATCCATCCAGCAAATCGCTGCCGACGTCTTTCTCTGCCTCCGTCAATCGTACGACGTAACTTCGCTGTGTGGGCTCCCAACAGGTTGTTACGCTGGTACACCCCAGCATATCGCTGCCGAAGTCTTTCTCTGCTTCCGTCACTCGTACGACGTAACTTCGCTGTGTGGGTTCCCTACAGGTTGTTACGCTGGTACACCACAGCATATCGCTGCCGACGTGTTTCTCTGCTTCCGTCATTCGTACGACGTAACTTCGCTGTGTGGGTTCCCTACAGGTTTTTACGCTGGTACACCACAGCATATCGCTGCCGACGTGTTTCTCTGCTTCCGTCATTCGTACGACGTAACTTCGCTGTCTGGGTTCCCTACAGGTTGTTACGCTGGTACATCCAGCATATCGCTGCCGACGTCTTTCTCTGCTTCCGTCACTCGTACGACGTAACTTCGCTGTGTGGGTTCCCTACAGGTTGTTACGCTGGTACACCACAGCATATCGCTGCCGACGTGTTTCTCTGCTTCCGTCATTCGTACAACGTAACTTCGCTGTGAGGGTTCCCTACAGGTTGTTACGCTGGTACATCCAGCATATCGCTGCCGACGTCTTTCTCTGCTTCCGTCAATCGTACGACGTAACTTCGCTGTGTGGGTTCCCTACAGGTTGTTACGCTGGTACATCCAGCATATCGCTGCCGACGTCTTTCTCTGCTTCCGTCACTCGTACAACGTAACTTCGCTGTGTGGGTTCCCTACAGGTTGTTACGTTGGTACATCCAGCATATCGTTGCCGACGTTTTTCTCTGCTTCCGTCACTCGTACGGGTAACTTCGCTGTGTGGGTTCCCTACAGGTTGTTAGGTTGGTACATCCAGCATATCGCTGCCGACGTCTTTCTCTGCTTCCGTCACTCGTACGACGTAACTTCGCTGTGTGGGTTCCCTACAGGTTGTTACGCTGGTACATACAGCATATCGATGCCGACGTCTTTCTCTGCCTCCATCACTCGTACGACGTAACTTCGCTGTGTGGGTTTCCTACAGGTTGTTACGCTGGCACATCCAGCATATTGCTGCTGACAACTTTCGCTGCATTCGCTTCTGTCCTCACGTCAAGGTCCACGTCACTTCACCGAAGTTCTCGTCGCTACTCACGTCACTTCGTCAAGGCTAGTTCTAGGCTCGCGTCACTCACGTCACTTCGTCAATTTCAGAAGTCTCACGCTCACACATCGCTCAGGAGTCTCGACTGTCTCACGCTCACACATCGCTCAGGAGTCTCCACTCTCCCACGCTCACACATCGCTCAGGAGTCTCGACTGTCTCACGCTCACGCATCGCTCAGGAGTTTCGACCGTCTCACGCTCACACATCGCTCAGGAGTCTCTACCGTCTCACGCTCACGCATAGCTCAGGATTCTTGTTTGTCTCAGGCTTACGCCCACAAATCGCTCACGATTGACGCTCGTCTCATACTCACGCCAGCGCCTCGCTCAGGATTTACGCTTGTCAAAGGCTAATATCTTGCTCAGGGTTTACGCTCGTCAAAGGCTAACGCATCGCTCAAGATTTACGCTCGTCAAAGGCTAACGCATCGCTCAGGATTTACGCTCTTCAAAGGCTAACGCATCGCTCAGTATTTACACTCGTCAAAGGCTAACACATCGCTCAGGATTTACGCTCGTCAAAGGTTAACGCATCGATCAGGATTTACGCTCGTCAAAGGCTAACGCATCGGTCAGGATTTACGCTTACGCATCGCCTAGGGCGCACGCTCGTCGCAGGCTCACGCTCACAAATCGCTCAGGATTACGCCCAGACTTACGTTAAATTATAGGAAATAAGGAAAAAGAAAATAAAGAAAATACTTCGAAGATTCCCAAAATATAAATTTATTGTAACGACCCCTTTCCTCTGAACCCTGGTCACGCTGAGTTTACCCCGGCTGGAAAAACTCCGTTACAATTGGCGCCCGAGCAGGGACACTTCGACAGCACAAAACCAACAACGACAGCGAAACGGTCACAACAGCGCGCGCAACAACAAAAGCCACCATGTAAAAGGTGCAACCAAAAACGATCGCAGCAACAAAAATTGTTCAACAACAACTACAGACACAGCAAAGGCAATGCCAGTTAATCTGGAAAACAACAGAGTGCACTAGAAGAACTATACAACAACGAGCACTGCATCAGAACTCAACGCATCAACCGAACAACAATAGCAACAGGCACAGCAGCAACGAAGTCGACAGCAGCAGCAGAGTCAGCATAAGTATTGGCAACAGAGGTAGTACCAGTAGCGGACTCATCAAGATTAACGGGGACAAATGTAGATGCCCCGTTTTAAGAACTAGCTAGTGAAGCGCAAGTGTCTTTCCGCCGAAGTAACGGGGGAGTCTGAGGAACAAAATTCTTGTGGCCGAATTTTGTTCACACAAAACATGCCATATAGTTTGTCCCCAAATTCTGGTGCACCCTGTACACACACAGTGCAGCCACCAAACGCATATGAAAATAAAACAGCCAAAACAAGATCACGCCACCGGATTGACCAATAACAGCGCAGCACGCTATTTAGAAATTTGTTACGCAAAAATGTATAAAAGGGCGAGCATGCAGTCAGTCGCTCTCTTAGTCTTCTTTTTGTGCTGTTCGGATCACGCGTTGTTAAGTCGTTATTAATAAAGCTATTTCACTGACATTCGCTGCCGACGTCTTTCTCTGCTTCCGTCACTCGTACGACGTAACTTTGCTGTGTGGGTTCCCTACAGGTTGTTACGTTGGTACATCCAGCATATCGTTGCCGACGTTTTTCCCAGCTTCCGTCACTCGTACGGGTAACTTCGCTGTGTGGGTTCCCTACAGGTTGTTAGGTTGGTACATCCAGCATATCGCTGCCGACGTCTTTCTCTGCTTCCGTCACTCATACGACGTAACTTCGCTGTGTGGGTTCCCTACAGGTTGTTACGCTGGTACATACAGCATATCGATGCCGACGTCTTTCTCTGCCTCCATCACTCGTACGACGTAACTTCGCTGTGTGGGTTCCCTACAGGTTGTTACGCTGGCACATCCAGCATATTGCTGCTGACAACTTTCGCTGCATTCGCTTCTGTCCTCACGTCAAGGTCCACGTCACTTCACCGAAGTTCTCGTCGCTACTCACGTCACTTCGTCAAGGCTAGTTCTAGGCTCGCGTCACTCACGTCATTTCGTCAATTTCAGAAGTCTCACGCTCACACATCGCTCAGGAGTCTCGACTGTCTCACGCTCACACATCGCTCAGGAGTCTCCACTCTCCCACGCTCACACATCGCTCAGGAGTCTCGACTGTCTCACGCTCACACATAGCTCAGGATTCTCGACTGTCTCACGCTCACACATCGGCCAGGAGTCTCGACTGTCTCACGCTCACACATCGGCCAGGAGTCTCGACTATCTCACGCTCACACATCGGCCAGGAGTCTCGACTGTCTCACGCTCACACATCGGCCAGGAGTCTCGACTGTCTCACACTCACACATCGGCCAGGAGTCTCGACTGTCTCACGCTCACACATCGGCCAGGAGTCTCGACTGTCTCACGCTAACACATCGCTCAGGAACCTCGACCGACTCACGCTCACACATCGCTCAGGAGCCTCTACCGTCTCACGCTCACACATCGCTCAGGAGTCTCGACTGTCTCACGCTCACACATCGCTCAGGAGTCTCGACTGTCTCACGCTCACGCATCGCTCAGGATTCTTGTTTGTCTCAGGCTGACGCACACAAATCGCTCAGGACTGACGCTCGTGTAAGACTCACTCCAGCGCCTCGCTCAGGATTTACGCTCGTCAAAGGCTAACGCCTTGTTCAGAAAATACGCTCGTCAAAGGATACCGCATCACTCAGGATTTACGCTCATCAAAAGCTAACGCCTTGCTCAGGATTTGCGCTCGTCAAACGCTAACACATCGCTCAGGATTTACTCTCGTCGAAGGCTAACGCATCGCTCAGGATTTACGCTCGTCAAAAGCTAACGCCTTGCTCAGGATTTGCGCTCGTCAAACGCTCACGCATCGCTCAGGATTCTTGTTTGTCTCAGGCTGACGCACACAAATCGCTCAGGACTGACGCTCGTGTAAGACTCACTCCAGCGCCTCGCTCAGGATTTACGCTCGTCAAAGGCTAACGCCTTGTTCAGAAAATACGCTCGTCAAAGGATACCGCATCACTCAGGATTTACGCTCATCAAAAGCTAACGCCTTGCTCAGGATTTGCGCTCGTCAAACGCTAACACATCGCTCAGGATTTACTCTCGTCAAAGGCTAACGCATCGCTCAGGATTTACGCTCGTCAAGGCTAACGCATCGCTCAGGATTTACGCTCGTCAAAGGCTAACGCCTTGTTCAGAATTTACGCTCATCAAAGGATAGCGCATCGCTCAGGATTTACGCTCATCAAAAGCTAACGCCTTGCTCAGGATTGGCGCTCGTCAAACGCTAACACATCGCTCAGGATTTACTCTCGTCAAAGGCTAACGCATCGCTCAGGATTTACGCTCGTCAAGGCTAACGCATCGCTCAGGATTTACGCTTACGCATGGCCTAGGGCACACGCTCGTCGCAGGCTCACGCTCACAAGTCGCTCAGGATTTACGCTCGTCTCAGACTCACGTTAAATTATAGGAAATAAAGAAAAAGAAAATACTTCGAAGAGTCCCAAAATAGAAATTTATTGTAACGACCCCTTTCCTCTGAACCCTGGTCAAGTTGAGTTTACCCCGGCTGGGAAAACTCCGTTACAATTGGCGCCCGAACAGAGACACGTTGACAGCACAAAACCAACAACGCCAGCGAAACGATCACAACAGCGTGCGTAAAACTTAAAGCCACCATGTAAAAGGTGCAACCAAAAACGATCGCAGTAGCAAAAATTGTTCAACAACCACCACAGACACATCAAAGGCAATGCCAGTTAATCTGGAGAACAACAGAGTGCAATAGAAGAACTATACAGCAACGAGCACTGCATCAGAACTCAACGCATCAACCGAACAACAATAGCAACAGGCACAACAGGGTTTCCTACAGGTTGTTACGCTGGTACACCCCAGCATATTGCTGCCGAGCTCTTTCTCTGCTTACGTCACTTGTACGACGTAACTTCGCTGCGTGGGTTCCCTACAGGGTATTCTTGAATTTCAATCGAAAAAAGTCGTCTACGACTACGATTAAAAAACTCCCTGAAAAATTCGATGACTTACACTTGGCTGTATTCTTGAAACTAATCGAATTTTTTATACACCGCTCACATCCCAGCCAACTCTTGTCGTGCGGTGATTATATATATGTCGAAAAAATTTGGTTGTCAATAAGTTATAGATTTTCTGTTAAAGAATATTGCCTTCTTGTGTTGTTCGCATTCTAATTATTTAATAAAAATCGTTATCGTCAGTGAAATTATAAATATGGCTGGTTTGGATGAGTTGGGGATTATGTTATCCCACTCAGCTTTGGAACAGGCAGAAGAGTTCGAAATAAACAGGTTTAAAAGAGAACCTCAAGATTGTTTTGAACTTTCTGAAAAAAATTTATAAAGCTGTTTCGAACAAATAAAAATATGGCCGAAGAATTAATCAACACATTAACGCCTTATATGGTATATTCCTCACGAACTAGCGCTTTAACTGTAAAAGAAAAAGTAAGTAATTTCTTTTATAAAAGATGGAAACATTAATTGTAACTCGTAAACAAATTTTTTAAAATGTGTTTGCTTCTTTGAGATTTTTGCTGCCGGAAGTTATCAGCAGGATGTTGGCCAAAATTATAATGTATCAATGAGTCAACCATCTGTGAGCAGAAGTATTAATGAAGTTATTAATGCTGTCCACGCCAGCGGATTTTTCGAGTATAAAATGAGATTTCATAGAAATCTTCATCAATTAAAAGCTGTAAGACAAAAGTAACTATAGTATTAATAAATAGTTTCACTAAATATGTTTTCCAGATTTTATGACAATTATAGATTTCCAGGAGTTGTGGGGTGTATTGACTGCACTCATGTGGCAATTGTACCACCTTTTAAAGATGAACGTGAGTATCCAGAGCATGTCTACGTCAATAGAAAACATTATCATTCGATAAATGTGCAGCTGGTATTTACTATTGTTTATAAGTTAAATATGACACTATAACTATGTTTCTTTGCAGATATGCAATGCAGATTTAAAAATTATAAATGTCAATGCAAAATATCCTGGCTCGACACATGACAGTTTTATATGGAATAACTCAAAAGTTCTTCCAACGATGGAAATTTTGTACAATAGATATCCTGGAAGTTTCTATTTATTAGGTAAACTTTTTTTGTTTAAATATTTTCATTCTGTAATGCAAGTTTTTTTAAGGTGACTTTTAAGGCTTCAAGACCTTGGATGATGACGCCTATATCGAGGGCAGAAGATGAAACTCCAGAAAGTGACTACAATGAGTGCCAGAAGCTAACGAGAAGAATATTCGAAAGGGTAAATGGAGTGTTAAAAATGCGGTTCCGATGTTTATTAAAACATCGTGTGTTGCGTTACAAAATTATTAACACATGCTGTGCATTACATAACATGTGTATCGAAAACAACATAGACAACGTTGCGCCTGAAGAAAACGACGATTTATTGGATGGCATGCTTAATATATAACTTAACACCAGCAGGCGGTGTGAATGACACCTGCATTCACGAACACCAAATATAACGGAAATGCTGACCAAGCGTCTGGCGCATCGAGCACACATCAGAATTAACAAATCGTTCTCACGATAGCGAACGACAAAAAAGCTGAATTAGGGTATAAATATAAGTTATTGAATTTTTGTTAGTCAATAAGAAAAATATCATTGAATAAACCAAAAGGCATTCTGCCTTTAATTTTTTTTACTATACTTGTACTTGTAGTGATTTAATTAACTGGCGCCCAACGTGGGGCTGCATTCTGCGCTACTGCAAAAAAAAGTGTTAGTGAATAATTAACTTGAAGAGTGGGCAACCAAACCACCAACAGTGAATAATTAACTTGAAGAGTGGGCAACCAAACCACCAATAGTGAATAATTAACTCGAAGAGTGAGCAACCAAACCACCAACAGTGAATAAAAAAGCGTGGATAATCAAACCACCAACTGTGAATTAAAAAGTGTGGACAACCAAACCACCAATAGTGAATTAAAAAGTGTGGATAACCAAGCCATCAAGAAAACAGTGGAGTGATAGGGAAATATAAAGGCCCCCGAGTAGTTCTACTAATCAAAGGAACAAAAAGGAGTCAGGAAAGTCTGACAGCCGCCCTAACGAGCAGAAAGCAGCAGCACCTACCAACAAATAAAACAAAAAACGTTAACAAGAAATGCTACAAGAAGTTATTATAATATTACTGTAAGCCAATAATCAAAAAATTATATTTGTATATTACTCAAGATATAATAATAAAAACAAAAACACATATACTTATATTACTAGTTTGAACAAAATTAAATTATATGGTATCCCTTAAACATAAATAAATTACACGAATTGTCTTAACCAAAACAAATTATCAATCGTGAAAATACTGAATAGCGAATCCATACCTTTTTTTTCTCCTTCTTTCTCATACCGAATTAATTTCTTATTATTACGTAAACGAGTGATAAATTTGATTCAATATAACAAATAATTTTTGAAAAATATCAAATCCAAATAATTTGATACGACCAGCTCGTCTGGAACTGCCTCCAGAAAACGTTGCACCTCGTGTTCCTGCTCCCGGTCCCACTCCTGTGCCACAGAACCCAATTAACGATGACATGATTCAAGTCATTACTAGACTAGTAGCAAATTCCCTGCAAATACAGGGACGACAACTTTTCAATTCCTTTATGAATCCCGCATCGGATATAAATAATGACATAGACCAACCAATTAACCTAACTAACGACAGAAATTTGTACGAATTGGACAGAATTCCAGACGTAGTAAAAAGTTTAGAGAATTTTCTGGCCAACCCCATGAATTTAATTCATGGAAGAAGAGTGTCGATAGAATACTCAAAATTTACGAACATCTTAAGGGCACCCCAAAATATTATGGTATTTTATCAGTCATCAGGAAGATTACGGGCTACGCAGACGTAGCCCTAGAGTCTTATAACACGCCGCTAAATTGGGATAAAATGTCGAAGTTCCTAACCTTGCACTACGCGGACAAGAGGGACTTAGGAACCCTCGAATACCAGATGACAACCCTGGTACAGAGTAGTAGCACGATCCCCGAATTCTATCTGGCAGTCTACCACCATTTGTCGCTTATCCTGAATAAGCTTGGATCCATAGATATGAGTCAAGAATCCATGAACAACATGACTCAGTGCTATCGAGACAAAGCGATCGATACTTTCGTGAGAGGTCTGAAGGGCGACTTGCCTAGGCTATTTAGCATCCGAGAGCCTGCCGACCTCCCACAAGCTCTTCATCTGTGCCTGAAATTGCAAAATGTCGATTTCCGGGCTCAGCATGCTAACAATTCGCAATACAGCACTCGGAAAACATATCACCAAACACCACCTCCAGTTCCTGCTCGGAGAAACAACCTATCTTACTCGGGACCAACACCAGTATCTGCTCCTAGACGCGAGTTTCACCCAGAGTTACTTCATAATCCTCGAAATTATCAACCACCTCAATTTTACAGGCAAGCACAATACCAACCATATTATCAATATCCACAGCAACGACCACCGCCAAATCAGCGTCCATTTCCTCCCAAACCAATTGACATTGACCACTCCATCAAATCCCAAAAGGTCAATTATCAAAACAGACCTCGGAATCAGCAGCAGTATGTACAGAAACGTCAACATTCTCAACAGGTCCACCAATCGTATAAAATGCAGAGAGTTTACCACACCGAAGAGTCCGATCCAAATGAGAATGCATTGAAGGAATATGAAGGCGAGATAAATCGGGAAGATCAAAATCATGACCAGACATTGGCCGATTATACTGACGCAAGAGAAGATCCTTACCCTGACGAACCTGAACAACTCGACGACTTCTATTTTTTAGATTGAGGCCCTCTTCGCTTCCCTACTTCGAACACATTGCAAGAAGCGGAGAGACACTAAGATTCTTAATACATACAGGATCCAATAAATATTCCGTTCACCCCCGTCTTATCAGGAACCCTATCTTGAATGAAAGAAGCTTTTACGTTAAATCAATCGGAGGGGACGTAAAAATTACACACCATTCCTTCGTCCAACTATTTGGCCCTGATACAAATAAAATAAAATTTTTTTATTCTTCCTAGCCTAATTTCGTTCGATGGTATAATAGGCAATGACACGCTAAGAAAATTAAATGCGGTCATTTATACCAAAGAAAGTTATATGACTATCCACCCAAACATAATAATACCTCTCAAGCAGCATAATTCACACACTATCAACAACGTTACCCTTAGAAAATCTCACATGAATACAGACCAGTCTAGCAAACTTACTAGCATAATCAATGATTGCCCTAATCTTTTCTCCGACCCAGACAAAAAATTAACCTAAACTACTACCGTAAAAGGATAAATTCGAACCACAACCAATGATCCCGTTTACTCGAAGTCATATCCTTACCCCATGGCTCTTAAGCAAGAAGTCGAGAAACAAATAAACGAACTATTAGAAGACGGCATAATTAGACCATCCAAATCACCCTATAATTCTCCAGTTTGGGTCGTCCCAAAAAAAATGGATGCCTCTGGAGAAAGAAAATATCGCATGGTGATTGACTACGGTAAACTAAACCCCGTAACGTCGTAGACAGGTAAACGATTCTTGCCAACCTTGGCAAAAATAAATGGTTTACAATAATCGATCTCAAAAGTGGCTTCCATCAGATCTCACTCAAAGCATCTGATATCGAAAAAACAGCCTTTTCCGTAAACAACGGAAAATTTGAATTTACTCGCCTCCCCTTCGGCTTAAAAAATGCCCCTTCCATCTTTCAAAGAGCTCTAGACGACATTCTGAAAGACTACATTGGAAAATGTTGCAACGTCTATATTGATAATATCGTCATCTTTGGAAAAAACGAGACTGAACACTTTAAAAACCTGGAAAAGTGTTCAAAACCGTCGAGGCTGCTAATATGAAAATTCAGTTGGACAAATGCGAATTCTTCCAGGAAGAAATTGAATTCTTAGGTTTGTCGCATTAAAACCAATCCGAAAAAGATTCTGGCGATCGTTGATCGACCTGCCTCCTCAAAAAATCTGAAAGACCTCCGCTCATTTCTCGGTATGTCAGGGTACTATCGGCGTAATCATCAAAGATTATGCCAAAATAGCAAAACCCTTGACATTCCTTTTAAGAGGGGAAGATGGACGAGTGTTCAAAAATATTTCAAAAAACAAACATATTCATTTAGAAAAAGAAGCTTTGGAGGCCTTCAATAAAGTAAAAAGCTCACTTGTTTCGGCAGAAGTCATTCTGTCATACCCCAACTTTGGAATAACTCAAAAGTTCTTCCAACGATGGAAATTTTGTACAATAGATATCCTGGAAGTTTCTATTTATTAGGTAAACTTTTTTTGTTTAAATATTTTCATTCTGTAATGCAAGTTTTTTTAAGGTGACTTTTAAGACTTCAAGACCTTGGATGATGACGCCTATATCGAGGGCAGAAGATGAAACTCCAGAAAGTGACTACAATGAGTGCCAGAAGCTAACGAGAAGCATAATCGAAAGGGTAAATGGAGTGTTAAAAATGCGGTTCCGATGTTTATTAAAACATCGTGTGTTGCGTTACAAAATTATTAACACATGCTGTGCATTACATAACATGTGTATCGAAAACAACATAGACAACGTTGCGCCTGAAGAAAACGACGATTTATTGGATGGCATGCTTAATATATAACTTAACACCAGCAGGCGGTGTGAATGACACCTGCATTCACGAACACCAAATATAACGGAAATGCTGACCAAGCGTCTGGCGCATCGAGCACACATCAGAATTAACAAATCGTTCTCACGATAGCGAACGACAAAAAAGCTGAATTAGGGTATAAATATAAGTTATTGAATTTTTGTTAGTCAATAAGAAAAATATCATTGAATAAACCAAAAGGCATTCTGCCTTTAATTTTTTTTACTATACTTGTACTTGTAGTGATTTAATTAACTGGCGCCCAACGTGGGGCTGCATTCTGCGCTACTGCAAAAAAAAGTGTTAGTGAATAATTAACTTGAAGAGTGGGCAACCAAACCACCAACAGTGAATAATTAACTTGAAGAGTGGGCAACCAAACCACCAATAGTGAATAATTAACTCGAAGAGTGAGCAACCAAACCACCAACAGTGAATAAAAAAGCGTGGATAATCAAACCACCAACTGTGAATTAAAAAGTGTGGACAACCAAACCACCAATAGTGAATTAAAAAGTGTGGATAACCAAGCCATCAAGAAAACAGTGGAGTGATAGGGAAATATAAAGGCCCCCGAGTAGTTCTACTAATCAAAGGAACAAAAAGGAGTCAGGAAAGTCTGACAGCCGCCCTAACGAGCAGAAAGCAGCAGCACCTACCAACAAATAAAACAAAAAACGTTAACAAGAAATGCTACAAGAAGTTATTATAATATTACTGTAAGCCAATAATCAAAAAATTATATTTGTATATTACTCAAGATTTAATAATAAAAACAAAAACACATATACTTATATTACTAGTTTGAACAAAATTAAATTATATGGTATCCCTTAAACATAAATAAATTACACGAATTGTCTTAACCAAAACAAATTATCAATCGTGAAAATACTGAATAGCGAATCCATACCTTTTTTTTCTCCTTCTTTCTCATACCGAATTAATTTCTTATTATTACGTAAACGAGTGATAAATTTGATTCAATATAACAAATAATTTTTGAAAAATATCAAATCCAAATAATTTGATACGACCAGCTCGTCTGGAACTGCCTCCAGAAAACGTTGCACCTCGTGTTCCTGCTCCCGGTCCCACTCCTGTGCCACAGAACCCAATTAACGATGACATGATTCAAGTCATTACTAGACTAGTAGCAAATTCCCTGCAAATACAGGGACGACAACTTTTCAATTCCTTTATGAATCCCGCATCGGATATAAATAATGACATAGACCAACCAATTAACCTAACTAACGACAGAAATTTGTACGAATTGGACAGAATTCCAGACGTAGTAAAAAGTTTAGAGAATTTTCTGGCCAACCCCATGAATTTAATTCATGGAAGAAGAGTGTCGATAGAATACTCAAAATTTACGAACATCTTAAGGGCACCCCAAAATATTATGGTATTTTATCAGTCATCAGGAAGATTACGGGCTACGCAGACGTAGCCCTAGAGTCTTATAACACGCCGCTAAATTGGGATAAAATGTCGAAGTTCCTAACCTTGCACTACGCGGACAAGAGGGACTTAGGAACCCTCGAATACCAGATGACAACCCTGGTACAGAGTAGTAGCACGATCCCCGAATTCTATCTGGCAGTCTACCACCATTTGTCGCTTATCCTGAATAAGCTTGGATCCATAGATATGAGTCAAGAATCCATGAACAACATGACTCAGTGCTATCGAGACAAAGCGATCGATACTTTCGTGAGAGGTCTGAAGGGCGACTTGCCTAGGCTATTTAGCATCCGAGAGCCTGCCGACCTCCCACAAGCTCTTCATCTGTGCCTGAAATTGCAAAATGTCGATTTCCGGGCTCAGCATGCTAACAATTCGCAATACAGCACTCGGAAAACATATCACCAAACACCACCTCCAGTTCCTGCTCGGAGAAACAACCTATCTTACTCGGGACCAACACCAGTATCTGCTCCTAGACGCGAGTTTCACCCAGAGTTACTTCATAATCCTCGAAATTATCAACCACCTCAATTTTACAGGCAAGCACAATACCAACCATATTATCAATATCCACAGCAACGACCACCGCCAAATCAGCGTCCATTTCCTCCCAAACCAATTGACATTGACCACTCCATCAAATCCCAAAAGGTCAATTATCAAAACAGACCTCGGAATCAGCAGCAGTATGTACAGAAACGTCAACATTCTCAACAGGTCCACCAATCGTATAAAATGCAGAGAGTTTACCACACCGAAGAGTCCGATCCAAATGAGAATGCATTGAAGGAATATGAAGGCGAGATAAATCGGGAAGATCAAAATCATGACCAGACATTGGCCGATTATACTGACGCAAGAGAAGATCCTTACCCTGACGAACCTGAACAACTCGACGACTTCTATTTTTTAGATTGAGGCCCTCTTCGCTTCCCTACTTCGAACACATTGCAAGAAGCGGAGAGACACTAAGATTCTTAATACATACAGGATCCAATAAATATTCCGTTCACCCCCGTCTTATCAGGAACCCTATCTTGAATGAAAGAAGCTTTTACGTTAAATCAATCGGAGGGGACGTAAAAATTACACACCATTCCTTCGTCCAACTATTTGGCCCTGATACAAATAAAATAAAATTTTTTTATTCTTCCTAGCCTAATTTCGTTCGATGGTATAATAGGCAATGACACGCTAAGAAAATTAAATGCGGTCATTTATACCAAAGAAAGTTATATGACTATCCACCCAAACATAATAATACCTCTCAAGCAGCATAATTCACACACTATCAACAACGTTACCCTTAGAAAATCTCACATGAATACAGACCAGTCTAGCAAACTTACTAGCATAATCAATGATTGCCCTAATCTTTTCTCCGACCCAGACAAAAAATTAACCTAAACTACTACCGTAAAAGGATAAATTCGAACCACAACCAATGATCCCGTTTACTCGAAGTCATATCCTTACCCCATGGCTCTTAAGCAAGAAGTCGAGAAACAAATAAACGAACTATTAGAAGACGGCATAATTAGACCATCCAAATCACCCTATAATTCTCCAGTTTGGGTCGTCCCAAAAAAAATGGATGCCTCTGGAGAAAGAAAATATCGCATGGTGATTGACTACGGTAAACTAAACCCCGTAACGTCGTAGACAGGTAAACGATTCTTGCCAACCTTGGCAAAAATAAATGGTTTACAATAATCGATCTCAAAAGTGGCTTCCATCAGATCTCACTCAAAGCATCTGATATCGAAAAAACAGCCTTTTCCGTAAACAACGGAAAATTTGAATTTACTCGCCTCCCCTTCGGCTTAAAAAATGCCCCTTCCATCTTTCAAAGAGCTCTAGACGACATTCTGAAAGACTACATTGGAAAATGTTGCAACGTCTATATTGATAATATCGTCATCTTTGGAAAAAACGAGACTGAACACTTTAAAAACCTGGAAAAGTGTTCAAAACCGTCGAGGCTGCTAATATGAAAATTCAGTTGGACAAATGCGAATTCTTCCAGGAAGAAATTGAATTCTTAGGTTTGTCGCATTAAAACCAATCCGAAAAAGATTCTGGCGATCGTTGATCGACCTGCCTCCTCAAAAAATCTGAAAGACCTCCGCTCATTTCTCGGTATGTCAGGGTACTATCGGCGTAATCATCAAAGATTATGCCAAAATAGCAAAACCCTTGACATTCCTTTTAAGAGGGGAAGATGGACGAGTGTTCAAAAATATTTCAAAAAACAAACATATTCATTTAGAAAAAGAAGCTTTGGAGGCCTTCAATAAAGTAAAAAGCTCACTTGTTTCGGCAGAAGTCATTCTGTCATACCCCAACTTTGGAATAACTCAAAAGTTCTTCCAACGATGGAAATTTTGTACAATAGATATCCTGGAAGTTTCTATTTATTAGGTAAACTTTTTTTGTTTAAATATTTTCATTCTGTAATGCAAGTTTTTTTAAGGTGACTTTTAAGACTTCAAGACCTTGGATGATGACGCCTATATCGAGGGCAGAAGATGAAACTCCAGAAAGTGACTACAATGAGTGCCAGAAGCTAACGAGAAGCATAATCGAAAGGGTAAATGGAGTGTTAAAAATGCGGTTCCGATGTTTATTAAAACATCGTGTGTTGCGTTACAAAATTATTAACACATGCTGTGCATTACATAACATGTGTATCGAAAACAACATAGACAACGTTGCGCCTGAAGAAAACGACGATTTATTGGATGGCATGCTTAATATATAACTTAACACCAGCAGGCGGTGTGAATGACACCTGCATTCACGAACACCAAATATAACGGAAATGCTGACCAAGCGTCTGGCGCATCGAGCACACATCAGAATTAACAAATCGTTCTCACGATAGCGAACGACAAAAAAGCTGAATTAGGGTATAAATATAAGTTATTGAATTTTTGTTAGTCAATAAGAAAAATATCATTGAATAAACCAAAAGGCATTCTGCCTTTAATTTTTTTTACTATACTTGTACTTGTAGTGATTTAATTAACTGGCGCCCAACGTGGGGCTGCATTCTGCGCTACTGCAAAAAAAAGTGTTAGTGAATAATTAACTTGAAGAGTGGGCAACCAAACCACCAACAGTGAATAATTAACTTGAAGAGTGGGCAACCAAACCACCAATAGTGAATAATTAACTCGAAGAGTGAGCAACCAAACCACCAACAGTGAATAAAAAAGCGTGGATAATCAAACCACCAACTGTGAATTAAAAAGTGTGGACAACCAAACCACCAATAGTGAATTAAAAAGTGTGGATAACCAAGCCATCAAGAAAACAGTGGAGTGATAGGGAAATATAAAGGCCCCCGAGTAGTTCTACTAATCAAAGGAACAAAAAGGAGTCAGGAAAGTCTGACAGCCGCCCTAACGAGCAGAAAGCAGCAGCACCTACCAACAAATAAAACAAAAAACGTTAACAAGAAATGCTACAAGAAGTTATTATAATATTACTGTAAGCCAATAATCAAAAAATTATATTTGTATATTACTCAAGATTTAATAATAAAAACAAAAACACATATACTTATATTACTAGTTTGAACAAAATTAAATTATATGGTATCCCTTAAACATAAATAAATTACACGAATTGTCTTAACCAAAACAAATTATCAATCGTGAAAATACTGAATAGCGAATCCATACCTTTTTTTTCTCCTTCTTTCTCATACCGAATTAATTTCTTATTATTACGTAAACGAGTGATAAATTTGATTCAATATAACAAATAATTTTTGAAAAATATCAAATCCAAATAATTTGATACGACCAGCTCGTCTGGAACTGCCTCCAGAAAACGTTGCACCTCGTGTTCCTGCTCCCGGTCCCACTCCTGTGCCACAGAACCCAATTAACGATGACATGATTCAAGTCATTACTAGACTAGTAGCAAATTCCCTGCAAATACAGGGACGACAACTTTTCAATTCCTTTATGAATCCCGCATCGGATATAAATAATGACATAGACCAACCAATTAACCTAACTAACGACAGAAATTTGTACGAATTGGACAGAATTCCAGACGTAGTAAAAAGTTTAGAGAATTTTCTGGCCAACCCCATGAATTTAATTCATGGAAGAAGAGTGTCGATAGAATACTCAAACTTTACGAACATCTTAAGGGCACCCCAAAATATTATGGTATTTTATCAGTCATCAGGAAGATTACGGGCTACGCAGACGTAGCCCTAGAGTCTTATAACACGCCGCTAAATTGGGATAAAATGTCGAAGTTCCTAACCTTGCACTACGCGGACAAGAGGGACTTAGGAACCCTCGAATACCAGATGACAACCCTGGTACAGAGTAGTAGCACGATCCCCGAATTCTATCTGGCAGTCTACCACCATTTGTCGCTTATCCTGAATAAGCTTGGATCCATAGATATGAGTCAAGAATCCATGAACAACATGACTCAGTGCTATCGAGACAAAGCGATCGATACTTTCGTGAGAGGTCTGAAGGGCGACTTGCCTAGGCTATTTAGCATCCGAGAGCCTGCCGACCTCCCACAAGCTCTTCATCTGTGCCTGAAATTGCAAAATGTCGATTTCCGGGCTCAGCATGCTAACAATTCGCAATACAGCACTCGGAAAACATATCACCAAACACCACCTCCAGTTCCTGCTCGGAGAAACAACCTATCTTACTCGGGACCAACACCAGTATCTGCTCCTAGACGCGAGTTTCACCCAGAGTTACTTCATAATCCTCGAAATTATCAACCACCTCAATTTTACAGGCAAGCACAATACCAACCATATTATCAATATCCACAGCAACGACCACCGCCAAATCAGCGTCCATTTCCTCCCAAACCAATTGACATTGACCACTCCATCAAATCCCAAAAGGTCAATTATCAAAACAGACCTCGGAATCAGCAGCAGTATGTACAGAAACGTCAACATTCTCAACAGGTCCACCAATCGTATAAAATGCAGAGAGTTTACCACACCGAAGAGTCCGATCCAAATGAGAATGCATTGAAGGAATATGAAGGCGAGATAAATCGGGAAGATCAAAATCATGACCAGACATTGGCCGATTATACTGACGCAAGAGAAGATCCTTACCCTGACGAACCTGAACAACTCGACGACTTCTATTTTTTAGATTGAGGCCCTCTTCGCTTCCCTACTTCGAACACATTGCAAGAAGCGGAGAGACACTAAGATTCTTAATACATACAGGATCCAATAAATATTCCGTTCACCCCCGTCTTATCAGGAACCCTATCTTGAATGAAAGAAGCTTTTACGTTAAATCAATCGGAGGGGACGTAAAAATTACACACCATTCCTTCGTCCAACTATTTGGCCCTGATACAAATAAAATAAAATTTTTTTATTCTTCCTAGCCTAATTTCGTTCGATGGTATAATAGGCAATGACACGCTAAGAAAATTAAATGCGGTCATTTATACCAAAGAAAGTTATATGACTATCCACCCAAACATAATAATACCTCTCAAGCAGCATAATTCACACACTATCAACAACGTTACCCTTAGAAAATCTCACATGAATACAGACCAGTCTAGCAAACTTACTAGCATAATCAATGATTGCCCTAATCTTTTCTCCGACCCAGACAAAAAATTAACCTACACTACTACCGTAAAAGGATAAATTCGAACCACAACCAATGATCCCGTTTACTCGAAGTCATATCCTTACCCCATGGCTTTTAAGCAAGAAGTCGAGAAACAAATAAACGAACTATTAGAAGACGGCATAATTAGACCATCCAAATCACCCTATAATTCTCCAGTTTGGGTCGTCCCAAAAAAAATGGATGCCTCTGGAGAAAGAAAATATCGCATGGTGATTAACTACGGTAAACTAAACCCCGTAACGTCGTAGACAGGTACCCGATTCCCGAGATCAACGAGGTACTTGCCAACCTTGGCAAAAATAAATGGTTTACAATAATCGATCTCAAAAGTGGCTTCCATCAGATCTCACTCAAAGCATCTGATATCGAAAAATAGCCTTTTCCGTAAACAACGGAAAATTTGAATTTACTCGCCTCCCCTTCGGCTTAAAAAATGCCCCTTCCATCTTTCAAAGAGCTCTAGACGACATTCTGAAAGACTACATTGGAAAATGTTGCAACGTCTATATTGATAATATCGTCATCTTTGGAAAAAACGAGACTGAACACTTTAAAAACCTGGAAAAGTGTTCAAAACCGTCGAGGCTGCTAATATGAAAATTCAGTTGGACAAATGCGAATTCTTCCAGGAAGAAATTGAATTCTTAGGCTTTGTCGTTAGTAGGGAAGGCATTAAAACCAATCCGAAAAAGGTTCTGGCGATCGTTGATCGACCTGCCTCCTCAAAAAATCTGAAAGACCTCCGCTCATTTCTCGGTATGTCAGGGTACTATCGGCGTAATCATCAAAGATTATGCCAAAATAGCAAAACCCTTGACATCCCTTTTAAGAGGGGAAGATGGACGAGTGTTCAAAAATATTTCAAAAAACAAACATATTCATTTAGAAAAAGAAGCTTTGGAGGCCTTCAATAAAGTAAAAAGCTCACTTGTTTCGGCAGAAGTCATTCTGTCATACCCCAACTTTGAAAAAGAATTCGAGCTAACAACGGATGCTTCTGACTACGCCATCGGAGCAGTTCTGTCAAGACAGCAAACCAATTTCATTTCAATTTCCAGAATTTCCAGAACATTAAATAAAACTGAGGGACATTACGCCACCAATGAAAAGGAAATGTTGGCTTTTTTATGGTCCTTAAACTCATTAAGAAACTTCCTTTACGGATCCCGGAAAGTGAAAATTTTTACAAATCACCAGCCGCTCACATACGATCTAAGTAACAAAAATACTAATAGTAAGATGAAAAGGTGGAAAGCCATATTAGAGGAGTATGACTATGAGCTCAAATACAAGCCAGAGAAAGCAAATATAATCGCCGACTCTCTTTCATGGCCCCCTCCAGTAACCGAAATCCACTCGATGACCCCAACCGAACATAGTGACGATAGTTCTGCACACAATCTAATCCCCACTGTTGAAACGCCTATTAATGTATTCCGCAACCAATTAGTACTAAAAATGGGAGAAGAAGACAGCTACCAAATTAAAAATTCATTTGAAAATTACACTAGACACATCCTTATCAAACCAGAATACACAGAAATTGATCTAATTTTTTTTTTTTTTTTTTTTTTTTTTTTAAAGGACTCAATGCCAAGGGATAAGTCCCTGAATGACTTTCGTCACGGAAAAAATTTGGGCTATGCCCTTTATTAAAATTAAAAATTCGAAGGAATGTGAATTACAATATATCACATTCCTCACGTTTGTAGCCGGTTTCAGATTATTTTCTCAGAATTATCTCTGATTCATTGAAAAAAGCAATACGAAAAAACGAACACGAAACTAAAACGACGCGAGTCCAAATACTTTTATCAACGAATCATGGTCAGGGAAAACTACAAAAAACCTTGACCAAAAAAATATTACAAAATAAACAACAAATATTATAAATTATGCAAAAAATATACATTCAATAATAATTTTATTATATAAAATAATCGTATCCCCTAATGAACACTACGGTCGTCCTTCAGAAAGTTGTTGACAGCTATTTTGAAGGCCTGTAAATTATAAGATTCGGGAAATACGGAGTCGACCAATTGATTCCACATCGAAGTCACTCTCGGATAAAAGGACGATTTGAAGTGTTGGGTTCTACATGAGAAAGGTTTTAAGGCAAATCTATGTTGATTAGACCTCAAACGAGTGTTAACGTTGCTGACAAAAGGACCTGGGAATAGAGAACGGGTTTCTAAAGAACATCTACCGTTGTAAAATTTGTAGAAAACAGATAAAGCTCCAACATTACGTCTATGCTCCAAAGAATCAAGAGATGAAGTAATGGTTACATCATTTATCAAACGGATAACTCTATTTTGAATTCCATCAAGATGAACCAAATGAGATCTTGGAGCCCCACCCCAAACAAATGAATTAAATTCTTAAATTGGTCTAACATAAGATTTATATAATCTAAGTACTTCAGAGGGGCTGAAGTAAAAGTTACAACGTCTTATAAAGCCCAAGCATTGGCTCGCTCTTTTTGAGATTTCATAAATTATGTTCCTTCTAGAAAAGTTCACTAGAAACTTTCAAACCTATTATCTTTAGTGAAACTGATCTCGCAATAGTGGCACCATTAATTACTGGTGCTACGTAATGTTGAATTGCCTTTTGAGAAAAAAGACAAGACTGTAATTTATTTGGGTTAAATTCCACCCTATTAGATCTTCCCCAATCAAGAATAACTTGAATGTTCGACAGAATTGTCGAATTCATTAATTCACGCGAACCAATCAAGCGAGAATTGCATTCTTTTTGACTAACAAACTCCATTGAAGTCGATAACGTCGTATCATCAGCAAATGAGTGGATATCACATGTTGTACAAGAAAACAAGTCATTGATATATATTAAGAATAATGTTGGCGATAAGGATGGATCATCCTTGGTTGAGGAACGCCAGCATTGATCTCATGCGAAGATGAGGAAAAACCATTCAATACCACTTTTATTTTGCGGTTCCATAAATAATCCTCAATCCATGTAATGAGAGAGGGGTGTAAGTTGAGCGCACGAATCTTATTAATAAGACAATCATGCCAAACTCTATCAAAAGCCTTAGAAATATCCAAGGACACAACGCTTGATTCGCCTAGATTTTCAAGGCTTCGCTCCCAATAATGAGTCATGCACGTCATTAGTTCACCTGAAGATCGATTTTTTCGAAATCCATACTGTACATCAGATAAAAGAGCATTCGAATCCAGATAGCTCATTAGTTTGAAATTAATGATAGATTCCATTACTTTTGACAAAACTGACAACAGAGCAATAGGGCGGTAGTTAGTAGGTGCACACTTATCACCTTTTTTCGGGACGGGTTGAAGATTAGCTAATTTCCAAATTGACGGAAAAACACCTGTCTTCATTGAGAGATGAAACAATTTGCTAAGCGGATTAGCCAAAGTATGATGACATCTTTTCAATAATAATGTTGGTATACCGTCGGGTCCAGTTGCTTTATTGGGGTCAAGTTCTTTAAGAATTTTGGAAACAACCCGACGACGGAAATAAATGAAGACATACCTAGGCCTACATTCGGAAGAATTGGTGGACTTTGGTTAGAAAATGGAAGGGTTGACGCACTAGCAAAATGCGAAGCTAAGAGATTGGCTTTCTGAATATCAGTTTTATAAAGAATACCATTATGGAATAAAGTAGGAACAGAAGAAGTCTTTTCTCCAAAGTTTCTTTTAACCATTGCTGCAAATGTCCAAAAGCTTTTAATGTTTGAATCATAATCTAAAATTTTCCGCATGCTATCTCGAATCTTTTGGTCATTTATTATTTTGGACCTGTTAATTATAGCGTTTGCTCTATTTTTGGCTATTCTAAACTTAACAAGGTTTTCTACGGATGGGCAATTAACGTAGTCCAAATGGGCTGATTTTTTACTCGCGACTGCTGACCTGCAGTTATCATTAAACCACTTATTCTTACGAATATTGCTTTTCTTAAAGGAGGAAGGAATGCAATTTTTCATTCCTAGCAGAATGGTTGACGTGATCAGTTGAGATGCTTCATTAGCATTATTGTTGGTAAAGCAGGTTGACCAATCAAATGAGCTAAAAAATTGATTCAGGAGCTCCCAGTTAGCATTTTTGAAGTGCCAGAGTAGCCTTTTACTTGTTGACTCTACAAGCGTTGGGGTTATTGAAAATTTGGCTAATACCAGAGCGTGGTCGGAAAGACCTAATGGAGCAGATAAATCAATTGAATATTTATCTGGCATAGAAGTTAGAAATAAATCCAATAGGTGAGGTGATTGACCAGTTGTACCGGGATATCTAGTTGGCTTATCGACGAGTTGTGTTAGAAGATTGGTATCTGAAAATAGTTCTGCGGATTCACCTGATCGATCTCTACCATTCGAATATGTCAACCAAGAATCATTATGGACATTAAAATCTCCCAAGACTACTAATTCTGAAGTTGGTGAGGATTCGTAAATCTTGTCAATTGTTTCCGATAAATTATCAAATTCAATAATAGTGTCATCAGGTGATAAATTAGGACTACGATATAGGGAACAAATAAACATTGAATGGTTTGCTATTAAAATTTCAATCCATATCGTATTGAACAATGGACTACATTTCGGAACATTAAAATTTGGAACAGAAAAACAGATATAATCTGTTCGGGAATATAGTGAAGACAAAAGGTACCTACCGTAGGTGATAAAATGCAGAAACCCAAAGCTGCCAAACGTAGGGTGTAAAACAAATTATGTTTATCACTGTAAATATGCAATTCAGCATATTCCCACACATATTCACCTTGAAATTTGTTTGTTTTGTTTGTGCACATATTTGTTCTTTACCTTAATATAACGATATTGCTAATGTGAATATGCAATGCAGCATATTCACATGCAAATGCAATTCTGCATTTTGCATATTGTACGTGTTAGAGATAAGAAATTATTGTCATTAGATATTGTTAGATAGTTTGTAATTTTGTATATAAACCCTTCTTTTAGTCCAATAAAATATAGTTCAAAAAAAGCTATCGCCGAATTAATATCTTCGTCAAGCCCCGACCCACGGCAAGCGGAAGATATAATAGTCAGTTTAAGGAAAAGTATTTCCTAGGCTGAACATTGGTCCTTCGAAGCCAACTAGTAAACTGGCAACCAACAACGGAATTTACAACTCCACTGGAAAATATCAACATTCAAAGCCATCCAGAAACTGGAATTCACAACCAAGTAGACGCAGATCCACCTACCAACGGAAACTGGAATTTAAAACCCAGAAGACGCAGATCCACCTACCAACGGAAACTGGAATTTACAACTCCAGCCATCAACCACTAGAAGTTACAGAGCCATCATTCAACTAAAGCCAATAACTTACAGTCAAAGGTGACTGAAAACCATCCTGTTCATCAGTGCTTCCAAGCCAACCAGGAACCGGCACCTAGAAGTTACCGTGTCCCCAACAAACTACGGCTGGAACAAGCATCAAGCATTTGTCTGAGCCACCAACCAGAAGACAACATAACAACATGGAAGCGCTTCTAACACAACAAGAGGTAACAACCGAAAAGATAATTCAATTTAAAACGAATTATTACAAAGATAGTGCTACCCGAAAAACAAAATCATATCTGGAGAAGAAAATAGCGGCATTGAAGAATCTCTACAAAGAATTCATCACCACTGATGATATCATCCGAAACAAAAAACCATCGTTAGACCAACATCATCCATATACAACAACCAGAAAGGAGATTGCGGAGATTTACAACCTCGTAATTGATGAGATGCGGACACTTCTAAACCATAGCCACCAATAGACGACAACGAGCAGACAGCCACGAAGAAGATACAACAACAATCCGATGTCAATTTCACAACCACAGAAATTACCAACAGGAAAGAGTTCGATCAGATGATAAAACAGCAGACAATTAAAATAAGAACTCTGAATAGGGAAAAAAGAACAGCGGAAGACGCCTTGCAAGAAAATAAACCGAAGCAAGCATTGAAGCTCGCCTTGAAATACATTGAAAGGGTGATGGAGCAGATCACGGACCTCGACGAGAAGATACATTTAGAAGCTTCAGACGAAGATGAGACGAATTTAAAATACTTCATGGAACAGCAATACAACAACATAAGACAAGAACATGATGACATTGTGGTAAAAATCACAATTGAGATGGAGAATGACAGTCATTATCAAACAAACAACAACACAGTGGAAGTCCGATTACCAAACATAGAAATTCCACATTTCTATGGTGACATCATGAAATGGAAAGGTTTCTCAGACATCTTTGAAAAACTAGTGCATAAGAACAAGACAATTACAGACACTCATAGAATCAACTACTTAAAAGGTCACTTAGGAGGTTCAGCTGCTAAAATAATAAGCCATCTTGAATCAACAGCAGAAAATTATTCTATAGCTTGGGAGATATTGAATAATCGCTACAACAACAACAGAGTGATGGCAGCAGCATATTTCAACCAGCTGATTAATCAACCAAACTTGCTAACGGAAAGCAGTGTAGGAATCAGAACAATGCACGACACCACAAGTGAAGCCATTCATAACATCAACAACATACTAAAAAATGAAGAAAAATTCGATGCCTTAATCATTCACATTTTACAAAAAAAATTAGACAGTGAGACCATCAGAATTTATGAGACAACTTTAGAAGATCCCAAAGAGAATCAACATCTACATAAATTTTTGCTGTTTTTGGAAAAACGATTCCAATCACTAGACGTAATCGGAAATAAAGGCAACCGACATCAACCAACAAGCGGTCGACCACAACCCCAAAGGGCCATAACGACATTAGCAGCAACAACAAACAGATGCATAAATTGTAAATGATCACACAACATCGACACGTGCAAATCATTTTTGCATATGTCAATGATCGAACGCAACAGGATCTGTACCATGATGAACCTATGTAGAGTATGTTTAGGCACTCACAAATTTGCAAAAATGTGTTTTTTTAAAAACACGTGTTTAGTGTGCAAGGGCAAACACCATACCCTTCTCCACACAAAAGAAGGCGTCACCAAAAATACAACTGTAGCTCAGCAGAACAATTTACCAAAGGCACGGTATCCATCAACACAAAGAACAACACCAGTTGTGGAGACACATATGGTAAATAATACATCTACAACAGCGCAAGTAATCTTGAGCACAGCCTTAGTAAAGGTTCCAACAAATGGCTCTTATCCAGAATTGCTCAGAGTATTGATTGACCCAGGATCCCAAGCAACGTTCATAACTTACAACGCGGCGAAAAAACTAAACATTCACAGCCAAAAAACTCACGTTGAGTATAAAGGAATAGGAGGAGCTAAAGCTGGCGTTTCCGAACAGCGAATTGACTTTAACATCACGCTGAGATTCTCGTCAAAATTTCAATTTCAAGTAAGTGCACTTATAGTAGACCAGCTACTCGGAGACCTACAGGAAAACAGCTTCAATGCTTGGAAATGGCCTCACATTAGTAACCTGTTATGGGCAGATCCGAATTACAACATGCCGAACAAAATCGACACATTACTGGGTGCAGATTACTATCCTGCCATAGTAATGAATGAAGTCATAAAAGGTGCTACCGGAGAGCCGATAGCACAAAAAACTGAATTAGGATGGATCAAATGTGGACCAGTCGACCAAAACAAAATAACAACAGTTCAATGTTTGATAACAAAAGTAGAAATAGATCACAGACTAAAATCATTCTGGGAAATAGAAGAAGTGCAAATGGAAAAATCTCTTACAAAAGAAGAAAAGCAATGTCAAACACATTACGATGAAAACTATCATCGTGACCCCAGTGGAAGATATGAGGTTCGCATACCATTCAAAAATAATCCACCAATCCTTGGAACATCCAAAACCAGAGCCCTAGCTAGATTCTTGCAATTAGAGAAAAAGTTTGCATCATTCCCAACATTCTCCGACGACTACAAAAAATGCATTAAGGAATACATTACACTAGGTCACATGCGACTGTGTGAAAACGAAATGACATCCACTGAAGAATACTTCATCCCACACCATGCAGTCATTAAAGAAGGCAGTACTACAACAAAGTTACGAGTTGTTTTCGATGCTTCAGCAAAAACCAGTAACAACAAGAGTCTCAATGATCAACTATTGGTTGGGCCAAATCCTACAGGAAGAATTAGTGTCAATATTGTTAAGATGGAGGAAGTACAAGATTGCCTACACAGCAGACATCGAAAAAATGTACCGCCAAATACGAATACATGAGGATGACCAAAAATATCAAAAAATTCTTTGGAGGGAAAATGTCCACAAACCAATATTAGAATACCAACTAACGACGGTACCATTTGGAACAGCGAGTGCTCCATACTTAGCCCTACGCACATTACAACAATTAGCAAACGATGAAAAAAATATGTTTCCAATAGCAGCCAACATCGCGTTGCACGATTTTTATGTAGACGATTTACTCACCGGCAGTGATTCTGTTAAACAAGCACAGCTAGAACAACAACAATTAGTAACATTACTCAAAAAAGGAGGATTTAAGCTCAGAAAGTGGGGAAGTAACGATCCACAAATATTAGAACAAATACCACGAAGCTGTCAAGCTTTTTGCACAATGGATATAAAATTAGATGACACAATAAAAACTCTTGGACTATCATGGAACCCTGACTCAGACACCTTCGGATTCAAGATAAACAAAGAAAGAACAAAGTCAGAAACAACTACAAAAAGAAAATTGTTATCTGAAGTGTCACAATTATTTGACCCACTGGGATGGTTAGCCCTAACCATTATAATAGCAAAAATACTACTTCAACAACTCTGGTTAACAGGATTATCATGGGACGAACCATTACCAACAAATATTGCAACAAGATGGAACAGTTACAAATATTCTTTACCAGAACTAGAACAAATAAAAATACCAAGATGGGTTAACACGTTCAACAATTCCCCTATAGAACTTCACGGGTTTTGCGATGCATCTGAATTGGCATATGCAGATGTAATATATGCCTACCAAAGGAACGGTACAGAGGATTCCCCACGACCATATCTAATAATATCAAAAACAAAGGTCGCACCAATAAAATCGAAGCAAACAATTCCTAGATTAGAATTGTGCGGCGCCTTGCTACTTGCGAAACTAATGGCAAAGGTGATAAAAAGCTTCCGTATTCCAAATATTACAACACACACATGGACAGACTCGAAAATCGTGCTTTCATGGATCAACGCATACCGATTCAAAACATTTGTGGCAAACAGAGTATCTGAAATTCACGGTCTCACAAGTCCATCAACATGGAATTATATCAAATCAACCGAAAACCCAGCTGACTGTGCGTCAAGGGGCGTAGAACCTAAAAACCTAGGCAAACATGAATTATGGTGGAATGGGCCAAGTTGGCTAACAAGCAATCCAAAGGACTGGCCAACTCAAAAGGTAGAAATAGCAACTGAAGACATTCCAGATAAAAAACTAGTGGCGGTATCTAGAACAACAACATTAATAAGCATGAAAGATGTCTTTGATGAGCTATACGTGAAACATTCAAATTTAAAGAAAATTCAGAGAATAGTGTCATACTGCAAACGCTTCATCAACAAGCTAAAACTAGTGAAATACGAACCAAATACTATAATTTCACCACAAGAAATGAAAGAGGCGCTCACTCACTTAATCAAACATGCGCAGGAAAGTCAATACAAAAGTGAAATTCGTGACCTAAAAAACAACAAACCGATTAAAACCGACTGTAAAAGTAAATTGCTGTCACTTTCACAATTTTTAAAGAACGACGTGTTAAGAGTTGGCGGACGGTTACACAATTCAACCGCCTGGTCATATGATGAAAAACATCCAATAATTCTTCCACAATTACATCCAATTACAAACCTAATAATTCAAGAAGGTCATACATCAACAATGCATGGTGGTACCCAGTTAACACTAGCCCACATCAGGACAAAATATTGGATCACAAATGGAAGAAATTTGATAAGACAACAAATAGCCAAATGTTTAAGATGTCATCGATTTACCAAAACCATTAAGAATCAATTAATGGGAAATCTCCCAGAAGTAAGGCTAACTCCCGCCAGGCCATTCCTAAAGTCAGGTGTCGATTACGCTGGACCATTCAGTGTGAGAGTATCAAAAGGTAGAGGTAATAAATCATACAAAGGCTACCTAGCGATTTTTGTGTGTATGGCAACAAAAGCTGTCCACATTGAGGTAGTCAGCGATCTAACTGCGGATGCCTTCATAGCAGCTTATAAACGCTTCATATCACGTAGAGGTATATGCACGGACATTTTTAGCGACAATGGTACAAACTTTGTGGGCGCAAGCAAGGTGATTGAATCAAAAACATTGAAGACAGTAGAACACATTGCTTCAATCTCTATCGCCGAACACGGAACAAAATGGCATTTCATACCGCCAGGAGCACCTCATTTCGGTGGATTATGGGAGGCCCCGTAAAATCTGTAAAAACCCATCTAAAAAGAGTCATAGGCGAAGCAACTTTAACATTTGAAGAGCTTACCACGTTAACCTGTCAAATAGAGGTCTGTCTTAACTCAAGGCCAATATCACCAATGACCAACGATCCAAGTGATCCAACCTTTTTAACCCCTGGCCATTTTTTAATTGGAGAAACCTTAATAACGCAACCAGAAACCAGCACTTCAGAAGAGAAAATAAATTCATTAACAAGATGGAAATTAATCCTAAAAATGAAAGAAGACTTTTGGAAGAAATGGTCACAAGAATATTTACATCAACTACAACAACGGAACCAACAACGGAATGGACCACAAAAACACAAGATTTAGAGTTGGGACAATTAGTGCTTGTTCGTGACAATAATATTCCACCCTCAAGATGAATAACTGGACGACTTATAGAAGTTCACCCAGGGACGGATGGACTTGTTCGTGTCGCAACACTCCACGGCCCCGGAAGGGTCCTTATAAAAAGGCCAATAACAAAATTGGTACCTCTACCAATTCAAGGTGCTGAAAAAGAACAATGCACAAACTCAGCTACCACACTGACTAAAGTATTGTCAACCACTGTTAGCCAGAAATCCAACCAAAAGAAACATAATATGATTGAGGAACCCTTACACGAAGATAAAAAACGACCAAGAATTTGGATGCGAAATCCAGCTGTGGAAGAGGTAAAAAAGGCTGCAGAGAAAATGAAGAACATTCCCCAACCTAAACCTAACAAAGGAAAAATAAGACCCTGTTTTCAATCAAGGCTACTATTATACACCATGATCCCATTACTAAGCTTGCTTAGTGTTTATTCCTCAGAAGTGAAAGGTTCAAGTTTTGATATCACCCCTCTAAACAGTACAACAGGAATATATTTTGAGAACATTGAGATCGCCCAACTATCACATCAGCAATGGACTATTATGTCATACTTCAATCTATCATCAATATTGTAAGAAGTTGAAGTGTATAACGCGGCGATGGAGAGAATAGTTAAGGCATGTCAAGAGGATAACGGATGGTTGCAACTAAGGCAAATTTGCAGACCTGCGGTATTACAAATGAAACAGCAGTTACTAAACATAAACCGCAACAATGAAATATTTCAACCCAGTTATCAACATGCTCGGGCTAAACGAGGATTGGTAAACATAATAGGAACGCTGACCAACCAATTATTTGGAATTCTCGACCAAGAGGATGCACAACGATACGATGATGAAATCACTTCCATAAAAAATAATGAACAACACATTTACAAATTGCTAAAAAACCAAATTACAATAACTGAAGCAACAGTGAACATTATAAAAAAGGACTGGATGGCGGTAAACAACCAACTCGAAGCAATTGACAAACAAACAATGTTAATGTTCAATCTCATTCAAAGAAATGAGAATGAGAATACAGCAGTTCAAAAATTTATGGCTCTATGGATACATCTATCCATAGAAATGACAACTTTTGCAGCAACGCAACAACAACTAATTGATGTCATCACTGATATCCATCATAGTAAAATAAACACATTTATCCTTAAACCCGATCAACTCAAGACCGAACTACAAAAAATACACGAATTCATCCCAGCTGACGCTACCATATATGGAGAAAACAACATGATGTCGATGTACCAACTGATGACAGCCAAGGTTGGACAGCCAAAAAATACATTAATGTTTGAACTCAAGATACCCTTACTGAACAACGAAGTATATCAAGTCATCAAACCGATCGCCATCCCAACCAAGCACAAGAACATGTACGCATACCTACAACCATCAAGTGAATTATTACTGATGAGTTTAAATAGGGAATCATACTACCAAATGTCTGAAGGCGAGCTCTCCATCTGCAAGTCCATTAAGCCTGCTGAATACCTCTGTATGATACACAACGTAGTTCATAACACTCTAATAAACCCCACACCTTGCGAGATTGCATTAATCATGAACAAAGGAGCAGAAACTTGTGATATACGTTTTACACAACCAAAAAACATGTGGATTCCTACACACGACCCGAGTACATGGATTTTTATCTCCCAAAAAGAGCACACTATAAACATCATCTGTAACAAGGAAGTGGCAACCACAACTATAAGCGAAACTGGAGCGATAACAGTGCACAAGGCGTGTACAATCACGGATGGAATGATAACTATACACTCCATCGAAAACTTCAACACAAGAATGGAAGCCTTTTATCAACCCACAATGAATCTGAGTAGCTTAATTTTTCAATCCGAAAATGAAACTCACCATAACTATACCCACAGGATGGTGACGCGTAATGAATTTAACAACATTCAAACGGACTTAGATCACCTTTCAACCAGTCTTACGCAAATAAAGACATCAGCACAAAATGAAGATCAACAGATGAACTTCCACGAGGTTCATCACTACGTGGTCCTATATGGGATCATTGCTACAGCCATCGGAATTGCCATTGCCTGCTATTGCAAGAAGAAGAAGACACCCTCATCAGAACAACACCCCACCATGGTTCCCTTGCCACGTCGCTTCATAGCCGCCCCGGAGGATGTTCGGGAACATAGTGAAGACCAAAGGTACCTACCGTAGGTGATAAAATGCAGAAACCCAAAGCTGCCAAACGTAGGGTGTAAAACAAATTATGTTTATCACTGTAAATATGCAATTCAGCATATTCCCACACATATTCACCTTGAAATTTGTTACTAGATATTTTGTTTGTGCACATATTTGTTCTTTACCTTAATATAACGATATTACTAATGTGAATATGCAATGCAGCATATTCACACGCAAATGCAATTCTGCATTTTGCATATTGTACGTGTTAGAGATAAGAAATTATTGTCATTAGATATTGTTAGATAGTTTGTAATTTTGTATATAAACCCTTCTTTTAGTCCAATAAAATAAAGTTCCAAAAAAGCCATCGCCGAATTAATATCTTCGTCAATCCCCGACCCACGGCAAGCGGAAAATATAATAGTCAGTTTAAGGAAAAGTATTTCCTAGGCTGAACATAATCTCTAATAAAGAGAACAACCCCTCGATGCGGAACCAAACAGTCGACACGAGAATACCCCGGACATTGGAAATCATTAGGGGTACCCATAAAAGAAACCTGCGTTTCACATAAACTAAGAACCGCAGGTTTATTCGCGTGAAGATGCGCTACGATGGAGTTAAAATTACCCTTAAAGCCGCGAATATTAGTGAAATGAATTTCAAAATAATAATTCATTTCACAATGTAAAAATAACTAAATACTCGAATAAATATGTTAAATAAATTAAAATAAAAACAATTAAAAATTACAACAAAAAGAAGATTTTTTTAAAAGACAACAGCCCAACAGAAAATCGCAACGAATTCGCTTGTAGTACCAGGCCTTACAAACGAAAGAGTCACGAAAAATCAGTGAGCCGATAGGCTTTCCAAAAAATTCAACTTAAATAAATACTTGTATAAAAGTCCAATTTCATCTTGTTAAGAAAGTGGATAGCTTTCTTTAACAAGCTGAGTTACGTTCGGTCTTGTCCAAGATCACGTTTCGTAGTTATCCAAATCAGCAAACATGTATGAATCCAAAAAGTATTCTTGAAAAATTCTTTGTGATGTTAAGCAAAAAAAATAAAAAAAGAAACACCAAAATAGTAAACTTTTCAACACAACAAAACTGAAGGATTAAAAACACAACTTGTATAAAAAGGAAAGATTTTAAATTAATAAGAATAAACAAAATTTTTAAATTATTTCAATTAAATTTTTATATTTTTTTTTTTAATTTTTTGCTTGCGATAAATCTCAAGGCTGGCTTATATCTAACATATTCAAAAGATATTTGAACCCTAACACTATCAACGGTCTTTTAACACATGAAGAAACTATGGGAAAAATTCAGGAAATTTATCCGCTCCAAGACTACCGTATTAGATTCACACAAAAACTTGTAGAAGATCTACCTAACGAAATTGAGCAAGAGGAAAAAGTCATAAAGACACACCGAAGAGCTCATCGCAATGCTGAAAAAAACCGAATCCAGCTATTAGAAAACTTCTATTTCCCTAAAATATCTTCAAAAATCAAAGCAATAGTAAGCCGCTGTGCAACTTGTAAGGAAAAAAAATACGACAGACATCCCAACAAGCCACACCTAAATCCTACACCCATCCCCAATTATCCAGGACATACCCTTCACGTTGATATCTTTTCCACAGAAAAACAACTCGTTTTAACAGCTGTCGACAAATTCACGAAATTCGCTCAGGCTAAAATTATCTCATCACGTTCTATCGAAGACATTAGACGTCCACTAAGAGATATTCTATTCTTCTTTTGCGTACCTGAAGTTGTCGTTATAGACAACGAAAAAGTATTAAATTCAGCATCTATAACCTCAATGATGGAAGACGACCTTCAAGTCAGAATCTTCAAAACTCCACCATATAAAAGTGAAGTAAACGGTCAAGTTGAACGTTTTCACTCCACTTTGTCGGAAATGATAAGATGTCTGAAATCTGACGGACCTCCACGGTCATTTGAAGAACTCCTAGAACGGGCTGTCAACGAGTATAACTTCACAATCTACTCAACCACAGGAAAGAAACCCATTGAACTACTTTACGGACGAATACCTAGGCTTAATCCCGAACAATTCGAAAAAACACGGTTAACTAATGTAGAAAAACTTAAAATCAAACAGGAAAAAGACAACAAATATCATAACAAAAAAAGAAAACCCAACAAAGACTATCAGATAGGACAAGTTATTTACGTAAAATATAATAAACGAATAGGTTCAAAATTAACAGGCAGATATCGACAGGAAATAGTTAAAAAGAATAAAAACTCTACAATAATAACCGAATCTGGAAGAACAATTCACAAGAGTAACATTAAAAATTAACCCTTTTCTTTTCAGATGTGCCTTTTGCCCCTGCCAAGCTACAGTCCAAATTTTGGACTTTTCAAATACACATAGGACAGACGAAAATACAAGACGGAAACTTCCATATTATACACGTCATCGACCTAGGACAGTACGACCAATTTATATCCGGAATAACCCCAATTCTTGATCTTCAATCAAACCATAACCATACAATATTCCCTTTGCTATCACATGAGCTGAAACAAATTCGAAATCTTTTGCGTAACTTGAGACCGCGTATTACAAAACGTTCATTGAATTTCATTGGAAGTGCGTGGAAATGGATGGCTGGCAACCCAGACCATGATGACTTCGTCACCATAAAAGAAAAAAATACAGATGTTTTAAGAAATAACAACAGGCAAGTTATAATAAACCAATTATATAATGAAAAAATGAATAATATCACTAGAGTTCAAAACGAGATACAAAAATTACTAAAAGAAGACAATAAACTAAACTTTGAAATCATAACGAACATTCAATATAAAATTAAACTAGTTAAAGAAGAATTAGAAAATATCAATTATGCCATTCATTGGGCTAAGTTAGGTATGATAAATTCATTTACTTTATCAAAAAATGAAATAAAACTTGCTACAGACATTCTTAATAAACAAAAGCTACCATACAATTCAATAGAGGAAGATTTGGACTTCTCACAGATAAAAGTTATAAGCAATAGCTCAGCCTTACTCTATATCATAAATATTCCATTAACAACAAACCTATGACAGTCTTCTAATCAAACCAATAAAAAGAAACAATATTGTACCAGAAATTTTATTTAATGTAATCCTAAGATACAATGAAGAAATGTATGGAACAATACAAAAATGTAAAAATTATAACTCCTTATCAATTTGTAATTCTAAAGAAAATATAGATATAAGAAACGATACATGTATTCCTAGCTTGCTTAACAGTCTATCAGCTTCATGCAACACCGTCAACAGTCAGCATATCCCAACTATAGATGAAATCTCAACAGGCGTTCTATTACTCAACCAGTTTATCGGAATCATACAATTTGGAAACACTACCCACACCCTCAATGGCACATTCCTAATAAAATTCCACAACACCACCGTAACCGTCAACGGAAGATCGTTAATTTCCAGAGAAGCATCAATGGTAAAAGCATTACCGGCAATACTACAACCAAGCCCTAGAGAAAAGGAGTACAGAGAGCTACTCCGATTGCTACAAACAGAGAACGATATACATCAAGTAACCACCTACTGCCTCATCTCCTGCTTCGGAATATTAGCCACAATAGCCGTAATCCGCAAGTCTCTTCCTAAAATAAATAGTACCAAGGTCACCATCCAAATCCCTGAAGAAAAGATCCGCGAAGAACACCACGAACCAGAAATAGCTACACCAACCATCGCGCCCCCTGAGATGCCTCATCAAAGTTTCAATAACATCCCATATTTTTAGCGATTGAGGACAATCGCATTTAAGAGGGGAAGATTTAACACCGGTGTGAACGACACCTGCATGCACGAACACCAAATAGAACGGATATGCTGACCAAGCGTCTGGTGCATCGAGCACACATCAGAATAAACAAATCGTTCTCACGATAGCGAACGACAAAAAAGCTGAATTAGGGAATTAGGGTATAAATATAAGTTATTGAATTTTTGTTAGTCAAAAAGAAAAATATCATTGAATAAAGGAAAAGGCATACTGCCTTTAATTTTTTTTATACTATTCTTGTAGTGATTTAATAAACTTATACAACAGCGATAGTGAAGAGATTAACAATGCACAAGCAAATCCTTTTTTACTTGCCGGAAGAAGAATACAGCAAGCATTAGTAAGGCAGTAATTCACAAATTGAAATTTAATAATCAATAATATTGTAAAAAGCTTGTTATTTAAATAAAACAGATTGTTTATAATTTAACCAGTATTTTTATATGTTTAGTTATTTATTTTCTAGTATTTCAACGATTTTTTCCATACTAGTGGCAATTCGATCAAATGCCGCACTGCTTTTTTCTTTTGCGACGACCATTTTTTCAAGGAGTTCTAGCTTTTTGGTATAATAATATTCTTTTATCTGGTTCTTCTCTTTTATGCTTTTTGAGATTGTATCTGCAGTATTAATGGTTTGCGTAAATCGTTGAGCAGCCACATTACGTTTACGTTCTAAAAAATACACACAAGAAAATTTACCTAGTTCAAAAATCAACTCTGACTAATAATTAAATAATTAATTGGTTACTTTTTTTAGGGAGCGCATTACCGCTTGATTCGGTTACTTCTGCTTCTACAATTATTGCTTCTTCTTCTTGTGTTGTTGAATTGTTAATTTGGGGGCTAGTGACTGCCAATTCTTTGTGCTGTGGTATTTTGCAAGGTGTAAGAGAAGGTTTGATGGTATTTGTTGATGGTAGGATTTTTAAATTCTTAGATGTTGATAGCAAATTGTGAATATAATCACTATCACTGGCACTTGGAGGTAGTTCCTAAAAAAAACGATACATTTTGTGAAAATTAATTTTAGAGAAAATATTACAAATAAACAATTATACCAAAAAACCGTAGACTCAGGCACATCTCTATGACCAGAAACAGTGGCATCATCTATTAAATAAGAAACCCTTGTTTCTAGGTCCGTCAAAATAATTGTGGTTTGACCACCTCCACCTGTACCATATTTTTTTTATCTCCATTAGCTTGAGTTTTACGTCGTTTTTAATATCCTGCCAACACTATTTATAAAAAATTTTAATATTTTAAAAATATTTAAAAATAAAAATTCGTTGTTGGTATTACCTTTCTGCAACTTTGCCAAGGTTTAAAAGCACCGAGAATAGCATTCAAATTATGTGTAGCATCTTCCCATAATTTGGCCGCTTGTTTATATGACAAAGTGTTATTCACTTGTTGTTTTATTATAGCTGGGTTAGCTTCCATAAAATTTATTAGAGCCTCCTTTTTTTTGCTTTGACATGTGTCCCAATCTTTGCTTTTTAGATTCCATTTTTGATTTTTAATTAATTTAAGAAAAATATTTTTTTGTCACAACCGTTTACTTTGAATACTAACGACTCAATGAGTAATGACAGTATGACACATTTTTTTTTACAAAAACCATTTTTATTGACAGATAAACGTTCTGCTGCTGCTGTGAGGCCAACAACATCGAAAAAGTAGAACGTGCAAGGTGAAAGTGATATTAAAAGCATAAAACCAAAATCAAAAAACACAAAAAGATAATTTAATTGATTTAATAAAAAATCTTAAGAATAAAAAAAGTACATCACATAGGGAAAAATGTAAATAATAATAATATTATTTTACAAAATCTATTGTGTAGTGCTAGTCACAAATCAGCAAAAAGAAAATCTCGCATATATATAAAAAGCTTTTGACAGTGGAACCTAATCTGTGGAATCTAGATCTTTACATATCTTAGAGCTTTTGAGCTTTTGATTGTGGAATCTAAACATTTTAAACCACACGACCAGAGTAACTATTTAAAAAAAAAAAAACAAAAAAATTTAAAAAAAAAAAAAAAAAGAAAGAAAGAAAAAATATAATACTAACAACTACATAAAATGGGAATGGATTGAACTCCTCCCCCGGGAGGAGGAAAAAGAAAGACACCTATATCCAATCCACCACTAGCTGGTGTAAATCCTTTAAATCTATTAAATAAATCTATTAAATAAATTAAATAGAAAAAAGAAATCTAACGCTGTAACTAAAAGTACCGGACAAACATTACGCGAAAAAAGTAATGCCACCGGAAATTTTACTTTGCGAGTAGCCGAATCTAGTAAAACAACTATTGACCTAGAAAAGGAGAATATGGATCTCTTGGGGAGACTAGAACATATGGAACAACTATTTGCCAAGCTAAGCGAAGAAATTGAGTATCTAAAGCGAAAAAATGAAAACCTAAAAATGAATCGGGATTCAAAAGAAGATTGCAATATAGGAAGCATTGAACCAGACAAATTCATCTATTCCACTGATGAAGATAAATTGGAAAGAGAGACGGACTGGAACCTAAAGGAACAAAGGAAAAAACAGTCCAGAAAGAGTAAGAAAATAAAAGCTGAATCGTCACCTGAGGCTGAGCAATGAAATGTTAGGGGACAACCTAGTCCAGATCCGAAAGTCGTTCTACCCAGCCAATCAATCAAAAGGTAGTAAATCTACCAAGAACATTACACCAAATTTGGTGCCACTGAAAGAAAATCCACCCCCACCAATAAATATTGTGGGAGTAAAAAGTTACCCAGAAATTCAATCACTGATGAATTCGGTTACTGACAAAGATTACAAGGTAACAGCGCTAAACAATGACGTTTGGAAAATTAATCCTCTGGACTCAGATACTTATAGAACCTTATCTATGAAATTGAATACTGAAAAGGTTTACTTATGAGAACAAACAGGCCCGACCTATAAAAGTCATGGCAAGAGGTTTGCATCACACTAGCTCAAGCAAAGAAATAATGGAAGACTTACAAAATAAAGGTCTTAAAATACTAGATGCTGTGAATATTGTTAAAAAAGAGAGAACAGAAAACCAGGACGGAAACCAAACCATCAGTAAAAGGGGACTCCCTATTTTTATGCTGGTATTTGACAACAAAGAGAATGTTCAAAACATTTATGGATTAAAATGAATCCTTCACATGAAGGTGAAAATCGAACCAATGAGGAGAACCACAACACGCATACCCCAATGCAAGAAATGTCAGGCATTTAATCACACCCAAAGATATTGCGGCCGGGATCCAAGATGTGTAAAATGCTCAGGCAATCATATTACTCAGGCATGTACAATAGGGAGAGATGTTCCAGCCAAGTGTACAAATTGCAAGGGCCAACATCCGGCTAATTATCGAGGCTGTGAGGTTGCTAAACAACTACAAAAATCAAGAAATCAACCGCAACTTCTCGAAAATCGAAGGGTTCAAATATCAAATCAGAGTGATCAAAACCCACAACCAAGCAACTCAGGGCAAAGAAGATCATTTGCCCAGGTAGAGAAAGACTCGGGTTCAACCAAACATTTGGGATCCGAAAATAACCGAATTATGGAAAGCATTATGAACAGCATTGCAGCTATTACAAAGCGGCTAGATGACCAAAGTAATCTGAACAACATGATACTTGATCAATTGAAGAAAATACAACTCCCATAACGCAATCTAACAAAAAATGTTAAACAAAACTTTCAAAATAGCAACCTGGAATGCGAATGGGATTATGCAACATATTCCAGAAATAGAAATATTTTTAAATTCAGAAAAAATCGAAATTTTCTTAATATCTGAAAGCCATTTAGTTAAATCTTCGTTTGTTAAAATGCAGGGTTATAACTTATATCACTCCATTCATCGGGCGGAAAGAGCAAGAGGTGGTTAGGCAATAATAAAAGAAAATATTAAAAACCATTTAGAATCAAATATTGAAGAAGAAACAATGCAAGTCGCTACTGTAAGGATTCAAATTAAACACAGACAGCTTACTGTCTCTGCAACATATTGCCCTCCCCGGCATAACTTGAAAAGAGAGGACTACCTTAAACTATTTAAATCGCTTGGACGTGATTTTATTATTGGAGGTGACTTTAATGCGAAAAACACCTATTGGGGATCTAGACTTACGACGTCAAAGGGTAAAGAGTTGCTTCAAGCAGGGAAGACATCAAAATGTGAATTTTACTCTGGTGGTTCCCCAACATACTGGCTCAGTGATGAAACGAAGATACCAGACCTAATAGACTTTTATGTAGCAAGAGGTATATCCCAGAACTACATTCACATTGAAGACAGTAATTCTCTAGTATCGGATCATTCCCCGTGAAGTGAAACGGTAATTCAAAGGGAGAGTGCACCCAGATTAACAAATTCAACAAACAAACTGGGATCTCTTTCGTGAAGTAATGGAGGGAAAAATCAATCTTCAGGTAACGATAAGAAATTCTCACCAGTTGGAAGATGAATTAGAACAACTCAATGAAACAATTCATTATGCTGCTTTGGCAAGTACCCCCATTATACAAAATAAGAAGAAGCTTAACATATCCTACCCAATGGAAGTTAGAGAGTTGGTAAGAGAAAAACGACGGGCACGTAAAACCTGGCAAATAACAAGAACACCGGAGAACAAAACAATTCTTAACAATTTAGTTAACAGTCTCAAATATCTTCTTAAAGAAGTTAAAAATTCATCAATCAACAGATATCTAGTTAGCTTAACCGATGAAAAAAATTCTGATTATTCGCTGTGGAAGGCGACGAAGGGACTCAAAAGACCAAAATGCAAGTGCCTCCACTTAAAAGGGAAGATGGAACCTGGGCAAGAGGTCCTAAAGAGAAGGATGATCTGTTTGCGGAGTATCTCGAGGATACCTTCCAACCTCTATCAAAACAAACGGCCAATGAAAATATAATGCCAATCCACAAGGTTGATGATTTTGATATAGGCCCAGTTACTCTCAAAGAATTAAAAAAAGAAGTAAAAAGCAACATGAATGTTAAAAAAGCCCCAGGGTATGACTTGATTACTTGCCAAATAATTAAGGCCCTACCAGATAAAGGATTTCGTAAACTTTTACACATAATCAATGCAAGCTTTCGGTTAAAATATGTTCCGTGGCAATGGAAAGTAGCAGAAGTAATCATGATAGCAAAACCTGATAAACCACCTAACGATAAAAAATCATACAGGCCAATTTCATTGCTGCCAATTATGTCAAAACTTTTTGAAAAATTATTAATAAAAAGACTTAAACCAATAATTGAGGAACGACAACTAATTCCTCCACATCAATTTGGATTCAGAGAAAAGCACGTCTCGACTGTCTCACGCTCACACATCACTCAGGAGTCTCGACCGTCTCACGCTCACACATCGCTCAGGAGTCTCGACTGTCTCATGCTCACACATCGCTCAGTAGTCTCGACCGTCTCACGCTCACACATCGCTCAGGAGTCTCGACTGTCTCACGCTCACACATCACTCAGGAGTCTCGACCGTCTCACGCTCACACATCGCTCAGGAGTCTCGACTGTCTCACGCTCACACATCACTCAGGAGTCTCGACTGTCTCACGCTCACACATCGCACAGGAGTCTCGACTGTCTCACGCTCACACATCGCTCAGGAGTCTTGACTGTCTCACGCTCACACATCGCTCAGGAGTCTCGACTGTCTCACGCTCACACATCTCTCAGGAGTCTCTACCGTCTCACGCATCGCTCAGAATTCTTCTTTGTCTCGGGCTTACGCCCACAAATCGCTCAGTATTGACGCTCGTCTCAGACTCACGACAGCGCCTCGCTCAGGCTTTACGCTCGTTAAAGGCTAACGCCTTGCTCAGGATTTACGCTCGTCAAAGGATAACGCATCGCTCAGGATTTAAGCTCGTCAAATGCTAACGCATCGCTCAGGATTTACGCTCGTCAAAGGCTAACGCATCACCCAGGATTTACGCTCGTCAAAGGCTTTTTTTTTTTTTATAGGGACTTATTGCCAAGGGAGGACTCCCTGAATGACTTACGTCACGGCAATAAGCTGGGCTAAGCCCTTCATTAAATTCAAAATCAAATAAAAAGCGAAGGAATGTGATTTACAATATATCACATTCCTCACGTTTGTAGCCGGTTTCAATTTATTTTCTCAGAATTCTCCCTGATTCATTGAAAAATCAATACGAAAAACGAACACGAATTTAGAACGACGCGAGTCCAAATACTTTTATCAATGAATCATGGTCAGGAAAAACTACAAAAAACCTTGACCAAGAAAATATTACAAATTATAAAAATAATTTAAAAAAAATTTTTTTTTATACATATATTAAGAAACAACTTATGAATACTTTATCCATCATCCTTCAAGAAGTTGTTGACGGCTATTTTGAAGGCCTGTAGATTATAAGTTTCGGGAAACACGGAGTCGACCAATTGATTCCACATCAAAGTCACTCTCGGATAGAAGGACGATTTGAAGTGTTGGGTTCTACATGAGAATGGTTTTAAGGGAAATCTATGTTGATTAGACCTGAAATGAGTGTTAACGTTGCTGACAAAAGGACCTTGGAATAGAGAACGGGTTTCTGAAGAACATCTACCGTTGTAAAATTTGTAGAAAACAGATAAAGCTCCTACATTTCGTCTATGCTGCAAAGAATCAAGGGATGTAGTAATGGTTACATCGTGTATCAAACGGATAACTCTATTCTAAACACCATCCAGATGAACCAAATGCGATCTTGGAGCCCCACCCCACCTTCAGAGGGAGTGAAGTAGAAGTTACAACGTCTTACGAAAGATTGGTTAGCTCTTTTTGAAATTTAATAAATATGTTCTTTCCAGGAAAGATCACTTGATACTTTTAAACCTAACAACTTAAGTGAATCAGATCTCGCGATAGGGGTACCATTAATAACAGGTGGAACATAATGTGTTAGCGCCTTTTATAGCTTTTATAATAAAAGAGTGCAGTTGTTGAACGCTGCCAACTCGTTGAGAAAAGGAGAATTGATCGTATCAGAAACGAGTTGGTGAGAGTTGAGTTTTGCGAGTCGAACAGTGTGGACTAGCGATGGGAACTATCGAATAATTCCGACTATCGATAGTTAGTAACTGAACGATTTCAACTATCGAATAGTTTTATTTATTATTCAAGTCCACAACATTTTTTATAAAGGGGGTGGGGGGGTAATATATTTCACCAGAGTTTTTTTTTTGCTGTCAAGTTGTTCGTTTCCCTTAAAAACGAATATATCGTAGAGCGAAAACAGATCTGTATATTTTGGGAGAGTTACCCCTCTCTAATCTAACACAATAACAACACAGGCAACAAAGAAGTTACAAAATATTTTACACGAAGCACTAACAACTCTAATATTAAAATTAATTTAGAATTAAAACAGTACAGTATTTAATTCTAAACAGTTAACAGTTTAAAAAAACAACCCATAAAAATACAATTTTTCATGTAAATTCTCTAATAGGAGATGGGTATGTGTTAAAACTTGAAGAAAATCGAGCTAATTTTTAAAAAATTTATATGGGCACCCATCACCAAACTCGGACCTCAGGGCCTCACTCCAAAAACTTTACAAAAAATTTTGTCCATCGGAGATACATATATATGTTTTTTAAAAATTTGTTGGGGCCCCATGACCCTCCAAACCATGTCTCCAAAAGTGTTGCCCATCGGAGATACACACGTATATAAAATTTAAAGAAAATCGGGTTAATTTTTTTTTAAAATTTTGGGGCCCCACGACCCCGGGACCCAGGGTCTCCAAATTTTTTACAAAAAGTTTTGTCTACCGGAGAGACACATGTGTATTCAATTTGAAGAAAATCGGGTTAATTTTTTTAAAAAAAGTTATGGGGCCCCACGAACCCGGGCCCGGGGTCTCCAAATTTTTTACAAAAAGTGTTGTCTATTGGAGAAACACATGTGTATTAAATTTGAAGAAAATCGAGTAAAATTTGTAAAATATTTGTAGGGGAGCCCACCGACCCCGTGGCCCGAGGGTCCTCAAATTTTAATAGAAAATTTTGTCGTCGGAGATATGCATGTGTGCAAAATTTCAATAAAATCGGGCCATTGGAAGTGGGTTAAAAATTGATCGCAAGATTCCATGACACAAATCCACAAACAAACAAACCCACAAACCCACGGACAAGTGAAGTTAATATAGAGAATTTAAAAAGCAAAAAAGGCGCAAAACACAAACAATAAACAACTCCAATTAAAAGTTAAATCAACTGAACTGAAGCTAACAAGTAGCAAGTCGCAACTACAACTAGCGAGAAAATCATTCATTCAAAGCAAAAACCATTCGAACATTTCCATCCGATAGTCCAAAGTCCAAACTAATGAAAAAATCATTCATTCAAAGCAAAAACCATTCGAACATTTCCATCCGATAGTCCAAAGTCCAAACTAATGAAAAAATCATTCATTCAACCAAAAACCATTCGAACATTTCCATCCGATAGTCCAAAGTCCAAACTAATGAAAAAATCATTCATTCAAAGCAAAAACCATTCGAACATTTCCATCCGATAGTCCAAAGTCCAAACTAATGAAAAAATCATTCATTCAACCAAAAACCATTCGAACATTTCCATCCGATAGTCCAAAGTCCAAACTAATGAAAAAATCATTCATTCAAAGCAAAAACCATTCGAACATTTCCATCCGATAGTCCAAAGTCCAAACTAATGAAAAAATCATTCATTCAACCAAAAACCATTCGAACATTTCCATCCGATAGTCCAAAGTCCAAACTAATGAAAAAATCATTCATTCAAAGCAAAAACCATTCGAACATTTCCATCCGATAGTCCAAAGTCCAAACTAATGAAAAAATCATTCATTCAACCAAAAACCATTCGAACATTTCCATCCGATAGTCCAAAGTCCAACATTAAATGAAAAATGGATACATACACAATTTTTGCAAAGCAGCCGTCGCCAGAGTGCACACTGCACAGCACATGCAACAATGCAACATACACAAAAATCATTCAGCCAAAAAAAGTCGTACTATCCATAGTGAAACATTTGAATGATTTTTTTCATTCGAACGAATGCTTTATGAAAAATAGTAATTGAACGATTTTGATAACTATCGAATAAATGAACATTTTGCAACTATCGAATAAGTCGATAGTTTTTATTCGATAGTTCCCAACGTTAGTGCGGACGTAGAATTGGGAAGATGAAGAAAGTTTATAAGTTTAATAAAAGTTGGTCGACTTTGATAATGAATCCTCGATGCAAAAGTCAATAAGTGGCGTTTTATTTCGTGGGTGTGAGAATTACTGTGTTTTCGGTCGGGTGATATTCGAAGATTTTGGGGTATCACTAACATTTCAGAAGTGGGATATTACCACAATTTTTGTTTTATCTTCTTTGTGATTTGGCGTGGTTTAGATTCGCGTGAGGTGGAATTTTTAATGAAAAACAATATTGTACGCAATAATAAAAAAAACGTCAACATAAAAAAAATATAGTGAGCGGGCATTAATAACTGAGTTTAAAAATAGAAAGAATAATTGGGAAAAGATTGAAATTTTATAAAATAAATGGCGCATAGTCATTTTCACTTCATTGTGTGTTGTTTTTGTTTCGTCGTTCGGGTATTTTTATCTACGTAGTAGAGTCGGTAGCGTCGAGGGAGCAGTTAACAGGAGTGGCTAGCTATTCAATTCGACAGATATATATATATTTTATTGATTATTGGTTTGAGGAGTGTGTTTCTTGTAATTCTTGTCGTGTTATTTCTTGTTGTTCATCATGGTGACGCCAAGAGAGGATAGAGCTGATGAACGAGAGAGAAAGATAGAGCTAGAACGTGCTGAAGCCGATTGTGCTCAGAAAGAATCAAAACAAACACAGGTAGCTGATAATCTGATGGGTATGATAGAGAGACTGTTCGGTCTGAACGCAAAAGTGAGACGGATGTAGGTCGACAGGAGCAACCGGAAGCGTATAACAATTGTAACAACCAGGGAGGATCAATACAAGAAAATTCTGGAAGTGTGGGAAAAATGGAAAGGATGATCGAGTATATGATCAGTGAAAGTCAAATTCGCAATGAAAAAATGAAAAGACGTGACCAAACTATAGACATTTTGGTAGAACAAATTCAGGGGCTGACTCAGAATGTTCTTTCTAATGCCAAAAGTACTCTAGGGACTTCTGAAGATGCAACAGTGGCTTGTCACATAATGCCCGATTTAACGATGCAGCGAACTCCTTGATGGGCTGTCGACACCTTGACGCTGATGATCTGCTGCACGACATTCTTAGATTTGAGAGAATGAATTTATCACGTTTTGGTCAGGAGCGATTCAAATCTTTCGAATTTAATCAGTCTGCGGTGTTACCAAGGAGCAATGATTATCAAGACACAGACAATCGACCACGTGTATTAAAAGAATTGGTATGCTACAATTGTGGTAAAGGTGGTCATCTAGCAAGAAATTGTCCTGATCCTAGAAATGAACGAACATGTTTTCATTGTAAGCAAAAGGGTCACATCTCTCGTAACTGTCCCAACAACAATCAAGGAATAGTGAAACAAGTTGAGGGACCTGTCGTAAATAATGCCATCCAAAAGGCGTCATGGAGTTGGTCCACCAAATTTCAAAGTTGTATCTTCAGGATTTATTAGAGCCACGCTAAAAGTTGATGAGGCTGAAACAGAAGATGTGAGGATTCGAATTGTGCCTGATGATGTACAAACTTGCGATATGATCGTTGGCCGTACGTACACTGAACGTCCTGAAATCATATATATAAAAGAAGATAACTCACTGATGTTCAAAAAGAAGAAGGCAAAGGATCCGTTTGCAGACTTAAGTTTGGATAAGGACGATAGAACCATCACGTCTTTGTGGAAGGTTGAAGGTGAAACCACAATAGCTACTGGAACAGTATCTTTCATCACAGCGACCCAAGAACACGAACATATTTTGCTGCCAATGGTGAACAGCGGAAAGGAAGAAGTGAAGATCGGAGAAACTTTTTATATCGAACAAACAACAACATGTAAGTTAGAAAATCCAATGATTATGAAATCGTTCGTTGAGTATGATGATATTGATGTGGGTGACGATGTACAATTAGAAAGAGTTGAGGAGCTTCTTGGGATTTTGAATAATTTTCGAGATTGCATTGCCTTAGAGCCAAATGAAATCGGATGTAGTAAGGATTTCACAATGAGAATCATCGAGCTTCCAGGAAGTAAACATCCTCAGTCAAAACCATTCTCTGCTAGTGAAAAGGAAAGAGCTAAGATCCGTCAAATAGTCGACGACTGGAGAAAACAAGGGATCGTTACAGATACTGAGTCTGCATATGCTAGTCCCGTACTACTTGTCAAAAAAAGACTGGAGATTCAAGACTTGTTGTCGATTTTCGATGACTTAACAATCAAACCGTTAAAATAAATTTTCCTCTTCAAAATATTGACGAACATGTGGGTTTGCTCGGGGATTGTGAGTTGTTCATTGTCCTTGATCTTGCGCAAGGATATCTACAAATACCTATTCATCCAGATGATAGGCACAAAACGGCCTTTATAACACCAGACGAGACAGGCGAATTCACAACAATGATCTTTGGATTAACGAACGGTCCATTTTATTTTTCTAAATTGATGCAAAAGGTTTTGGGTCCTCTTCGAAACAAAGTGGTGTTATACTATCTTGACGACATTCTCATACCTGGTAAGAACTGGTCGGATTTAAAAGAAAGACTTGTTTTGGTTTTTCAAGCACTTCAAAAAGCAGGCCTTACGATAAAATTAAGCAAGTGCGAATTTTTAAAGAGAAAGGTAACGTACTTAGGCTTTGAAATTTCTGATATGGGCATTGAACCGGGTAAAAGAAAAGTCCAAGCAATTTCGGATTTTCCACAACCAAGAAATACACACGAGCTTCGAAGATTTTTGGGGCTAGCTGGCTTTTTCAGGCGTTTTGTGGAAAAGTTTTCGTTACAAGCAGCCCCTATGTACGAATTACTAAAAACCAATCAGCCTTTTGAGTGGAAGGATACAGTTGACAAGTCTTTTAAGGACATCAAAACGAAATTAACGAGTAATCCAATTTTAAAGCTGTTTGATCCGCAGAAACATACCGATCTACATTCAGACGCAAGCAGCAAAGGTTTAGCGGCTATGATTCTACAAAAAGACGAAAACAACCAACTACACCTCGTTTATGCCATCAGTCGAAGAACATCAGATCCTGAAAAGTCCTATCATTCAAGTAAATTGGAGTTATTATCAATTATTTGGGCATGTAACCGGTTAAGATTCCTGTTAATAAATATAAAATTCACAATTATAACTGATTGCCAGGCCCTCATCTACTTAAATGCACAAAAAACTCGAAATCCTCAGGTTTGCCGTTGGTACAATCTTCTCAGCGAATTCGATTTTTGTATTGAACATCGGCCAGGAGAAAAACTTCAACACGTGGACGCCCTCAGTTGAGCACCAACCGAAGAATCGACACCAGATGATAATTTAGAGGAGAGAGCCCAGATGTTTGCAGTGACTAACTACGAAGACGAAATAGTAATGTACCAACATCATGATGACAATTTAAAAACGAAAAAAGAAATTCTACAAAACAAAGTACCAAATAGTCAATCTTCTTACGAAAAAGGATTGGTAAAGGATTATCTTCTCGAAGATGGAATTTTGTATAAGATGAAAGGTCTTCTTTATGTCCTGTATCCCCTTATGGGTCCTAGGGCCTCTACTACGCCTACGTGCCATCGCGTGCGGTTCCTGGCAATGAGCTTCAGCTCTCTCCAACTCTTCCCCAATTGCCGTGCCTCCTCCTCAACTGTTCTACGCCATGTATTTCTCGGACGACCCGTTCTTCTACCATCCTGAGATAACGGGTTCCATTGCATTGCGTAGTTTGCTATGGAACTGTCGCCTTTTCGGAGTGTATGACCAATCCACTGCCACTTCCGTCGTTGGATGGTTGTGCCTATTGGTTCCTGACCCGTTCTCTGGTAAAGATGTTCGTTAGAGATACGGTTAGGCCAGAAAACCCTTAAAATGTTCCGTATGCACCTATTTACAAATGTTTGTAATCATTTTGTGATAGTAGCGGTCACCTTCCAAGTGCTGCACCCATACAACAGCACAGATTCAACATTTGAGCGGAACAGTCGCAGCTTGGTGTTCGCATTGCTTCGCCATATCATGGACATCATTCCAAACACCGATTTTGCTTTGCCGATTCGGTTGGCAATGTCCTGTTCGGTTCCACCTTCGGTCGAGACAATACTCCCAAGATATTGGAAACTCTCTACTCTCTCTACCGGCTGTCCAGCAATGTTAACATGAGTAACTGAGTTAGTGCCGAGGTTGATGATTTTGGTTTTGGCAGTATTAATCTTCAAACCCGCAACATTTGCCTCCCTCTCCACATTTGTTGTCATTTGGTGCAGCTCCATAATTCTATGTGAGAGTAAACAAACGCCGTCAGCGTAATCCAGATGTTTGAGTTGAGATGTAAGAGTCCAACGAATTCCTCCGTTTCCAGTAGATAAAGCTGCGCGAAGTACATCGCTAATCACCAACAAAAAAAGTATCGGCGATAGAATGCAACCTTGTCGTACCCCACTTAGGATCTCGAATTCCTCTGACAGCTTTCCTCTATGCAGCACATGACATTTAGAGCCATCATAGGTTGCTTTAATAATAGCTATTAGTTTATCGGGTATACCTCTCCTGCGCAAGGCGAGCCAGATAAACTGTCTGTTGACACTGTCAAACGCCTTCTCAAAATCGATGAACAGCAGGTGCAGTGGTGACCGGAATTCAACGCACTGTTCAATAATGATCCGCAGGGTGTTTATGTGGTCTACACAGGAGGATCCAGTGCGGAAACCTGCTTGTTCGGCATCGAGTGTATCTTCCAGATGTTCCTTAATACGTTCAAGTACTACTTTGGCTATTACTTTTGCAACTGCAGGGAGAACGCAAATGCCTCTCCAGTTTTCGCACTCCATAAGACTACCTTTTTTAGGGAGCTTGACAATCATTCCCTTCTTCCACTCTTCGGGGAAACTTTCTACCTCCCAAGCTCTCTCTACAAGAGGATATAAAAGCTCTGCTGATGTCGTTGGAGCTGCACGCAGAAGCTCTGCGGGTATACCATCTAGTCCTTCCGACTTGTTGTTCTTTAGTGCGTTAATCGCGGTAGCGATCTCGTCTTTACTGGGAGTTCAGGTGCGAATTCGGGAAATTGTTACTTCCGGCAGCTCCATTTGATTTGCATATCGTTAGCAAATACACGGTTAAGGACCGTAGAGAAATGCTCCATCCATCGCTTGAGCTGATCCTCATCTGAAACGAGTACGGCAACATCAAAGCCTTTCACCGGATATTGGCTAGAGCGGTGACCACCTGTCAGCTCTTTGGTGATTCTGTAAACGGTTCTGCTATCGCACCTGCTCGCTGCTTCCTCTGCTTCTGAGGCCAGGTTGTTAATATAGTTACGTTTGTCACGTCTTACACTACGCTGCATTTCTCTCATTTTTCTTCGATACATGGACTCTAGCTCGCTCCTCGCTGCTGCTCGGATATCTACAATACGAGCTTTAAATAGCTTACGTTACGGATTGAATATCCGCCTCCAGGTATCTTTGGTAAGCCACGTGCTGTGCCTTGCCTGGCTTCTACCAACAATACTTTTCGCTCCAGATGTGAAAACATTTTTCACTGACTTCCAATGCTCCTGGATGGTTGTCGGCAGTGAGCTGCTGATTGCTTCCACTCCTTGCGATAAATTATCCCTTAATTGTTGGCGAACTGAGGGGATCCTTAGCCGGTCGATGTTATACCTAGGCCTTTATATACCTATATATACCTTTCACCATTGTCATTTCGTTCGCCGAGGTCGCGCTTCCCAATCACATGCTTGAGTCCTTCATTGTCGTTGCCAACCTTGGCATTCAAGTCCCCCATCAAGATGACGATATCTCCGTTCGGCGTTGCGTTGAATACAGCGTTTAGTTGATTGTAGAAGTTGTCCTTTTCATCCTCAGTCGAGGGATTCGTTGGGGCGTACCACTGTATGATCATGACGCGCCGTACTCTAGTCCGAAATCTGGCCGATAAGATCCGATCACTATGCGGGTGCTAGCAAATTAGGCCTCTACGTGCTGTTGGCGTTAGCAGCAGACCCACTCCAGATTCACGGGGACTGCCAGAGGGTTTGCCAGAGTAGAGTAGCACAGTGTTACACGTCGGGGATTGTTACTCTCCCGCGTCGAATCATCTTACTTCACTCACTCCCAGTATGTCCAAATTATATCGAAGAAACTCACGTTTCAGTTGAAGAAATCTGGCATTTTGAGGTCCTTCACTCCCTGAGTCAAGGAGCGTCCTCACATTTCAGAACCAATCTTAGTCCGGGTACTGTGAAGGAGAAAACAACAACAGCAGGCATACAGCACCACAGACACAGAATACCCGACCAATATTCAAAACAACAACAAACAACATGTATACATTTTGCATCAGACAAGTCAAGGAGAACAACAACAACAAAGCATGCAGTGTAAGACGGCGCAGACCCACGTAAAAGGCAACAACAAACAGCATGCAAAATATGATAGCGGACAATCAGAAGTCTGCAGCATCATTAGACAACCAAAAGAAAAAAAAACAACAACAAACAACACACAATGTACGACAGCACGCATTTTCGAGGCAAACCAACAAATAACAAACGAGTCAAAACAACAACAACACTACACCGATCATGCGATGTAGCGGAGTTCCCTAATTTTGCATCAACGGGATCTTGGAACTAACAAACATCAAAGAGGCAACAACAACACTACCAAGTCCCACCGATCATGTGACGTAGCGGATTTCCCTATCGTTGCACCAACGAGATCACGAACCAACAGACCGCCGAGCGCAGCAATACTGACCGGCCGGACAAAACAACAACAACCATAGCACATCAAAGGAAACAACAACAACAGCACACCATCAGGCGAGTTAGCGGATTTCACGATCGTTGCAACAACGGGATTTCTACACTCGATGGAGGACTATAAAAGGCCAGCAGTCCTAACAATCGGTCTTTTCTTTCCTAGAAATCCCTCTTCCCGGCAACAAGTCAGAGTGAATGGTTCAAGAGCGAAGTCCTTGCCTTCACTTTACACTTTACGCCAGTAGTTATCCTAACGATTGGAGGTTCAAGAGCGAAGTCCTTGCCTTCACGCCCACGCTTTACGCTAGACATTACCCACGCTTTACGCTAGATTGGAGGTTCAAGAGCGAAGTCCTTGCCCTCACGCCCACGCTTTACGCTAGACATTACCCACGCTTTACGCTAGATTGGAGGTTCAAGAGCGAAGTCCTTGCCTTCACGCCCACGCTTTACGCTAGACATTACCCACGCTTTACGCTAGATTGGAGGTTCATGAGCGAAGTCCTTGCCTTCACGCCCACGCTTTACGCTAGACATTACCCACGCTTTACGCTAGATTGGAGGTTCAAGAGCGAAGTCCTTGCCTTCACGCCCACGCTTTACGCTAGACATTACCCACGCTTTACGCTAGATTGGAGGTTCAAGAGCGAAGTCCTTGCCTTCACGCCCACGCTTTACGCTAGACATTACCCACGCTTTACGCTAGATTGGAGGTTCAAGAGCGAAGTCCTTGCCTTCACGCCCACGCTTTACGCTAGACATTATCCACGCTTTACGCTAGATTGAAGGTTCAAGAGCGAAGTCCTTGCCTTCACGCCCACGCTTTGCGCTAGACATTACCCACGCTTTACGCTAGATTGGAGGTTCAAGAGCGAAGTCCTTGCCTTCACGCCCACGCTTTACGCTAGACATTATCCACGCTTTACGCTAGATTGAAGGTTCAAGAGCGAAGTCCTTGCCTTCACGCCCACGCTTTACGCTAGACATTATCCACACTTTACGCTAGATTGGAGGTTCAAGAGCGAAGTCCTTGCCTTCACGCCCACGCCTAACGCTAGACATTATCCACACTATCGGAGGTTCAAGAGCGAAGTCCTTGCCTTCAAATCCACGCTCTACGCGAGAACAGACTATCATCCCGCCTGGAGATACGTCGGTCTCCTTTAATCATAATTGAAACTTATACAGTAAAATAATATATAGCTTTAAACAAACTATAATTTTAAGTGTACAGATTAAGCGAAGAACAAATAAAGAACGATTGAATTCCATTCCCAACTAAAAACAAATTCTTTTTATTGTAACGACCCTAATAGAAGGAACCCTGGTCACACTGAGTTCTACCCCGGCTGGGAAAACCTCGTTACAGTACAATAGCCAAAAGTCGTCATTATTCGATCATTACTTATCCGAGGCGTTGTGTCAGTTTCAGTAGCGGGTATCTTTCGGTACCGCAGGGTGCTATCCCACGTTACCTAGACTAGAAAGGCTAGACCGTTCGCACTTGCAGTTTTAGCCTACATGTATAAGGACTTATACACATAGTTGCCCGGGGACCACCACGAGGAGGTAGAGCAAGCACTACATCACGAACTTGATTGTTACGCTACTGGCCCAAACCAAGTTTTGAGCAGTCAGTAGTTTCCCGATCAATCGCAATGCAGATGAAAGGTGGACAAAAGAAATACGTTATTCCAAAGGCTATGCGTAAGGCAATATCAATCCGTTTTCACGATCTTCAAGGTCACTTCGGTTTAGAAAGGACGATGGCAAAAATAACTAAGTTTCACTACTTTCCCGGAATGAAACGCTATGTAAAACAACACATTGGAGCGTGCTTGCATTGTTTGATGTCAAAAACCAACACGGGTAAACTAGCAGGAGAATTGCATCCCATTCCAACAGGCGAAAAACCATTTACTATACTTCATTTAGACCATTTGGGACCCTTCATTACAAGTTCACTAGGAAACAAATACATACTTGTGCTAATTTGCAATCTTACCAAGTTTGTTCGTTTGGAAGCAGTAAGAAACACAAATGCTAACAATGTAGTTCGTCGATTAGAAAACTTCGTCGTTGAATTCGGAGCTCCAGAGAGAATAATCACTGATAGAGGCAGCTCTTTAACATCTTTGGCCTTCGAACAGTTTTGTAAAAGACATGGCATATAACATCGTCTGAATTCACCAAGACACGCTCAAGCAAACGGACAGGTTGAGAGGGTTAATCGAACTTTGATTTCTACAATTATGGCAACTCTAAATAAGGAAAAGGAAGGAAAGGACTGGGACGATAAATTAAAGCAAGTTGCACGTGATCTCAACAATAGTGACAATAAATCAACCGGTAAGACTCCTTTCGAATTGCTCCACGGATATACTCCAAGATTTCAAGAAGGTTTAACACGTATCACAACTGTAACCGAAGAAAATTCTAACTATAAAAGACCTGAAGTACTTCGTAAAGAAGCCATAGAACAAATATTATCCGAACAAGCAAAATATAAGAAACGTTACGATCGTGGACGAAGACTAACCATCCAATACGACACCGGTGATATTGTTTTTATGAAGACGGTACCGGAGATTCAACAAAACTATATCCGAAAAATAGAGGTCCATTAGTAATCACGAAAATCTTGCCAAATGACACTTATGGAGTAGCCGAACTCCGAGAAGATGTATCTGGTCGAAGATATTCATCAACCGCACATGTAAGTCAGCTTAGAATTTGGAAACCGACTCACTGTGACAAAGAAGAAGAAGATGTATTGCAAAGACCACGTAGCGTAAAAAAACTCTACGACAATGAAGAACTTCCAGGCGTTGGTAACCAGAACCAAGATAATAACACGGACAGCAAGATACAGCCAGTACAGCTACATCCAGTTTTTACTGTGCCCAATGTACACGAAGTTGACATCAGCAACAATCAGATATTATTGAGCAGGCAGGATAGAGTCCGTAAGCGTCCAGAAAAGTTCTCAGATTATGTCTAATTTTAAAGTTTAATTCATATTTCTATTGAATTTAATAAAAAAAAAAACATTTTAGTTTGCTTTTATTAATCAGTTGAAAAGAACAAGAATTTTGTTAGGTTTTTTTTGTTTGTGTACTTGTATTTCTTAAAATAAATTAATTAATTTAAATTATTTTTTTGAATGTATTAAAAAAAAAAAAAAAATAGTACATATTTAATAATATTTAAAGTAAGAATTGAGATAAAAAAAATGCATTCGAGGACGAATATAAAATAGGATGGCCGAATGCTAGCGCCTTTTATAGCTTTTATAATAACAGAGTGCAGTTGTTGAACGCTGCCAACTCGTTGAGAAAAGGAGAATTGATCGTAACAGAAACGAGTTGGTGAGAGTTGAGTTTTGTGAGTCGAACAGTGTGGACGTAGAATTGGGAAGATGAAGAAAGTTTATAAGTTTAATAAAAGTTGGTCGACTTTGATAATGAATCCTCGATGCAAAAGTCAATAAGTGGCGTTTTATTTCGTGGGTGTGAGAATTACTGTGTTTTCGGTCGGGTGATTTTCGAAGATTTTGGGGTATCACTAACAAATGTTGAGTTGTCTTCTGAGAAAAAAGGCAAGACTGGAATTTATTTGGGTTAAATTCTCCTCTGTTAGAAATGCCCCAATCAAGAATGATTTAAATAATAGACAGAATAGTCAAATTCATTAATTCACGCGAACTATTCAAGCGAGAATTGCATTCTTTTTGATTGACAAACTCAATGGAAGCCGATAGTGTTGTATCATCAGCAAATGAATGGATATTTTTTGTAGGTTGTAGAAGACAACAGGTCGTTGATATATATCAAGAACAGCGTGGGAGACAAGGATGATCCTTGAGGCACGCCAGCATTGATCCCATGTGAATCTGAAGATATACCATTTAATACAACTTTTATTTTATGGTTCCATAAATAATTCTCAATCCATGTAATGAGAGAGGAGTGTAAGTTCAGCCCACGAATCTTATTAATAAGATAATCACGCCATACTCTATCAAAACCTTTAGCAATTACTAAGGAAACAACGCTTGATTCACCTAGGTTTTCAATGCTTCGCTCCAAACAATGAGTCATGCACGTCATTAGTTCACCTGAAGAGCGATTTTTACGAAATCCATACTGCACATCGAATAAAAGAACATTCGAATCCAGATAGTTCATTAGTCTGAAATTAACGATAGATTCCATTACCTTTGATAGAAGCGACAACAAAGCAATTGGACGGTAGTTCGTAGGTGCCGATTTATCACCTTTTTTCGGAACGGGTTGAATATTTGCTATTTTCCAAAATGATGGAAAAACACCTGTCTTCATTGAGAGATGAAACAATTTGCTAAGCGGTTTTGCCAAAGTAAGATGACAACTTTTCAATACTAATGGCGGAATACCGTCAGGGCCAGTCGCTTTATTGGGGTCAAGTTCTTTCAGAATCTTTGAAACAACCCGTTTCCGAAAATAGATTTTAGACATACCTGGAACTAGATTCGGGAGAATTGGGGGGCTTTGGTTAGTTAGAAAGAGAAAGAGTAGACGCACCAGCGAAATTAGAAGCTTAAGAGATTGGCTAACACATCGCTCAGGATTTACGCTCGTCAAAGGCTAACGCATCGCTCAGGATTTACGCTAACGCATCGCCTAGGGCTCACGCTCACAAGTCGATCAGGATTTACGCTCGTCCCAGACTCACGTTAAATTATAGGAAATAAGAAAAAAGAAAATACTTCGAAGAGTCCCAAAATAGAAATTTATAGTAACGACCCCTTTCCTCTGGACACGCTGAGTTTACCCTGGCTGGGAAAACTCCGTTACAGCTTGGATTTCATGACAGAGCATGAGATGTCCCTTGATCTGAAGAACCACGTGTTAAAATGGCGTAATGTGGAAGTCCAAATAAACGACAACCAGATTTGCGGGCTAAGAATTATTACTGAAGAAAAAGTAGAGATACCACCGATGTGCGAGAACATCATCTATGGCAAGGGGAACGGTGATCTTGGGGACAGTAGAGTAGGAATAGTGGAGCCAACCAATTACAACAAGAACGGATTATTATGCGGAAGAACTTTAGTTAATATCCAGCCCAAGATACCAGTAAGAATAATGAACGTTAGCCCATCACCGAAGGTAATAAGAGAAGGAACAGTCATTTGCAAGACTCAGGGAGTAAGCTGCATCGCAAACTGCCAGCCTGTAAAAACAAAGAATACGCCACTAGATCTGGAAAGGAAGCAGATAATTCGTTCGATATGTAAACATCTTCCAGCAGCACAGCGACAAGCAACAGAACAAGCGCTAGAGCAATTTGCCGACGTTTTTGCTGTCAGCGACAACGACATGGGTAAAACCAATATAGTGCGACATCGAATCGATACAGGAAATGCTTTTCCAATTCGACAGGCGACAAGTCATGACAACGACAAGGAGAAGACAGTATTTACTGCGGGAAACGGCTTGTATCAATTTTCTGTAATGCCGTTTGGTTTTTGCAACCGCTCGAGCGGTTGATGTAACATGTTTTGCGAGGCCTTAGCTGGAAGACATGTCTAGTCTATTTGGATGACATCATTGTTTTTCGTCATACATTTAATGTGCACGTGAATAATCTTCGGCAAGTTCTTGAAACCATAAAAGCAGCAGGATTAAAGTTGAGTGCGCCGAAATGTAGCCTTTTCAAAAATGAAGTGAATTATTTGGGCCACATTGTATCCAGTCAAGTAGTACGCACGGATCCCAAGAATTTGAAAGCTATTAACGAATGGCCGGTACCAAAGAATGTACATGAGCTGCGAAGTTTTCTCGGGCTATGCTCATACTAACGACGGTTTGTGCCTAACTTCGCGGATGTTGCACGAAGCCTTCATCGCCTTACTGAGAAGAAACAAAAGTTGAGTTGGTCGAGTGAGCACCATAAATCATTTGACTTGCTGAAGGGAAAGCTGTGTAGTTCTCCAATTTCGGCATATATACAGGCAGGAGAACTCTTCATCTTGGACACAGACGCGAGCAATGCGGGAATAGGAGCAGTTCTCTCGCAGAATCAAGAAGGAAAGGAGCGTGTAATAGCGTACTACAGCCGCTCGCTTTCTAAGCCCGAGGAGAACTACTGCGTGACGCGAATTCAATTGCTAGCTGTTGTCTATAGCGTCAAACACTATACGGTCAGGAATTTCTTCTTCGAACTGACCATGCAGCACTCAAGTGGCTAATGCAGTTTAGGGAACCAGAGAACCAAGTGGCCAGATGGATCGAACGACTTCAGGCATACACATCAGAACAGAGCATTGAAAAGGAATGCTGCACAATAATTCCGACGGGTTATGCAGAAGACCTTGTGCACCTCAATGCAAACACTGCAAAAGGCAAGAAAACAAGAAGTGCTCTGAAGTAGTTGCACAAATAAGACTACAAGTAGAAGATCGCTGGACAAAAGAGCAGCTAAGGGAAGAACAAGTGCATGATGATTCGATTGCTCCAATATTTCAATGGATGGAACAAGGTGAAAGACCGGAGTGGCACGAGATTGCAACAGGAAGTCCTACAGTAAAAAGTTACTGGGCTTAATGGCAGTCATTGAGATTGGAAGATGGACTAATGGTAAGGCAATGGGAATCGGCTGATGGTCAAAGCACAAAATCACAGATTGTGCTACCTACGAATCGAGTCAAAGAAGTTCTGCAAGAATTACGTAGTGGTACATCAGGAGCGCATTTTGGCGTTAATAAGACGCTAGATAAAGTAAGGAACCGCTTCTATTGGGTCAATTGCCGCAGACATGTGGAAGACTGTTGCCAAACGTGTGATACATGTGCAGCAAGCAAAGGACCGCAACCAAAAACTAGAGGAAAAATGCAACAGTACAATGTTGGAGCACCATTTGAGCGGGTGGCAATTGACATAGCTGGTCCATTCCCAGAAACTAGAGATGGAAATCGCTATATACTCGTGTGCATTGATTACTTCAGTAAATGGGCAGAAGCGTATCCCATCGCAAACCAGGAAGCTAGCACGGTGGCTAGGGCATTCGTGGACAATTGGATCTGCAGATTTGGAGTACCACTGGAATTACATTCCGATCAAGGGCGGATTTTTGAACCGCTAGTCTTTCAAGAGCTGTGCCAAGTACTCAACATCAATAAAACGAGAACTACTCCGTTACATCCACAATCAGACGGAATGGTCGAAAGGTTCAACAGGACGCTGGAAGAGCATCTGCGAAAAGAAGTTAAAGCCAACCAAGATGAATGGGATCGTTGTATACCGTTGTTTATGATGGGTTATCGTAGTGCTGTCCACAACACAAATAAAAACTCTCCAGCAATGATTGTTTTTGGCAGAGAACTTCGTCTACCATGCGACATCAAATTTGGATCACCACCAGTAGAGCCGACAACAAAGGAGAACTACGTTAGTGATCTAAGGCAGAGGATGACCGCTGTTCATGCTGCAGTAAGGAGCAACATAGTGGATGCCAGCAACCGGATGAAAACACGATATGACCTGCGAGCAAACTGTGGTGGATTTCAGGAAGGAGATGTGGTCTGGCTTTACAATCCCAAGAGAAGAAAAGGTAAATCTCCAAAACTACAGCAGAGTTGGGAAGGACCATATAAGATCATTAAGAGGATGATGGCAAGTTTGAATCATTGTGTACTGGTCAAACAAGTAGTCAAACCGGTTTGTGCGGTTTGCCCGGTTTTTGTAAAAGAACATGATTGAACATGTGGTCTATTTTTAGAAGATGAATCATTAAATATAAGTATCGTTAGTTGTAAATAAGGGAAAAAGGGTACAATTTTCTGGTCTTTTTTCGATATTTCTGTTTAGTTTTTAATTGAGTATAAATAGAGGCGTTAAGCCTAAGTAAGATTATTAGTTGTTTGGAATTTAACCAGTGCAGATGTAAAAGTTCTTGTAAAGTGATAAAGGTAAAACGTAAAAGAATTATTGTGAAGTACTACTAGTATAATAAGTGTTCTTGTGTACATTTAAAGTAATCACCATTATAAATTGTGAACTTGTGTTAATTTTATTGTTGTTCATTAAAATTGTGATTTGTAAATTAATTTACTTGTGTTGTGTTTTATAATTGCAAAACCTTTACGAACTTGAAAGCCTGAATTTCGTAACAATATCAATTAAATTAATTGATTTGTAAAAGTAATTTTTTCAGCGTCATTTATACATAAATATTATCATCAAATTTTAACATGACTTTTTTATTTTTACTTTTCTAATTTTTTTTATTAATTTGATCGTAATATCGGCCATATCGCCAAAGAAGTTTAACTACAACCGCGTGAAAAGGTTACACCTTTTTTTTCATAAAATTTGTAGGGGTGCCCCCCGACCACGATCACTTCCAAACTTGTACAAAAAGTGTTGTCCCAAGGAGACATACATGCGTGTAAAATTGTATGGGAGCCCCCCGAACCCGGGGCCCGATCACTTCCAAATTTTTACAAAAAGTGTTGTCAATCGGAGATACACATGCTTTATACGCATTTGAAGTAATGTTGTGAAATATTTGTATGGGAGCCCCAGGGGACCTATTTTTAATAGAAAGTGTTGTTAAGGGCGCACCGTTCCAGCCCTGTTGGGTGTTGATGCTATGAAGAAATAAAACAACAACAACAAAGTCTTGGCAAAACGTTAATCTACGTGGTACCGTACCAACTCGTCTGATTTAATGAAGGAAAACGTAATTCTCGTCATTCTTGTGATCGTTTCGTTTTGCAACGCACACAAAGGTTTCGTCTAGACGGCGAAATCAGAATATAAGGAAGAAAGAGAAAAATGTAATATTGTTGTATAAAATGTAATTTTTCGTATTGTATTCTCTTTGTAGGTTGCTTTTTCCAATCAATCACCAACCGAGCAACATCAATAAAAATTGTAATCATAATAAATAAAAGCATAATAAAACAATTAGTTAACTAGTTAAAAAGTTTAAGCGATTAATTTCCAGGTATCGAGATATCAGAGCGGGTGAAACAAAACAGAACATATACACAGTCCACTACCCCGGGTATTTTTCATGGTCCTTCGAACCGGGATCCACCGGTGTGATTTGCGATTATTCGTGGTAATAAAACGACGCATAATTGAGTGAAATATAGTGTAAATTGATTGGTAGCCATCTTTGAGAACTCTTCATTTTAAAAACGTTCTGTGTTTATGAGTATTCGTGCTTGCATCCATTTTGTTTTGTTTGAGTATAACTGGAATACAAGAAGTGCTCTGAAGTAGTTGCACAAATAAGACTACAAGTCGAAGATCGCTTGATCAAAAGAGCAGCTAAGGAAGGAACAAGTGCGCGATGAATCGATTGCTCCAATACTTCAATGGAGTCCTACAGTAAAAAGTTATTGGGCTCAATGGCAGTCATTGAGAGTGGAAGATGGACTACTGGTAAGACAATGGGAATCGGCTGATGGTCAAAGCACAAAATCACAGATTGTGCTACCAACAAACCGGTTAAAAAAATTTCTGCAAGAATTACATAGTGGGACATCAGGAGTACATTTGGTCGTTAATAAGACGCTAGATAAAGTCAGGAATCGCTTCTATTGGGTCAATTGCCGCAGAGATGTGGAAGACTAGTGTCGAACGTGTGACAAGTGCGCAGCAAGCAAAAGACCGCAATCAAAAACTAGAGGAAAAAAGCAACAGTACAAAGTTGGAGCACCATCCCATAGTAAACCACGAAGCTAGCACGGTGGCTAGGGCATTCGTGGACAAATGGATCTGCAGATTTGGAGTACCACTTGAATTACATTCCGATCAAGGGCGGAATTTTGAATCGCTAGTATTTCATGAGCTGTGCGGGGTACGGGGATCCACAGTCAGACGGAATGGTCGAAAGGTTCAACAGGACGTTGGAAATGCATCTGCGAAAAGAAGTTAATGCCAACCAAGATGAATGTGATCGTTGTATACCCTTGCTTATGATGGCTTAACGTAGCGCTGGTCACAACACGACTAAAAACTCTCCAGCAATGATTGTATTTGGCAGAGAACTTCGTTTACCATGCGACATTAAATTTGGATCACCACCAGTAGGCCACTTAGGAGTACTACATTAGTGATCTAACACAGAGGATGATCGCTGTTCATGCCGCAGTAAGGAGCGACATAGGTGATGCCAGCAAACGGATGAAAACGTGATATGACCTGCGTGCAAACTGTGGTGGATTTCAGGAAGGAGATTTGGTCTGGCTTTACAATTCCAAGGGGAAAAAAAAGGTTAATCTCCAAAACTACAGCAAAGTTGGGAAGGACCTTATAAGATCATTAAGAGGATTAATGATGTCGTATATCGGATTCAACAAAGCCACAGATGTAAAATGAAAGTTGTTCACATCGACAGATTGACAAGGTAAGGAGTGCTGAATATGTTCGGGACAAACAGAATTAAGGTGGGTAGTTAGTAGCGCATATAATAGAATTTGAATCCTAAAATAAATCGCAATGTACATACTGCATACTAAAAAAAGTATTTTTATGTAGCATACTTTTAGGCTGTAAGACTATAAGATTATTTATTTATTTATTGTAAGTTTAAATCAATACTGGTCAAAAATGTTGTCGAAGCGGTTTGTGCGGTTTGCCCGTTTTTTGTAAAGAACATGTTTGAACATGTAGTCTATTTTTAGAATTTACATATACGTATCGTTAGTTGCAAATAAGGGAATAAGGCTACAATTTTCTGGTCTTTTATCGATATTTCTGTCTATAAGATTCGAAGTTTCTGGAAGCTTTTCAATGAGTATAAAAGGTGGCGTTCGCTGCAGAGAAATTGTTAGTTAGTTGGATTTTAACCAGTGAAGTTGTAAAAGTACTTGCAAAGCGATTACGCTACTACCTAAGAGAATTATTGTAAAGTACAAGTATTATAAGTGTTCTTGTGTACATTTAAAGTTATCACCAGTATAAATTTTGAACTTGTATTCATTTTATTGTTTGTTCATTAAAGTTGTTATTTGTAAATTAATAAACTTGTGGTGTGTTGTGTTTTATTTGCAAAATACTTTACGAACTCCAAAACCTGAATTTCGTAACAATATAATAATATAATAAATATATATATATTGAGAAGTAAAACGCTTTTTTGTAAATATACTTAAGTGTATAATTTATTTACAACAAATGTGAAATTTACAATTTATGTGTATTTATTCCAGCAATGCAAATATTTACAACCAATGTGTAATTTGAAACTTATGTATATTTATTCTACCAATAAGTATTTTTATGCAAATCGTTCGGTTTTATACATTTATTTACAACTTATACGCATTTATTTATCTAAATAATAACAATTTTATGCAATAATTTTTATGTTTATAGACCGCCTTATTTGCATATATTTGCAACATATTTTATATTATTTAACCATTGTATAACTTTATTTTTATTCATAGTTTTGAAAGAATAAAAAAAATTGAAAAAGCTGGAAAATCAAAAACTTATAAAACCATCCTCGCAAATTCGCTGCATAAAATACAAAAAAAAAACAATTATATAAGTCGGGTTACGAATGGGTATAAACTACAATTGTGGGTTTTTATGGAAATATTTACATATTATTAGTATTTATTCCACTAATGAACATTGTTTAAGTATATAGAGTGTTTTTTTGCATATACATAAACAACTAGTTTATATTCTGAAATTTATGTAAACTATTTTTAAGAATATATTATCATAAGTTGTAAATATATACAAGTGTATATTTATTCCATTTATTTTATTTTGTTTATTATTATTTATTTATTTTTTACATCTATTGTTCGGATCTATGCATATATTTACAACTTAATTAACTAATGAGTATGAAGATCGTTTTTATGCATATATTTACTACTTATGTAAATTAAACTATTTTTTGTTCAAAATAATTTTTAAAAAACTTTTATCAGAGACGGAGCTCTGATGTTCTTTATTAATAGAGTTACAAAATGAAACTGAAACTAAAAACTAATTACAATACGTTCTTATATTTAAATCTTGAGTGGAGTTGGCATCCCAAGCAAGTCATCGTGGTTGTCCCGATGGATCAATGCATTATCAGCAGAAATAGGCTGGCGTGTGGAATGCTCGTAAAATATCTGATTTATTGTTATTGCTAGTGTGTGTGGTCGTCGTCCGACGAATCAATTATTCTGGATGATTGACGTTGTTTACATTTTGTGTGTTCCGTTAATTGCATCAGCACTTAGAAGAAATACTTTTTGTTACTTTGTTCAGCGTATGTATTCCATATGTACGGCTTTAACTTATATGTCGTTAACTCCTCCGCCCTTAAAAACGAACGTCCTCGTGAGTTGTTGTTGACGTTACCAGATGAGGTATATCTTCAATACCAACAGTTTTTAACGCTGGATTGTTTATAGTCAAAACTGTGTCTCCAAGTGTATGACTTCGGCCGTCTGATCTAATGTATGCGAACGTAATGGCTGCCAAGAGAGTTATCATCAGGATGATGTTTATTGATAAGTTGAATTTGTGTTTGTTTTCGAGTGAGCTGATTTCTTTTGTGCTGTTGACGTATAGTTCTTTAATCATCTCAAGCGATAATACTTCTTCTATTTTAGTTTGGTTGTAGGATGGTTGCAGTATTGCCGGAAGGGGTTGATATTGGGTAACTTCTTTAGCTATGATTGTCTTTCCGTTGACCTCGATGGTGGTATTGAAGTGCTTGATGATAAAAGTACCTTCGAGCATCACGGTTTCATTATTGATAATCACTGGACCGTTGAATTGGTTTAGCAGCAAGATTCCTGGTGAGACTTCTTCTATTTCTGGGACATGTTCATTGTTGATGATAGTGCAGTTAGCTGTTTGACTTTTTACTAGCCTTGGGATGCATGATGAGTTTCTTAGGTTTATAATATTACTATTACTACAAATCGATAGATTGTTATAAGATTTACATTTTTTGATATATTTCCTTATTGCATTCTATAATTGAATCGAAATTTATTTTATTTATAACTTTCTTAATTTTAACTGGCTTTATTATTGAACGATTACATGTTTCCACATTTGTGGTTGGAAAACTTAAAATATATATTAAATCTTTATCGTTTGAGGCGATTTTAATTTCAGCAAATTCTAGTGCCTCGTCAATATTATTATATGGAATATTTTCGAGTTTTAAAATTTTTTCTGTTATATTTATTTCAGTGTTGGATAGAATAAAAGAGTTTACTATATTTGCTTTTGCCCAATGGATGGCGTATGCTACATTAATTATTTCTTCTTTGATTATATCTAATTTATATTTGATTCTCATAATTATTACATTACTATTTTTTTCTTTTTCCTTAAACATTCTAAGTAGATTATTTGTTGCATTTGTTAATTCATTTATTTTATTCATTGATATTTTATTAATAATAATTTGTTTGTTGTTGTTTTCCAATACCTTATTTATTTTATTCGTAATTATTTCAAAATCATGGTGGTCCGGATTACCCGCGATCCATTTCCATGCACTACCTATAAAATCTAAGGATCTCTTATTTCTATTATTGATTCTAAGTCTAGATAAGTATGTTCTTATTCGCAATATTTCAAAGGAAAGGACAGGATATAAAGGATTTTCTTTTGCAACGTATGATCCTAGCATAGCTTCCAGATCGTTAAGTATTTTTTCGTAAGTTTCTATCTCTATCAAATGGATGATCTTAAATGATCCATTCTGTAATTTTGCACGTACCGCGTCGATCTTGATCAGCTGGGAGTTGGAATAGTCCAAGATATGTACATCTGCCATGCACAGTGGCAGTTTTTTATGAGACTTTTATGTACAGTTCTTCCTGACTGGGTTATGATCGTTGAATTTTTATCCTCAGCTACAACTTCTTTTTTGTATCTGGGGTTAAGTTTGTTTCCTATTCTTTTGTTATTTTTGACATAAATGATTTCTCCTACAGAGTAAGTTTTCAAAGGGCTTCTCTTTCTATTGTGGTATTCTAAGTCATGCTGTTGTGTGTTTTGTATTTTTTGGATATTGTCTTGTCTTACGCGTGCAAGCTCTTCTGGGTTATTGAGTAATTGTCTACCAAAAAATATGTCAATAGGTTTTTTACCTGTAGTCGAATGTACAGATCGGTTATATTCGTAAATAGATCTGTCCAACAATTCTGAAAATGTGCTATGGGCATTGTCTGTTTTAAGACATCGAATTAATTCTGAAAGAGTTGAATGAAACCTTTCAACTTGACCATTTGCTGAACTGGTATGGGGGGGTGATTTAAAAACTTTTATGTTAAACATATTTTCTAGCATAAAAGTTATAAAATTGGAATTAAAGATTTTTCATTATCCATGACTATAGTTTGAGGAATTCCAAAGGCTAATATCAATTCTCTTAGAGGCGATTTAATATCCTCCGAGGCTCTTGACTTTAATATTTTAACTAAAGCGTATTTGGAAAACTTATCTATTGCAGTTAATATAATTTTTTTATCAGAAAAATAGATATCTACGTGGATAATTTGTCCAGGATATTCAAGAATTGGAGTAGGTTGTATTTCAGGTTTGTTCGGGTGTCTGTCATACTTGTGTTCCTTGCAGATTTTACAGAGATTCGTGATTTTCTCTATTTTGGATTTCATATGAGGGAAGTAAAAGTTTTGTACAATTTGGATTTTATTCTCGCGAGCGTTTCGATGAGCACGGTTATGTTCTTTTAATATTTCTTCCTGTTGTAGGTTTTCATCAGTTAGGTCAGTGACTATTTTCCTGGTAAAAAGTGTTCTGTATTGTCTAAAATGTGTTGGGTATATTTCCTGAACTATGCCTAATATTTTTTCTTCTGTATTAATTCCATTAGTGACTGAAGGATTTAGATGCTTTTTAAGGATATTTATTAATTTTTCCTGAGTGTATTCGGTTTCTGTTATAATGTGTTGGTGATATGTGGGAAAGATTATTTGGAATTCATATGCTGGGGTGTTTCCTACTCGTAGAAAAATTGATTTTTGAATACATTTATGGGTACGTCTGAGATTTGGATTAGGTCTTGACCGGAACTTCTGTCACTGTGTTGGGTTGCTGTGAGGGAATTTATTTGGTTAATTCTAGGTGGTCTTGACAATGCATCGGCAACAACGTTGGATCTTCCAGGCTTATATTTTAACTCGTAGTTGTATTCTTCGAGTATTGCGTTCCATCGTTTCATTTTATTATTTGTGTTTTTACTGCTTAAGGCATAAGTCAATGGTTGGTGGTCTGTGAAAATTATGAGCTTAGTCTGACCATATAGGTAATTTCTCAGTGAGTTTAGAGCCCATACGATGGCCAACATTTCTTTTTCATTAGCTGCATAATGTTCTTCCGCATTATTGAGAGTTCGAGAAATAAAGGTAATTGGCTTATTGTCCTGTGAAAACACAGCACCAACTGCATAGTCTGAAGCGTCAGTTGTTAAATGAAATTCTTTACTAAAATCGGGAAAAGTGAGAATAACGTCTTCTGATATCAGTGAGTTTTTGAGTTTGTTAAATGCTTCTATTGCTGCGTCTGTTAAGTGTATGGTTTTTTTGCTTGAGGCTGTTTTGGATGTACGTCCATCCTCACCTCTTAAAAGGGATGTAAGGGGTTTTGCTAGCTTTGCAGTTTTTAATAAATCTGCGGTAAAATCCCGACAGACCAAGAAATGATCGCAAGTCTTTAAGGGTTCTCGGATACGGAAATTTGGCAATGGATTCCACTTTGGCTGGGTTTGCTTTTATGCCTTCTGAAGATATAATAAATCCAAGAAATTCAACTTCTGACTTTAGAAATTCACACTTGTCTAATTGCACTCTGAGGTTAGCTTGTTGAAGAGTTTCAAAGATCTTTTCTAGGTTTTGGAAGTGAGTGTCGACATCCTTACTAAGCACAATTATGTCATCAATATAGACATAACAAATCTTTCCGATGTGTTCCCTTAAGATGTCGTCTAGAGCTCTCTGAAAAATAGACGGCGCGTTTTTTAATCCGAAAGGAAGTCTTACGAATTCATACTTTCCGTTGTTGACGGAAAACGCTGTCTTTTCAATATCACCCTCGTGTAGAGGAATTTGATGAAATCCACTCTTAAGATCGAGCACTGAAAAATATTGATTTTTCCCTAATTGGGATAAGACTTCATTTGTTTCAGGAATTGGGTATCGATCGGATATCGTTACTGAATTGAGCTTCCTGTAATCAATTACCATGCGGTACTTTTTTTTCGCATGAAGCGTCCGCTTTTTTAGGTACAATCCATACAGGAGAATTGTACGGGGACCGTGAAGGTCGGATGATTCCATCGTCAAGTAACTGGGTTATTTGCTTATCAATTTCTTCCTTCAATGACATGGGATAAGGGTAGTGTTTTGAATATATAGGATCTTCGGTAGTTGTGCGAATTCTTCCTTTAACGTTTGTAGTAAACGTTAGCTTTTCGTTGGGTTCGCCGAATAGGCTGGAATAATTTATTGTCAGTAAGTTTAGTTTGTCCTTTTGATCTTGGGACATATGTTCGGTTCTGATGCTAACATTGTGGATTGATTCAGAAATTTGTTGTTTTAATCTGATCTTGACATTATTGTTTATAAGCATGTAATTATCATTTGTAAAAATTACTGCTGATAGCTTCTTAAGGCTATCGTGCATGGAATGACTTTAGGGATGGTAGGAGGAATAGTTTTATATTTGTGTCAGGGCCAAAGAGATTAATAATAGTATGGTGAGTGATTTCAATATTTCCACAAATTGAATTAGCATAAAAATTCTTTTGGTTTGGAATAGGATTTTGGACAAGGTTGGGTTGTATTTAATTTTTGTTGGAGCCGGTATCTACTAGAAATTTTAGAATTTTGTTATCACTCGTCCTACACTCAAAATATGGCAGAGACGAGTTTGTCAGCCTAAAAAATGTACATCTACGAAATCGGTGTATTCCTCAGTAGGTTCACTACAGTCCTGTTGGTCAATGTATTCGTCAATTGATTGTCCATTATCTGGTTGGTTGATCATGGCTGAAACCATGGCATTGTATTCATTGTAGTCATTTTGTGAGTCAGCTGAGGTATGTAGTTCTGGTGGTTCAACCTCAGAAGTTTCGACGTGAAAGTTCCTCTGAAGTTTGTTTGGAGGTACATATTGTTGGGAAGGTGCCATTGGACGTTTAGGAGCGGGTGGCCAATTCTTCGCTTGTGGCCTATTCATGTAATTAACGTTGTTTGTTCTAATTGTAGTTGTATCCATAGGTTCAAACCTTGGAGCTGGCTTTATAGTGGAAGGATTGGGTGCCTGATTTTGTTGGGAATAATGGGGATTGTTTTGGAAATTTGGTCGATAATTTGTTTGGTTGTTTGGTGCGAAGAGTTGTCGTTGGGGAACCGAAAATTGGTTATATTGAGGACGCGGTGGAAAGCGTGGTAGAAGTTGTGGTAAATGTGCCAATTGCGGATAGAATGGTTGGCTAAAATTTCTGCGATGAGACATTGGTTGAGCTGATGTAGGTGGTGGTCTCCTTGTTGGACCAGTGTTGTGGTGTGCGTAATTTGCTCTGAACTGTTGATTTTCGAGTTTCAGACAAAGATTGAGGGCTGTTGGCAAATCTGCCGGTTCCCTTATACCTAAAAGTCTTGGCAAATCACCTCTGAGGCCTCTTATGAAAGTATCTAAAGCTTTGTCTCTGTAAGAAGATGTAAGGTGGTGTAACGCATCCGGTGGCAAGTTCATGCTGGAGATTTTGTTTAAAATCAGTGAAAGATGGTTGTAAACTGCTTGGTAATAACTTTCTACTGTGCTACTACCTTGCACAAGGGAAGTCATTTGGTACTCCAAAGTACCCAGATCACGCCTATCTGCATAGTGAAGTGTCAAGCATTTTGATATGCATTCCCAGTTAATTGGGGTATTATACGATTCAAGAATCGCATCCGCATTCCCTACGATTTTGTTTCTTACAATGTTAAGTATTCCAAAATACTTTGGTGTTCCTTTAAGGTGATCGAAAATATTTAAGATCCTTTCGACGCTTTTGCGCCAGGAACTAAATTCGCCTGGAGTTCCAGAGAACTCCCTCAAACTTCGTACAACATCTGGTATTTTGTTCGTTCAGGTTTGATCTGTATTTCGGATCAATTGTTTGCTCTATACCTCTATGAAATGGGGTATCAGGGTTTACGATTCCCTGAACTAAATTCTTGCATTCTGTAATGCAGAATCGTCTAACAATGCTAGTGATCAGAGCTTCAAGCTCTGGCGTTGCACTTAAGGATTGGTTAATTATAGGTTGGGAACTAGGTCGAGAGATAGTTTCGTCGAAATTTAGGATAGGAGGTTGATTTGTAGGGTTAGTCATTTTGAAAATTGTTTCTTACTAATATATTTTAATATGAAATTAAAAGAATTTGTTTCTTACTAATAATTTTTATATGAAATGAATACTTAAAAGAATATATTTTTTATATTTCTAATATCGAGTATTTGTTTCTTTTCACTTGTTTTTTCACTTTTTTTCTTTCTACTTGCTTTTATTATTTTATTATTATATTTTCTTCTGTTTTATGTTTTTTCTTGTAAAATTTTTGTATTTATCTGTTAGTTTTTAATAATAATTCTAATTGTATTTCTTTATGCTTTTATGTTTTTCTTGTAATATATATTGTGTGTTTATTTAATAATTCTACTTTAATAATTTTAAAATGATCTTACATTAAAAAGATGATTCTAAGGAACATCTTACAACGCTGGTGAAGTGGATGTTTTCCTTTTTGTCTTCCTTCAGAAGTTACTGGGGATCCTTTCTTCACACTCCCTCGTTGTTGACAATATCTATGGATTCTTGTCAGTGGTACCCAGGTTGATAAAACTCCAATGCACTTTACACTTTTAATTTTGTGCTTTTTCACTACACACTGCGAGCTACTTAAGGTCGACTTTGTTGTGTGAATTTTAGTTGACGAGCTACTTTAGGTCGATTTTAGCACTTTTAATTTAAATTGTGTGTTTTACACTGCGAGCTACTTGAGGTCGACTTTGTTGTTTGAATTTTAGTCGATTTACTACTTGTTGCGCGGAGCATAAATTTTTCACCTGGGCCCCACGTTGGGCGCCAATTAAACTATTTTTTGTTCAAAATAATTTTTAAAAAACTTTTATCAGAGACGGAGCTCTGATGTTCTTTATTAATAGAGTTACAAAATGAAACTGAAACTAAAAACTAATTACAATACGTTCTTATATTTAAATCTTGAGTGGAGTTGGCATCCCAAGCAAGTCATCGTGGTTGTCCCGATGGATCAATGCATTATCAGCAGAAATAGGCTGGCGTGTGGAATGCTCGTAAAATATCTGATTTATTGTTATTGCTAGTGTGTGTGGTCGTCGTCCGACGAATCAATTATTGTGGATGATTGACGTTGTTTACATTTTGTGTGTTCCGTTAATTGCATCAGCACTTAAAAGAAATACTTTTTGTTACTTTGTTCAGCGTATGTATTGCATATGTACGGCTTTAACTTATATATTTATTGTTTTATTTCATGCTTATTTTGAAAAAACCTCTAAGGAATAAAAAAAATTTAAAAAAACGCTGGGAAGGAGACTGCTTTTTGCAGAAATAATACCTTTTATTAAAAAAGTCTCTGACTTAAGTTGAGAAATAAAACGCTTTTTTGGAATAAACATAGTGTATATTTATTTATTTATGTGTATTTATTCCACCAATGCAAATATTTACAACTAATTTGTAATTTGAAACTTATGTATATTTATTCTACCAATGAGTATTTTTATGCAAATCGTTTTTGTATGTATATTTATAACTTATATACATTTATTCCACTAATGACCTTTTTTATGCAATCATTTTTATGTATATAGATGGCTTTCATACATATATTTACACTTATTCGCGGTATAAAATATAAGTAAAAACAATTCCCCGTTAATCAAATTGCGATCGAACAGATGACGGAAAACAATGAACTCTTATGTTTGGACTTTAGGCGTTTTTTGTTAGTTTTGTTTACTTGTTTTGTTTCTTTTTTGTGTGTTTTGTGGTTGGATTTTTTTTTGTTTTTTTCTTTTTTCTTTTTTTTGTTTGTTTACATCGATAACAATTTAAATTTAAATGTAATTTTGAAATTATCAAATATCTGAGTTTCATTTAGTGCCAGAATAGCTGAACTCTAGGTATTTACATGGGCGTACACAGCGAAAAATTCGATCTCTGAGATCCACTCTGAAACTAAATTACATCAAAAAACACAAACACCGCTTCTTTAAACAAGACTGAGGAGAGAATGATTCACAGTGGATTTTCAAAACATATTGCCGCCAGTGTTATACCTTCACGACAATATGAGTCAAATCACCGTAGAGTCAAACAACACTCAGAGTCCGCTATTCTTCAAGATATTTTTAAGTTTTTTTAAGAGGTTGCCGATTTTTTTTTAATAAAACACATATAAAATTATGAAATGACCAAAATTTTTTTTTATTTGGTAGATAATTTTTTGGCATTTAACATTTAAACACAATTTCTGGCATATGGCTACCACGACTATTTTTCACAAATGTCATTCTGGAGGTCCAATTTTCCAGCACTTTTTCAAGCATTTGAGGGCGTATGTCAGCAATGACCCGTTGAATATTGGTTTCCAAAGCGTCAATCGATTGAGGTTTATCCACATAAACCAATGACTTCACGTATCCCCACAAAAAGTAATCGAGTGGCGTCAAATCGCACGAACGCGGAGGCCAATTCACCGGACCATTTCTCGAAATAATGTTGTCGTTGAAAGTTTCTTTCAATAAGTCGATTGTTTCACGTGCTGTATGGCAAGTGGCACCATCTTGTTGAAACCACATTTCATCCATATCCATATCTTCAAGATTTGACAACAAAAACTCATTTAACATGGTTCTGTATCGATTTCCATTCACGGTAACGCGTCGTCCTTCCTCATTTTTAAAGAAATATGGACCGATGATCCCACCAGCCCATAGACCGCACCAAACAGTACATTTATCAGGATGCATTGGTAATTCTTGAACGGCGTGTGGATTATCTTTGCTCCAAATGCGACAATTTTGTTTGTTGACGTATCCATTTAACAAAAAATGCGCCTCATCACTGAAGAGATTATGTGCACCATAAAATTCACGAAGTGCTCTATAAACATTTTTAATTGAACACTGATTTTGAAAATAAATTTCCACGATTTGAAAACGTTGTTCTGGAGTTAACCTATTCATAATGATTTGCCAAACAATACTGAGTAGAAATGCCACTTTGAGCTGTCAAAACAACTGTCATAAAATAAAACGACATCTATCGGAAAAACAAACCTCCTTAAAAATCACCCTTTATTTTCTGCTCAAAAACGCGCGCACAATCCTACGCGACGGAAATTGGGAGACAACTTGACAACCTGAGTAAGGTAAGCGAATATCTCAACACACCTTCCTTTGTGTGTCGTCTGGTGGCGTAGCCACCCAGAACTGTGTACATTAAAATCGCCCGCAATAACCATTTCACTGCCAGTATATTTTGTGACAATTCTTAAAATTGAATCAGACATTATTCCAAACTCGTTATAAGTAGAATAACTATCTAAGTTGGCGCTTCTATAAATAAAACAAGTAGTGAATGTTTTGCTTTTGTACCTTCACTTTGATCTATATGAAATTAAAATCCGGATTGGACCATTTGCTGAACTGAGGTAGAAATTGAAATGCAAAATGCAACTACAGACATAAATCGCGAGTTCGCGTCGGAGGAAAAAAAGTAGTAAGTTTTAATTCTGAGGTATCGAATTTCTCAACATTCTTTTTGTTTTTGAGGGTACCCGTGTTAACGTGTTATACGATGGTTTACTGTATTGTCATTAAAGTACATTTTTATTTGGAAAAATAACCTCAACATTGTATAACATCATTTTCGATGCTTTGAATCTTATTTTTCAAACTATTACTTTCATTTTCCATTTGTTTTAAATCATTAGTAATTTTTTCTAGATTTAAAGAAACATTTCTACATTTTTCTTGTTCTATTTGATCCTTTAAATCTCTAACTTCCCTGAGTACAGCACCTGTATTTTGAACTAACATAGTTAATTCGTTGCAGTGGAAATGAAAGTTTGCTAGGAGTTTGTACGACTTTTTGGAGCATTCGTCTTGCTTGGCTGTCTGAAAATAAAATATGTTTACAATATATTTATACATTTTTCGTTGGTAATGAGCATTTTTAAATTCTCTATATTAACTTCGCGTGCCCGTGTGTTTGTGGCTGTGTGGATTTGTGTGTCATGGAATCTTGCGATCAATTTTTAACCCACTTCCCATAGTCCGATTTTATTAAAATTTTGCACACATGTATATTTCCGGTGACAATACTTTAATTTCAGGCCCTTCGGACCTCGGGGTCGGGGGGCTCCCATACAAATATTATAAAAAAATTTAACCGAATTTCTTAAAATTTTATACAAATGTGTATCTCCGATGGAAAACAATTTTTGTAAAAATTTTGGAGAGATCGGGTCCCTGGGTCGGGGGGGCACCCATACAAATCTTATGAAAAAAGTTCCCGATTTTCTTCAAATTTTATACGCATGTGTATCTCCGATGGACAACATTTTTTGTAAAATTTTCGAAGCGATCGGGCCCCGGGGTCGGTGGGCTCCCATACAAATTTTTTTTTAGTTATCAATTTTTAAAGCACTTCCTAAAGCCCGATTTTTCTGAAATTTTGTACACATGTGTATTTCCGGTGACAATACTTTCTTTTCAAATTTGGAAGTGATCGGACCCCGGGTTCGTGGGACCCCACACAAATTTATAATAAAAATTACCCGTTTTTTTTTTTTTCAAATTTTACACACATGTGTATACCCCATAAACAATACTTTTTCTAAAATTTGCTAGTGATCGGTCCTCAGGTTCGGCCGCAAGGCCGTTACACATTTTTTTAAATATCGTCGCACTTGATTTGGTGGATTTTGATTGCAAAATCTATTCTGCCTGTTCATGACAGCACTACGAGTTTGCGTCGCCATATTTTTAACTCGGCACTTACACGTTTATTAATAATGTCATTATTTCTAATAATGAACGAAAACAGAAAATTTCGGTTTCACATCATTTCTCAAGCACAAATATACATTACTCCGACATTTCACAAAGTTACCATGAATGTGCGTAATAGTATAAAAGTCAAATCGATTATGAACATTCCATTTCATCTTTAAGTAATTGCACAAACCGTATCCGAAACCATACCCATAGGTTAGCTTTCAAAGAGACAGAGTTTTCGAGGTAACGAGGTGAGTGCCCGATGTACCCGATTGCCGACGCGTAGCAAAGTAACATTATCAGTTACAAAACAAAGGTACATAAAATCAAACCGTACTCCAGGCACAGTTCGCAAATGCAACGTTAAACTGAAACCACGAGAGAGAAATCTTAGCTCACCCACAAATGAACCCAGAAAATGAAACGAGACATAAATGTTTTATGCTTAATTCAACTTACTAACTTATTTACTGGATTGTACTTTTATTGATGTCGTTTTTTGTTGTCGATATCAACTTACAGATAGAACAACAAGTTTTCACAATATTCTGTGATTTGGCGTTTGCATAAATTAGTTCAGAGCAGTCAAAGAGTTCTCAAGAAAAACGCTCGTGTTTCTTATTTGCTCAGAGTATGAGCGTGCTCTAAGTGCTCAGAATAAAATGATCGAAGCATTTTCAAATTTGACATCTGATGTCAAATGTCTCTTTCGATGATTTTCTACTACAATAAAAAAAATTACCCAGAATCGAGGGGTCCCATATCAATTTCTGCGATTAGAGAATTTAGATGAAAAATTTTATTTTATTTTTATGGGTTGTTTTTTTTTATAATATAGTTATACATCAACCCCGTATTAATAAGCAAAAAGCATCACCGAGTAGCACTATTAGATCTGTTAACTTGTAATTGTTATTAATAAATATGTTTTATAAGCAAAATCTGTGTTGCTTTAAACCATTTACTAGAAGCATTACATAAAAAAACCTAGCCTCGAAAGTAGGCTTTACTAGTGTGTTAACGGTGGTATTTACTGCAGTCTCAGCGAAAACACAATCCAACAGTAATTTTGTTTGCGCATGAGCAGTTCAGCAGAAAAATTCATTTGGACGTGTGAAAAATAGCTACATTACTCGCTGAAAAGTGCTTATGGTATGGTTGACGCATGCGCGTAATTTTATTTTGCTCTTTTATATTTAAAAACGTCATTTATGTGAAATACTCCTACGTCGGTGAGACCATAAGTTTTTTGGAATTTCAAGGCCTTTAGTCCAAGATGATCTTTCAATATGTGCTGCATCCGTTCGAGCGAAATGTTCGCCTCAACAGCCATTTTTCTGCCGATACGGCGCGGATTCCGAGCCAATTTGGCCTTCACCTTCCGAATGATATCCGGCGATGTTGAAGTGCGTTTCGGTCCACCACCATGGCGTTTTGCAATGCTGCCAGTATCGTTATAACGATTTATGGTGCAATACACAAACATTTTATTCACATGCAGATGTTTTAACTGGTTAACAATCTGCGGCTGTGGTTTTCCAGCCAAATGTAGAGCAATCACACTATTACAATTGAATTCCATTGCGGATAACTTTTTTTCTGAATATTTCCCACTAAAATGCTTTTGTAAGCTTGTAAAAAATGGAATGAACTGTTATTAGTGTAAATTAGAGCGCTCTGTCACCACTGGTTTGACAGCAATGACATTCTGAAGTTGGTAACACTTCGTGTCAGTCACCCGGTAGTACAGGAATTTGTCATAACAAACACGAAATTCTTTATGAGATGTGATGAACATTTGAAATAGTTATTTTTTTTTAATTTTTTTAATTTTTTTAATTTTTTCAATTTTTGAACAATGTGCATACAGTATGATGTCGACAGCATAAGCATGAACTGCATCCTTCATCCTTAAATAGGATTGATGATTGATGCCGTTACTGTACGCTGTCGCGGACTGTTAGCGATATTGAATATGTGAATTATGTGTTATATGCTCTTTATCGGTTACCACACATTTTATTAAAAGCGCGTCTTTCGAAATCGTTTCGAATAAGATAAAAATCAGGAAATCGATTTTTTTTTATTATTCGAAAAACCAAAGGTTTTTCGAGAATTCGGGAACAGCTTGAGACACTCTAAACTAGTTTGAATTTCCAATTCCGAGACAGCTATGCTGCTACGAGGCTTAAAAGTTCGATTTTAGGAAATATTCCTTGAGTTGAGTGGGCGCCGTGGCATGGCTTCTAAGCAGGAGGTTCGTAGTTCGAATCCCAGTAACACCAAAAGTATTTTTCGCGGTGTCAACCTTTCGCAAAAGTCTGACAAACGTCCGAGAATAATAACTTTTACCGGAAAGAATTTTAATTAACCGTTCGGATCCGGAATTAAATTGAAGGTTCCCTCCATTTATGTGCAAAAATATATATAATAAACACAAATGGGTGCAAGAAGCTAGGCCTTGAACCGCAATGGTCTGTCGCGCCGAATATTAATATTATTATTCCTAGAGTCTCTGTGGGCGGCCGTGTCTTAGTGGAAATGAGCATGGCTACTGAGCAGGGGGTTCGTGGTTCGAATCCCAGTAACACCAAAAGTATTTTTCACGGTGTCACTTCTCGCGAATGGGTGACAAACGTTCCGAGAGTAATAACTTGTCACGGAAAGCTTCTTAATTCGCCGTTCGGATCCGGCCTTAAATTGTAAGTCCCTTCCATTTGTGTGCAAAAAATATACATGCTCAACACAAATGGTTGCGAGAAGCTAGGCCTTGGACCGCAATGGTCTGTCGCGCCGAATATTATTATATATTCCTTGAGTCTGCCTATATTATATTTCCAGCTCTTGCTCTTGATTTTCCGCAATGTCGAGTCGACACTTGCATTAGTAACCGAATTCAGTCTTTGCATGCCTCCTCTTTGTTTCTCATATCTAAATATCTTACCTCTGAATCTAAAATGCTTCCTGGAATATGTCGAATGCATGAAATTTTATCCCGCATAGAATTAGAACATCAAAAAAAAAATGATATCTCTTTTTTATAGTAAACCTTTAGAATTTGCTACCTGAGGTGTCGGGTCATATTCTCAACCTCTCCATTTGTATGCGGCTAGTACGATGGACATGTTTCTAGTTCGATATTGTTGTAAACGCAGTACTTCTTAACTCACCTTTTACAAATTGCCTACCATTGTCAGCCGTAATCGATTGGGAATAAGAGAGTCTAGCATAATATTTCCTCCAAAAAATAAATTATTATATTTGATGTTATTCTCTTCGCAAAATTGATCTCGTAGTATCTTGATCTTGAGTAATCGATAATGACAAAAATATTGTTTTGATTTGGAAGAGCACCCAGCAAATCCATTACTAAGCATAACCACACACCGTCTAAGAAAGTGCGCCAATGAATCGGAGCTCGTTGCATTGGGTATGACACAAGAAAGCAGACGCGACATTTTTTAAAAAACCTTTCTTAGTCTTTATCAACCAGAGGTCAGTCACCATACTTTGGAGCGCACTCTGCGTTTCATTACGGTTCAAACCAGTTTAAAAAGCAGTGACCTTTAAAGCCGCTTAAAGCCGTAGCAGAATATTTTACACGGTACAAAATTTTAATCGAAATGTATAAAACCTGTTTGGGCTGTTTGGACTCCAGATATTATTTTGAATAATGCTTGCTGCTTCCATTAGTTTTCAATTTCAAAAATGAGTCCGCTACGTTAAATTTTTCGGGTCGCTAATAACTTTAAATTTGCAATCGTAAGCCCTAGCCTCCAAAGGCTTATAATTTGGTCGTTGCGAGTACAAGGTTTGCGCGTAAAAATATCCACAAAGCCACCTGGGTGTCTCCTGATGGAGCCACTCGCAACAACGTGTTGATAAACCGCCGCCACAACCCGAACCTGATGACGGTACGAACATACCGAGGTTCTAACGTCGACCCGGACAACTATCTTGTTGGTATGGTGCTCCGAGCGCGAATTTCATCCATCTTAGGCAGTAGTCATAGAGATCGGAACGACTGGTTCGATGACGAATGTAAGCAAGCGACTGAACGAAAGAATGTTGCGTACCGAGCAATGCAACAATCTCATAGAACGCGGGCACGCGAAGATGAATATAAATAGCTCAGAAGATATGAATTTTTTCATAACTGTTTTCAGTTCACCGGCGAAAGAAAGCAGCCTGGGAGAAGAATCTCGTCCGTGAACTAGAACAATACAGAGAGCAAGGACCGCACCAGGCGTGGAAATTCTACCAAAGAGTCCGCGGTATGACGCAATATACAACGCGTTGCACATACTGCAAAGACAAAAAGGGTAATCTGATCGCTGATCTTAAAGCGATGGGAAGAGCGATGGGAAGAGCACTTTCATAAGTTGCTAAATGGCCAGCTAACTGAGGAATTGGAGGCTCCACCAATGACCGAAGATCATACTATGCTGCTGCCACCAAGCATACACGAAGTAAGCAGAGCGATAAATTCGCTCAAAAATAATAAGGCCCCGGGATCTGATGGGATTTCAGCGGAACTGATAAAAATAGGAAGCCCCACATTACATCAAGCAATTCATGAAATAATAGTGCAAGTATGGGATGAAGAAGCTATGCCAGAATACTGACGAAGAGGCATCCTGTGCCCCATACATAAGAAGGGAGATATCACAAAATGCACCAATTATCGTGGTATAACTTCGTTGAGTACCGCGTATAAGATTTTCCCTATATCCTTTAAGACAGGATAGCCCCAGACGCTAAAGTCATCATTGGTGCATACCAGTGTGGCTCCATCCCAGGCAAATTAACAACTGATCAGATTTACACCCTAAGGCAGGTGATGGAAAAAATAAAGTTTGACCATGACCAATGTTATAACAAGTAAAAATATCCGGATCACTATCGAGCACATTCAACATCTATAACGGGCTCCGAAAAGGGGATGGACTGGCCTGCGTCCTCTTCAACCTGGCGTTGGAGAAAGTGATCACGAAATCTGGGGCTGCACATAAATCAGAGCAAAACAAAGTACATGGTGGCCACGTCTGCGAGTAGAAGATCCAACATTGGTCCCTCAATTTAAATAGTGCAGCGCGAATTTGAAGTAGCGCAATCCTTTAACTATCTCGGGTCAACAGTAGCAGCCGATAACAGCATGGAACCAGAAATACGCGCACGGTTGCTTAGAGCCAACAAAGCCTACTATAGTCTGTCAAGACTATTCAAATCCAGGAACTTAACTATAACATCCAAGCTGCAGATATATAAGACAATGGTCATACCAGTACTTACATAAGTATCCGAGACTTGGGTGTCTAGCAAAAAGCATTCTGACCTCTTAACCGCGTTCGAGAGAAAAGTCTTACGGAGAATTGTTGGCCCCGTATGTGAGGAAGGACGATTCCGGAGACTCTATAATGATGAGATCTACGAGCGTTCCCGCGAAGTCGACATCGTGAAAAAATTAAGCTCGGTAGAATCCGGTGGGCAGAACACCTAGCTCGCATGAGCGAAGAGGATCCTGCTCGAAAAGTCCTTTGTTGTAGGATTTATGGAACACGACAGCGAGTTCGGCCAAGCCTACGCTGGAAGGATAGCGTAGACAAGGACGCACAGAGTTTAGGGATGCCAAACTGGATGACATCGGCCCGAAATCGGGACCGGTGGAGAGACTTTTTGCGGGAGGCCAGGACCGGACCCCGGTTTTAGAGCCAAATATGATGATGATGATAACTGAGTCAAAATTCGGTAGCAGATTGTTTTCTTTCACAATTGCGGCGTTGGCGCGTCTTATGTCTATGCACAAGCGGATGTCTCTATTTTCCTTGAACTCTATAACACGGAACCGGTCCAACTACAGGTTCTATGATGTCTTTCGCTACTACTTCAATTAATTTAGCCTCTTTGCTCCAAGAGCAGCTGGTATCAGTCGCAATGGCCGACACATTCATCAATAGACAGCGAGATTTTGAAATGACTGAAAGTGTTCGATTTATTTACTAGAAGCCCTAACTTCAAAACATTCAGTTCAATATCAAAATAAGTTTTCATACGAATCATAACGTATCATTGTCTAACAGTTTGAATAAAATCGGGCTTTAGGAAATGAGTTAAAAATTGATCACAAGATTTGGTCCGCCAGCCAGCTAAAAAGGCAAAACCTATTCGTTTAGCTATGTAATAAACTAGATTAACTACTTAATTTGTTTATTATTACCTTAAATAAGATATCATCGGTTACAGTAAACTGTCGGTCTAAATATCCAGAAACTGTACTTATTCGTTTTTGTAGCTCCCTTGTATCGTGTAGAACTTTATACATATCAACTTTTTGCTTTCTAATGTTGTGTAGGATTTCCGAAATGCGTGTTGTGTAGGTTTTCCTAGATAGAATTTAAAAACTATATTATGTTATTTCATTATATCTTAGAGTTCTACGTCTAATTTACCGACTTGTAGATTGATCCACATTTCGCAATTCAGTTGACAACTGCGAGTGTAAAATTGTTTTCATTTTTACCTCCTCTTGCATTTGATCTATTTTTTCTTGTATGATCTCCAAGTTCTTGCGAGTGTTGTTAGTTTGCGACTAAAAAACATATATGGTTTAAGTTACTTTTACAAAATATTTCAAGCATCTTTACATATTCTATCATATTCATCAATTTAAATTTTAGTATAACTTTCTCTAGCGGCCCACGATGTTCATCCCATTGTTCATCTAACTTTTTTTTACGTTCTTTTGTTAAAAATATCAGTCTATTTATTTTTATAACATTAACATCAGGGTTGTCCAGAAGAATACATGTTCTTTCATGAAATTTTCTTTTTCCTTTTAATTGCATTATTGCCACTTCTATTTTAGCACGAAATACGTTTATTTGGCTGATCTCCACTTGAATATTTTTACGGTCCAATAGCAGCTCATCAGTTACAATTCTTATTTTATTTATTTTTGTATTAAAGTTCTCTTTTAAATGTTGATTTCTTTCTTTTTTTATAATATTTTGGTTAGATTTGTTCAATTTATAAATAAAATCATTATTGTTTGAGAAGAGAACACATTTTGTGTTTATATTTTTTTTATCATTGCTTAAATTCATTTTTGCACAACAATTTGTTAAAACACTATATTTATTGTTTGAATTTGATATGAATACATTGAAAAAAACGTCGTTTGCATTAATAAGTGAAGAACATAGTGTATAATTTTTAGATTGTTGGAATACACTTGGAGATCGTTTGATCCAGTGATTTCTAAATATATGTGTTTTTTGACACTTGCATTTTGTTAAGAAACATGGAATTAATAAATTTATTTGCGGTTTAAATTCAATAGTTTTAGAGTAATATGGTAGGTCTACACATGTTAAAATTCTACTTTTGTTACAGTAATCCGGGATCCATGAAGTCTGTATAGCTAAATTAATATTTTTTTTTATTTTTCTTCTGATTATTAGAAACTCGTCAGTAACATCTAAAAAATAGTTTGAAATTTAAAATTTTAATAATTATATATTAAAAAAATGGTAGGCTGTGTCATCTACACGGCCGCGAAGGTTCTAAGGTGACAATGTTTACAAACTTTAACTGACTTCAACTGCACTGTTTTTTTTTAGTTTTTTTTACAATTTATGTTGTTATAAAATAATAGCCGTGTATGGTTCTATTTATGCTATGTAACTTGATTGTGCTATTAAGATTTGATAATGTTGAAATTATTAAAGAAAAGTTATAGCGAGCGAGCAGAACAGAAAACCAACAGACTACACTATCACTACTACTGCACATGTTTGTTTCGTTCTGCTCATGCTATATAACTTATTGTGTTACTGAGATTTAGTAATGTAGAAAATAAAGAAAAAAAAACCCATAAAAATTAAAATGTTTCATGTAAATTCTCTAAAAGTATGTGTACATGTACATGTGTGCAAAGCTTGAACCGGGTATATATGTATGGAAGCCCCCCGACTTTGGGCCCGATCACTTCCAAATTTCAACAGGAAGTGTTGTCATCGGAGATACACATGTGTTGAAAAAGCTTTGTCTACATGTGTTTAAGATACACATGTGTTTAAAATATAAAGAAAAAAAAAATTTTTTTTATGGACACACCTAGCGACTCAGAGTCCGTTCACTCCAAAAAATTTACAAACATTTTTGTCCATCGGAGATACAGATGTGTTTAAAATGGGATTAATTGTTTTTTTAAAAAATTGTATGGGGCCTCTCCCCCCGGGCCCGGGGTCATCAACATTTTTACTAAAACTGTTGTCCAATGAAGATACACATGTATTTAAAATTTCAAGAAAATCGGGTTAATTTTTATTTAAATTTGTATGGGGCCTCACGACCCCGGGGCCGGAGTCCCAAAAATTTTTACACAAAGTGTTGTCCATTGGAGATACACATGTATATAAAATTTGAAGAAAATCGGGTTTATTTTTTTTGTATGGAGCTCCACGACCCTCGGCCCGGGGTCTCTAAAATTTGTAGAAAAAGTGTTGTCCATCGAAAATACACAAATTTGAAGAAAATAGGGTTAATTTGTAAAATATTTGTATGGGAGGTCCGAGGATCGCAACATTTTAACAGAGAGTGTTGTCATGGGAGATATGCAGATGTGCAAAGTTTCAGTGAAATCGGACTTTGGGAAGTGGGTTAAAAATTGATCGCAAGATTCCACGACAAACCAAAAAACAAACAAACACACGGTCACGAGAAGTTAATATAGCGAATTTAAAAACAAGCCAAAAGAAAAGGAAATAGTGGCAAGGTCGCTTGCAACTTGTAAAGGTTATATGCCTTTTTTTGTAACATACTAGTAGTATTGGGATTTTTCCTCTTTCACAATATCACTTTTTCTTTTTATGCAATGTTAAGAGCGAGCAGAGCAGAGATAGAGAATTTCGATCACAACTGCTGCACATGTTTGTCATGCATTGTGGATATTTTTGGGAATTTTTTATAGAAAGTTTTGTCATCGGAGATACATATGTATGCAAAGTTTTTATAAAATAAGGTTTTAGGAAGTGGATTAAATCTATCTATCTGTAAGGTAAAATCGCAGTAATTTTATAGACAAAATAAATATTTTAAAGTATAGCTACAGTATCAAATTATAAAATAAAATAAAAAAAAAACATAACATATTAATGTATAAAAGAAATACTACGGTACCGATAAATAAATTGGTAGGTGAACCCCTAGAGTAAGCAAAATAAAGCTGTCCCCGAAAAATATAGAATCGACAAACTAATTTGGGTTCCTCTGACCAGAGCTATTTAAACCATCCCCCTGCAAATGTACTACCATCACAATTTAACTCAGTGACCCCGAAAACTATGCAATCGACACTAATAGCGGTCATCCTCCCCCTGCGGGAATACAAAATTAACTCATAGGAGTGTCTTACCAATGCAATTCATCATGGTGGTGATACCGAAAACTATGGGTCCGAAACTAATATCGCTCCGAACGCGGATTGCATCATCACGCAAGACTGCATCCGCGAATCAGATTCGAGTCAAAACAGCTACCCTTCGCAACGAAGAGACCAGAAACAACTAAGGTCAAGCGATAGAACTCGCCCTAAATGCAGAGAGAGTAAGTACTGGGGCTTAGATGTCGGGCGTAGAAGAGAACCGGACACGCCTTAAGAATATGTACTGCTAGCTTCATCTGAGGGAGTAGTCGTAGAGATCAGAACCACTGGTTCGATGACGAATGTAAGCTAGAGACTGAACGTAAGAATGTTTTGTACCGAGCAATGCAACAATCTCATAGAACGCGAAGATGAATATAAAGAGCTCAGAAGATATGAAAAACAGTTTACCGGCTCTTAGAGCGATGGGAAGTGAACTTTAATTAGTTGCTCAAGGGCCAGCTAACTGAGGAATTGAAGGCTCCGCCAATGACTACGCTGCCGCCACCAAGCATAGACGAAGTTAGCAGAGCGATAAATCGGCTCAAAAATAATAAGGCCCCAGATGGTATCCCAGCGGAGCTTATTAAAACAGGAGGCCCCGCAATACACCAAGGAATTCATGAACTAGTAGTGCAAGTATGGCAGGATGAAGCGATGCCAGAAGACTGGCGAAGAGGCATCCTGCGCCCCATACATAAGAAAGGAGATATCACAACATGCAGCAATTATCGTGGTATAAAGTTGTTGAGTAACGCGGATAAGATTTTCCCCTCCATCCTTCCAGACAGGGTAGCCCTATACGCTAAAGTCATCATTAGTCCATAACAGTGTGACTTCATCACAGACAAATAAACAACTGATCAGATTCGAACCCTAAGGCAGGTGAACGCAATTCATCACGGTGGTGATACCGAAAACTATGGTTCCGACACTAATATCGCTGCCACCCCTCCCCCATCAAAAAATGTAATACCCCTACCCACAGTATTTGATTCCAGATTGTCACTTGTATGTATACCAAGATTGGTTACAATTGGTGAAGGCGTTCCAGAGCTAGTTAGGCACAAACAAACAAACAAACATATAAATTCTCTATTTAAATATAGGGTGTCCCAACAAGACCACCGGATTTAAATTTGCCGCCATTTTGTTAATACGAGTTGTACGGTGATTTTTTTTTTGATATTTGTCACGTGTGATGCGTTGAATACTTTTTTTCGACTTTTTGAGGTCCTTTTAAACCAACTTCCACACGACCCAGAGAGCTAAACTTTTGTGAGCGTCTAATTCCAAAGTAGCAAATCCGGCGCTCTTGTTGGGACATCCTTTATATAGATACATTTTTTTTTTATAATTCGCGCACGCTTCAAGGGGTTCGCACCCTTATAATGCTCGGCTAAATGCTTGGCACAGCGTGGGCGTTAAGGAAGAGGAGAAGAAAAGAGGAGATGTCTATGAGCTTGTGTTTTGAATGCCTGTGGTGGGAAGAAAGAGCTTGGCAGAGCATTCCACATACGTGTTGTACGGCTGAAGAACGAATCCCTGAATTTACCTGTACGTCCGAAAATGGGCTTGAGGGTAAACTAAGAGCATTAAGAGCGCCACGAGTATTGTAGTTGAATTCAAGAGAGGTGGCATGCAGCTGACTATTTCTCTTGAGCACCGCTGGTAGAAGAAGCGATAAAACAGTGACAAGCCAGAAACGTTCCTACAAACAAACAAACAAACACAAACAAACGTTCGTACAAAAAAAAATTACCGAGAGCATTTTCGAAATGATCGCGTTTGAATATAAGATTTAACAATTTTTTTTTTTAGCTTTGACGTCGTTCATATCGGTAATGGTTAAAAAAAAATTTACATTGTTTGGCCTTAAATATTTAACTTTCTATCAAAAGAGACCAACAGTGACCTTGTAGCTAGAAGCGTTCAAGAGTTACAGGGTTTGAAGTGATGTAAGGTCAAAAGTACGTCGTCGGTACGTACTGGGCTTTTCAGTCAAGCTAGTTACGGACTGCGCCGCATTCAAACTAACGCTGCGCAGGAAGAATGTACCTCGGAAAGTTGCGCAATGGATTGTTTACTTACAAGATTTTGATTTCCAGGTAGAGTACAGAGCTGGTGAGCAGCTGAAACATGTAGACTGTCTTGGTCGCTATTATGTTGGTTTTATCAGAGCTGAGAGCTCGAATCAGGGAGGCGCAACATGTAATGATTAAACCCGTGTCAGAAGTGCTTGTCAATCGTCGTAAGTAAGTAATAAATTTATTTAGTTAAAATAACTATTGTTTACAGTTTCTTTTTACTGTTGTTGTTGGGAACACAAACTTTGTCTGGGCCACTGGGAAAACGTACCGGGGCTGAGGCAATCCAAACAATTAATTAGGCCATTTTATTATAAGGAAATCCTTAATCTAAAGGATAAGGATAACACTAGGAAGCTGGTGAGTTTTCTAACAGGTCATTGTGGCCTCACATTAACAAAATTGGTGTTTTTTTTATAACTCGCGGACGCTTAAAGGGTTTCGAACCCTTATAATGCTCGGCTATATGCTTGGAACAGCGTGGGCGTTAAGGAAAGGAGGAGAAAAGAGGAGATGTCTTGTCGTTAAGCATTGCGGGATTTTCAGTTTCCTCGATGCAAGTGCTATTCATGGAGAATGGAATGGGATTGAGGATTCGCTTAGACGACAGGAGACAGCATTGGGTTATGGAAGCGTTCAATTCTACTCGATTGATTTCTCCCCATTGTATTATGTCAGAATTTAACGTGCTTAACATACTTAGTTGTTTGAGTTTTACATGAGAAGTGGAGGGACGTTCCTAACACTTATATGAGAAGCTGAGAATGCTGTTGTCGGCGAAAGAGTGAATTGGATTAGAAGTCACATAAAAGAGAATTAATCATTAATAAAAAAAACAACCCATAAAAATTAAAATTTTTCATGTAAATTCTCTAATAAGAGATACATATTATGTATTTAAAATTTGAAGGAAATCGAAATCGAAATGTTTTAAAAAAAAATAAGACCACTCGGGTCTCAGGGCCTGAAATTTTTACAAAAAGTGTTGTACATTGGAGATACACATGTATATAAAATTCAAAGAAAATCGGTTTATTATTTTTTAAATTTGTATGGGGGCTCACGATCCCGGGGTCCTCAAAATTTTTACAAAAAGTGTTGTCCATCGGATATAAACATGTGTATAAAATGTAAAGAAAATCGGATTAATTTTTATTTTAAATTTTTATGAGGCCCCACGACCCCGGCGTCTGTATAGGGCCCAATGAACTTGGGACTCGGGGGTCTCTAAAATTTTTACAAAAAGTGTTTTCCATCGGAGATACGCATGTGTATAAAATTTGAGAAAATCCGGTTAATTTTTTAAAAAATTTGTTTAGGGCCCCACGATCCGGAGTGTACAAAATGTTTACAAAAAGTGTTGTCCATCCGAGATACACATGTGTATAAAATTTTAAGAAAATCGGGTTAATTTTTATTTTAAATTTGTATGAGGCCCCACGACCCCGGCGTCTGTAGGGCCCCATGATCCCGGGGCCCAGGGTCTCCAAAATTTTTACAAAAAGTGTTGTCCATCGGAGATACAGGTATGGGCTGGACAAAGGCTGTTTTCGAACTTCTCGGGAAGAGTCCAAAAGAATAGATAGATGGAAAAGCTTACGAAATGGTAATGCCAGCCAGCTTGGAAGAACACCTCTTCAGACTAATGGGGAAATACCATCTGTCCCAGCGTATTTGTGAGTGTTGAGATCGTTTAAAACTCTAGCAACTCCACGAGTACGAATGAATATCTGTCCCATAGAGTGTTCAATACTCTAGGTGCAGGAGGCAGCAATGCACAATCTGGAAGCGTGGAGCTAGGTGCGAAATTCGCAGCAAACAGATTGGCCTTGTCTATAGAGCTGACTACTGGAATGTCGTTATAAATTAGCATTGGAATCGACGACGAGGCTGTAGTTTGGATTCTTTTCACGAATGACCAAAAATTTTTACTACCTTTGGGACATTGTAGTATTTTCTGCCTCAATTTTTGGTCGTAGGCGAATTTGACTCGCCAAAGATTGGCATTGCAACCATTTCTGGCTCGTTTAAAATTTGTTCGATTTTTTTCAGTAGTGTTTGCTTTCTAAAACCGAATGCATACCTCTCTAATCCTAGATGCCTCTTTACAGCTCGAGTCATACCATCCATCATCCTTTTGTTTAACAGACTTATTCCTGGAAGGGATAAATTCTCTCATACCAAGAAGAATGATGTTTGTGATTGCATCAGTGGCTGCATCCACGTTGCTATCGCGAAACAATAGCGACCAGTTAATTCTCACAAAGTTGTTAAGGCCGTCCCAATTGGCTTTCTCGTATTGCCATACTGTTTTTTTTTTGAGTTTTTTCTCTAACTACGTGGTTTATTAACGAGAAATTAACCTAGAAGCGATAATACATTGAAGGAGTATTTATGAGGACGAGAGGTAAGGAACAAGTCAAGGGTTTTTGCGGAATGATTTGCAATGTCAGGTTATTAAACTCAGCGAATAACTCAACACACCTTCCTTCGGGTGTTGTCTGTCCAAAATAACGAAGCCACATAGAATTGTTGTACATTGAAATCGCCCGCAATAACGTTTTCATTTTTACGATGTTTTGTGTCAATTTTTAAGAGCAAAAACAAAACGCAACATCACACCGGACAAAGATTGCATCAAAGTTGTCAAATACCTGACTTCGTTCACTCTGTGCCAGATTTGCTGGCCTGTGGACATGTACATTAACACAGCGAAAGAATTCGTTCTCAGCCCACGTTTGTTGCTGAGATCTACTCTGAAATCACACATAACTACAAAAAACCAACACACAAACCACAACTTATCGCTTCTTTTAAACGAATTGAGAGAAGTGGATGTCTCAAAATGGATTATTAACACAAATTGCCGCCAGTGTTATGCCTTCACGACAAAATTAGTTAAATCACCAGAAGAAACAAATACTCACAATCTATCACAATTCTAATTGCTAAAGAATTAGATCATCAAACTGCCGCCATCAAAATGGGAAAAAGTCCTTCGGTTTTCTAGGCGGAACTCCATGCCATTGAGATCTGCGCCTGGATTAACATTAAAAAAGAAGTACTGGCGCTATAATATATATGTTTTCAGATAGCCAGGCAGCAATTAAAACGCTGTCAAAGTCATTCAAAAACTGTTACGATGCATTGCAATCTCTTGCAGACACAACAAAGTCAAACTCGGTAGGGTCCCTGGTCATCAGGGCTGGCTCGGAATCTGCGTTCATAGTGTGAGGGATCGCACCAGCGACCACATAAATAACATGCCTAAAAGCATACAACGTTTTTGACCCTACATCGACTCTGGTGCCTCTCAAAGTAAAAGCATACACAAATCAGTACTACGTATTAATTAATAGCACACTTGGTGCATGAAAACAAAAGTAAACAAGTATGGGAACAAAAAATAATTTATGACCGGCGGTCGTTCGCCTATGAAAATAAATATGCAATCTAAGCATCATGGGCAAACGAGCGCCGGCCGCTTAGAACGTTAATTACCCTTTCCATGCATTGCGCTGAGTTAGCGGCGCATGGAAATGGTAATGAAATAATAAGGTCGTTCGCTTGTGGAAACAAATATGTCAACGCAGCAGCATAGGCGAACGAACCCAAAAACACTTGACGCGGTCGGTCATATATTACATACGTACATACATACACTATGCTGATAAAGCGATATTATGTAAAATATGAATATCGATGAGTAGGCATTCCAGAGTCGATGCATGGTCCAAAATCGATCAATTATTTTTGTATACAAGAAAGGAAAACTCACTGAATAAAATCATCTTCACACCTAACGTTGAACAATAATCATCGAGTTTTCATTTATTAAAGCATCATACCAGTTCGGTATTCTGACTCCCTAGAGAGCGCCGGCTTTTGGGTTTACGTTGACACGGCAACACGCCTAACGAGTCAAATATCGAGCTTGGTATCTAAATCCAACATTTCCATTTTTCCAATATTTCACTCCCTCTGATCTGACTACTATATAAAAGGCTTTTATTCACACTAAACTTGAGTACAATTGCATATCTATTCTGGTGCGCCAAAAACAACTCGGCTTCGGTTAGATAGAATACAAAACCTTACAATAAAACTTATCGGTGACGAAAATACAGCAAAATCAATAGATTCGCTTGAACACCGCAGGAACGTTTCCTGCTTGTCACTGTTTTATCGCTTCTTCTACCAGCGGTGCTCAAGAGAAATAGCCAGCTGCGAGCCACCTCTCTTTGAATTCAACCGCAATACTCGTAGCGCTCTAAATGCTCATCAGTTTACCCTCAAGCCAATCTTCGCACGTACAGTTAAGTTCAGGGATTCGTTCTTCAGCCGTACAAAACGTATGTGGAATGCTCTGCCAAAGCTCTGTCTTCTCACATCAATATTATCCACGGACATTCAAAACACAAGCTCATAGACATCTACTCTTTTCTTTTCATTTTCCTTAACGCCCAAGCTTGGCCGATTCCTGTTTGGTAAAGCCCTCCTTCGAGACGATACTTCCAAGGTATTGGAAACACCTTATCCTCTGTACCGGATGTCTTGCAATGCAAACTTGTGATCCATGATAAGCACCCTCAGCGTACGAGGCAGATTTAAGAACATAAGCTTATTAAAAAAAGAAGAATTTTTTGAATCAGTCGAACGGGAACTCCATGCCTGCCGCAGTATGAAGTAAAAATCATTCTGTGGGATATGAACAAAAAAATAGGTAGGGGGGCAGTATTAAGGCAGTACATTGCCACCCATAGTTGATACGAGAACACTAACGACAATTGACATCGAGTCATATAGATGGGAGCAAGCAATAATTTTGTCGTTTCAGGTAACAATATCCACAAAGCCACCTGGGTACCTCCTGATGGAGCCACTCGCAACCAGATAGACTGCGTGTTGATAGTCCGCCGCCAGAACCCGAACCTGATGAAGGTACCAACGTACTGAGGTGCCAACGTCTGACCACTATCTTGTTGGTATGGTGCTGCAAGCGCGTATTGCAACGTAATCAGACTCGAGTCAGCACAGATGCGATTCGCAACCAAAAGTTCAGAAACAACTACGGTCAAGTGAGGACTTCCCATAAATACGGAGAGAGTAAGTCCTGGAGCTGAAAAAGAAGGGAAATGGGTACGTCTAAGGAATACTGACATTAGTACTGCTGACTCCATATTAGGCAGTAGTCGTAGACATGTGTAACGAACTTTTCCCAGCCGGTGTAAACTCAGCGTGACCAGGGTTCTGAGGCAAGGGGTCGTTACAATAAAATTTCTATTTTGGGACTCTTCAAAGTATTTTCTTTATTTTCTTTTTCTTTATTACCTATAATTTAACGTGAGTCCAGGGCGAGCGAAAATCCTGACTTGTGACTTGTGAGCGTGAGCATGCGACGAGCGTGCACCATAGACGATGCGTAAGCGTAAATCCTGAGCGATGCCTTAACCTTTGACGATCGTAAATCCTGGGCGATGCGTTCGAGACTCTGAGCTTGACGAAGTTACGTGAGTAGCGACGAGTCTTGACGTGAGTGACGTGATTGATGCCTTGACGAAGTGACGTGAGCAATGCCTTAAAGAAGTGACGTGAGTAGCGACGAGCCTTGACGCGAGAGCTTCGATGAAGTGACCTGGTCCTGGACGTGTGGGCAGTAGCGAATGCAGCGAAAGTGGTCACGGAAGCAGAGGAAAACGTCGGCAGCGATATGCTGGATGTACCAGCGTAACAACCTGTAGGGAATCCACACGGCGAAGTTACGTCGTACGAATGACGAAGGCAGAGAAAAGCGTCGGCAGCGATATGCTGGATGTACCAGCGTAACAACCTGTAGGGAATCCACACAGCGAAGTTACGTCGTACGAATGACGGAAGCAGAGGAAAACGTCGGCAGCGATAGTCAGTGAAAGTGAAATAATTTTATTAATAATGACTTACCACCACGTGATCCGAACAGCACAAAAAGAAGACTAAGAGACCGACTGAATGCATGCTCGCCCTTTTATACCTTTTTGGTAGCAAAGTTCAAGTTCTGATGGGAGTCTTGACTGGAGTTGGTTCAATCGGAGTTGGTAGCACTTGTATCACGCCAACTGTAGCAGCGTGCTGTTTTGGTTCTCGGAGTTTGTTATACGTCGGACGTTTAACCAGCCGTGCTAACCCAGTTTTTAGTGTTATGCACTCACCTCCGAAGCTTAAAGTTGCTCTGGACCTTGCATGGAAGTCCATGCCCAGTGTAAGGTCAACAACGGCGGTAGGTAGCACCAACAGGCGCAGTGAAAACGATGCCTCCCCAAAACGAACGTTGACGTCCAATCCTTCGCGGACTATTATCTGACTCCCGTTGGCCATTTGAATTGGGATGTTCGCGGGAATGGTGTTGCCTTAATGTCGAAGCCTATAGGCCAAACGTTAGCTCACGAAACTGCGGGATGCGCCGGTGTCAATAGTGGCTTGGACGGGTTCGCTGCCGATCTTGATGCGGGCAAGAATTCTCTGTGACCAGAAGGTTCCTCTCGATCGGTCGGGACTGGGGCCTGGGTGCTTGTCGGATTGGTTCTGGGCTGGTAGAGATGTTCTCCAGGTCTTCTGCTTACCCAATTAGCTCCTGCAGATCTTGGAAATCTCTCCGCCGTATGTACAGTTGATATTCCTGGCGGCAGTTTCGTAATATACGCTCCAACTGTTTTGCCCTTGAATATCTGGCATGCCGCGTGAGATTTTGCATTGCGATGACAAAATCCTTGAAGTTTTCTCCGGGTCCTTGTCTTCGTCCACGGATTTCGTCATCAAGATGTTCGTGGTACCTTGCTGGGAGGAAGAAATGCAGGAGGTCTTCCTTGAATGCGTGCCAGTTCGTCGAACGCTGGTGGTTATTTCGAAACTAAACCAGGGCTCGATCACCCAGCAGTTCTGGCATTTTCCTAGCTAGAAGGTCCTTGTTTAAGGAATAGGCATCGGCCAATTCCTCCAACCGCTCAATGAAGGAGATCGGGTCTTTCCCGCCATCATACCGCACGGACCACTTCCTCACCATGTCGATGACCATTGGGTATGACGCCGCGGCTCTTTTAGGATTCGAGTGGTGGTTGTCTCATGGCTTGCGAGGCGCCGTTACTCTTATAGTTATTGGTGGCACTGGTGACAGTCTGAGTCTGTGCTGCGATTTCAGCTCACTCAGACTGGTTTCGTTCTCTGATGTAACGTCCGGTCCGGTGATGAAAGCCCAATAACGTTCCCTGAGCTCCCCCATGCTACCTGTGTTATCCAGTTTGAACTCATCCAGATAATTTTGCAGCTCCTCCTTCGAGAGGGTATATACCCAACCAGTATTGACCATCTTGTCTCATTGTTACTATTTTTATTTTTAATGTTTAGTTTTACGTTATCAAAGGGTCCCTGCTCGGCGCCAATTGTAAAGGAGTTTTCCCAGCCGGGGTAAACGCAGCGTGACCATGGTTCTGAGGCAAGGGGTCGTTACAGTAAAATTTTCAATTTTGGGAGTCTTCAAAGTATTTTCTTTATTTTCTTTTTCCTTATTAGTTATTACCTATAATTTAACGTGAGTCTGGGGCGAGCGAAAATCCTGAGCGACTTGTGAGCGTGAGCCTACGACGAGCGTGCACCCTAGGCGATGCGTAAGCGTAAATCCTAGGCGATGCGTGAGCATTTGACGAGCGTAAATCCTGAGCGATGCCTTAGCCTTTGACGAGCGTAAATCCAGTGCGATGCGTTCGAGACTCTGAGCTTGACGAAGTGACGTGAGTAGCGACGAGTCTTGACGTGAGTGATGCCTTGACGAAGTGACGTGAGTGACGTGAGCAATGCCTTGACGAAATGACGTGAGTAGCGACGAGCCTTGACGTGAGTGACGCGAGAGCTTCGTTGAAGTGACGTAGGCCTGGACGTGTGGGCAGTAGCGAATGCAGCGAAAGTCGTCAGCAGCGATATGCTGGAGGTACCAGCGTAACAACCTGTAGGAAATCCACACAGCGAAGTTACGTCGTACGAATGACGGAAGCAGAGGAAAACGTCGGTAGCGATATGTTGGAGGTACCAGCTTAACAACCTGTAGGGAATCCACACATCGAAGTTACGTCGTACGCATGACGGAAGCAGAGGAAAACGTCGGCAGCGATATGCTGGATGTATCAGTGTAACAACCTGTAGGGAATCCACACAGCGAAGTTACGTCGTACGAATGACGGAAGCAGAGAAAAACGTCTGCAGCGATAGTCAGTGAAAGTCAGTGAAATAGTTTCATTAATAATGACTTACCATCACGTGATCCGAACAGCACAAAAAGAAGACTAAGAGACTGACTGCATGCTCGCCCTTTTATACCTTTTTGCGTAGCAAAAATTCTAAATAGCGTGCTGCGCTGTGATTGGTCAATCCGGTGGCGTGATGTTGTTTTGGCTGTTTTAGTTTCATATGCGTTTGGTGGTTGCACTGCGTGGGTACAGGGTGCACCCAAATTTGGGGAAAAAACTATATGGCATGTTTTGTGTGAACAAAATTCGGCCAAAAGAATTTTATTCCTCACACATGTTCGACTGGTTTGATAACGAATGTAAGCTAGTAACTGAACGTTAGAATGTTGCGTACCGAGCAATGCAACAAATTAAAGAACGCGGGCACGCAAAGATGCATAAAAATACCTCTACACAGAAAATATGAAATAACTGTTCAGCGGCGAAAGAAAGCTACCTGTAAGAAGAATCTCGTACGTGAACTAGAACAAAACAGACAGCGAGGACTGCAACAGGCACGGAAGTTCTACCAAAGAGTCGGCGGTTGGTCGATCGGATGGTCGATCTCAAAGGCATCTTAAAGCGATTGGAAGTGCACTTTTATGAGGATATTTACATCGTTGGTAGAAACCAAGGAGCTGTACAGAAAGCTTTTATTCAGATAGACCGGTCGGCACAAGACCTGGTGCTGCCATAAATGAACAATACAAAGTACATGGTGGCCACTTCTGCGAGGAGAAGATCCAAAATTGGTCCCTCGATTAAAATAATGAAGCAGGAATTTGAAGTAGAGCTATCCTTTAACTATCTCGAGTAACAACATGGAACCAGGAATACGCGCACGGTTGCTTAGAGCCAACTAGGCCTACTTTAGTCTGTCAATACTCTTCAAATCCAGGAATTTATCATATTAATCCAAGCTGCAGGTATATGACAATAGTCATACCAGAACTTACATATGGATCCAAGAATTGTGTGCTTAGCAAACACAATTCTGACCTCTTAGCCGCGTTCGAGAGGAATGTTACGGAAAATTGTTTGATAGGAAGACTCTATAATGTTGAGATCTACGAGCGTTACCGCGATGTCGATATCCTTAATTAAGCTTGGTGGGCTCCGTTGGGCATAGCTCGCAAAAGCGAAAACGATCCTGTTCGGAAAGTTTACTTCAAATTTTATACGCATGTGTATTTCCGATGAACAACACTTTTTGTAAAATTTGGAAGTGATCGGTTCCTGGGGTCGGGGAGCCTCCATGCAAATTTTGTTACGCGACAGACAACATTTTTTGTAAAAATAAGGAAGTTATTAGGCCTCGGGGTCAGGTGGTACCCAGACAGATTTTATAAAAAAGTACCCGATTTTCTTCAAATTTTATAATATATATAATGTTGGAGTGATCAGAATAATAATAGTAACATTCGGCGCGGCAGACCATTGCGGTCCAAGGCCTAGCTTCTCGCGACCATTTGTGTTGCGCATTTATATTTTTGGACACAAATGGAAGGGACCTACAAGGCCGGCTCCGAACGGCGAATTGAGAAGTTTTCCGTGACATTTTATTACTCTCCGAACGTTCGTCACCCATTCGCAAGAGGTGGGACACCGTGAAAAATACTTTTCGTTATTGGGATTCGAACCACGAACCTCCTGCTCAGTAGCCACGCGCATTTCCACTGAGCAATGGCAACCACGATCAGAATAAAGGGGCTCCCAATTTTTTTAAAATGTTACCCGATATTATTCAAACTTTGTTTAAGTAGAATTGTAGTTTGGTTGAACGTTTCTTTAAATTCTACGATTAGGTCGTATTTTTCTAATTCTTTATTGTTTAGTTTAGGATCATTAAGTGATTCTAAAATTTTGTTTTTTAAATCTTCTAATTCTTTTAGTTTATTGTTTCTTGTTTGTATCCTCGTTGTGAGGTTTTCTTAGCATAAATTAATAAATTTAATAATAATAATAATAATAATAATAATAATAATAATAATAATAATAATAATAATAATAATAATAATAATAATAATAATAATAATAATAATAATAATAATAATAATAATAATAATAATAATAATAATAATAATAATAATAATAATAATAATAATAATAATAATAATAATAATAATAATAATAATAATAATAATAATAATAATAATAATAATAATAATAATAATAATAATAATAATAATAATAATAATAATAATAATAATAATAATAATAATAATAATAATAATAATAATAATAATAATAATAATAATAATAATAATAATAATAATAATAATAATAATAATAATAATAATAATAATAATAATAATAATAATAATAATAATAATAATAATAATAATAATAATAATAATAATAATAATAATAATAATAATAATAATAATAATAATAATAATAATAATAATAATAATAATAATAATAATAATAATAATAATAATAATAATAATAATAATAATAATAATAATAATAATAATAATAATAATAATAATAATAATAATAATAATAATAATAATAATAATAATAATAATAATAATAATAATAATAATAATAATAATAATAATAATAATAATAATAATAATAATAATAATAATAATAATAATAATAATAATAATAATAATAATAATAATAATAATAATAATAATAATAATAATAATAATAATAATAATAATAATAATAATAATAATAATAATAATAATAATAATAATAATAATAATAATAATAATAATAATAATAATAATAATAATAATAATAATAATAATAATAATAATAATAATAATAATAATAATAATAATAATAATAATAATAATAATAATAATGATAATAATAATAATAATGATAATAATAATAATAATAATAATAATAATAATAATAATAATAATAATAATAATAATAATAATAATAATAATAATAATAATAATAATAATAATAATAATAATAATAATAATAATAATAATAATAATAATAATAATAATAATAATAATAATAATAATAATAATAATAATAATAATAATAATAATAATAATAATAATAATAATAATAATAATAATAATAATAATAATAATAATAATAATAATAATAATAATAATAATAATAATAATAATAATAATAATAATAATAATAATAATAATAATAATAATAATAATAATAATAATAATAATAATAATAATAATAATAATAATAATAATAATAATAATAATAATAATAATAATAATAATAATAATAATAATAATAATAATAATAATAATAATAATAATAATAATAATAATAATAATAATAATAATAATAATAATAATAATAATAATAATAATAATAATAATAATAATAATAATAATAATAATAATAATAATAATAATAATAATAATAATAATTAAATAATAATAATAATAATAATAATAATAATAATAATAATAATAATAATAATAATAATAATAATAATAATAATAATAATAATAATAATAATAATAATAATAATAATAATAATAATAATAATAATAATAATAATAATAATAATAATAATAATAATAATAATAATAATAATAATAATAATAATAATAATAATAATAATAATAATAATAATAATAATAATAATAATAATAATAATAATAATAATAATAATAATAATAATAATAATAATAATAATAATAATAAAGGAATTCATATCTGTTACAAAAAAAGTTTATTTAAATATTTTGAACTTTATTTATATATTTGTGTATGTAGTTTCTTAAATAGTTGTTTCTTATTCTTACAATGTATAAAGTTAGTGCTATGGTTAATTACTATTTCTAATGTTTGTTTGATGAATGAATGGCAGCTGTATTGTTGTTGTTGCTGGTGATAATAGTTTCTTTCACCGAGTGTTCTTCTTTAGAGAACCAGTGGAACATTGTTGGTTTTTTTGTTTTCCGTGCTTTACATCTCTTTTTTAGTTCGTCTATCTGTTCCCAAATGATTGTTGATTCATCCCAGGGTAACGGGTTGCTTTCGTCTCTCACAAGATGTATTAACTAACCTAATTTTTTTTGTCTTGATTCAATTGTCCTCCTCGTTGTTTCTGCATCAGAATTTACGTGTCTACTTTAGGGATTTGCGCTTTTCTGCTATCTATGTTTTGATGCTGTCTTTTCCTGTACTCTTCGATTGTGATAGGAGTAGGTCCAAGTTTCGTTGGTATATATTTTTTTCCTGTTGTTTGTGGTGAAGGGTCCGAGTTGAGTCGGTACCTATTTTGGTGGTGCTATTTGTTGTGCGCAGACTGGTGTATATTCTTCCATTTAGGTGCGGAAAATATAAATTCTTCGGTAATGCGGTCCGCAGGATCGTAGAAATTTGTAATTTTAAAATTTTCGTGTGTTGTTCCCGAAATTCCAGACCATATTCCAGAATTGCCATAGGAAAAAGTCTTAAAGTCGCATCTTAGTCCTTACCGAATTTCATGCGAATCGCTTGAGAAATTGCTTTGTTCCCGAAATTCCAGACCATAATGACCATATTCCAGAATTGCCATAGAAAAAAGTCTTAAAGTCGCATCTTAGTCCTTACCGAATTTCATGCGAATCGCTTGAGAAATTGCTTTGTTCCCGAAATTCCAGACCATAATGACCATATTCCAGAATTGCCATAGGAAAAAGTCTTAAAGTCGCATCTTAGTCCTACATACCGAATTTCTTGTAGTCACATCTTAGTCCTACATACCGAATATCATGCGAATCGCTTGAGAAATTGCTTTGTTCCCGAAATTCCAGACCATAATGACCATATTCCAGAATTGCCAGGAAAAAGTCTTAAAGTCGCATCTTAGTCCTCACCGAATTTCATGCGAATCGCTTGAGAAATTGCTTTTTTCCCGAAATTCCAGACTATAATGACCATATTCCAGAATTGCCATAGGAAAAAGTCTTGTAGTCGCATCTTAGTCCTACATACCGAATTTCTTGTAGTCACATCTTAGTCCTACATACCGAATGTCATGCGAATCGCTTGAGAAATTGCTTTGTTCCCCAAATTCCAGACCATAATGACCATATTTCAGAATTGCCATAGGAAAAAGTCTTGTAGTCGTATCTTAGTCCTATATACTGAATTTCTTGTAGTCGCATCTTTGTCCTACATACCGAATTTCATGCGAATCGCTTGAGAAATTGCTTTGTTCCCGAAATTCCAGACCACAATGACCATATTCCAGAATTGCCATAGGAAAAAGTCTTAAAGTCGCATCTTAGTCCTTACCGAATTTCATGCGAATCGCTTGAGAAATTGCTTTGTTCCCGAAATTCCAGACCACAATGACCATATTCCAGAATTGCCATAGGAAAAAGTCTTAAAGTCGCATCTTAGTCCTTAGAGAATTTCGTGCGAATCGCTTGAGAAATTGCTTTGTTACCGAAATTCCAGACCATAATGACCATATTCCAGAATTGCCATAGAAAAAAGTCTTAAAGTCGCATCTTAGTCCTTACCGAATTTCATGCGAATCGCTTGAGAAATTGCTTTGTTCCCGAAATTCCAGACCATAATGACCATATTCCAGAATTGCCATAGGAAAAAGTCTTAAAGTCGCATCTTAGTCCTACATACCGAATTTCTTGTAGTCACATCTTAGTCCTACATACCGAATATCATGCGAATCGCTTGAGAAATTGCTTTGTTCCCGAAATTCCAGACCATAATGACCATATTCCAGAATTGCCAGGAAAAAGTCTTAAAGTCGCATCTTAGTCCTCACCGAATTTCATGCGAATCGCTTGAGAAATTGCTTTGTTCCCGAAATTCCAGACCACAATGACCATATTCCAGAATTGCCATAGGAAAAAGTCTTAAAGTCGCATCTTAGTCCTTACCGAATTTCATGCGAATCGCTTGAGAAATTGCTTTGTTCCCGAAATTCCAGACCATAATGACCATATTCCAGAATTGCCATAGAAAAAAGTCTTAAAGTCGCATCTTAGTCCTTACCGAATTTCATGCGAATCGCTTGAGAAATTGCTTTGTTCCCGAAATTCCAGACCATAATGACCATATTCCAGAATTGCCATAGGAAAAAGTCTTAAAGTCGCATCTTAGTCCTACATACCGAATTTCTTGTAGTCACATCTTAGTCCTACATACCGAATATCATGCGAATCGCTTGAGAAATTGCTTTGTTCCCGAAATTCCAGACCATAATGACCATATTCCAGAATTGCCAGGAAAAAGTCTTAAAGTCGCATCTTAGTCCTCACCGAATTTCATGCGAATCGCTTGAGAAATTGCTTTTTTCCCGAAATTCCAGACTATAATGACCATATTCCAGAATTGCCAGAGGAAAAAGTCTTGTAGTCGCATCTTAGTCCTACATACCGAATTTCTTGTAGTCACATCTTAGTCCTACATACCGAATGTCATGCGAATCGCTTGAGAAATTGCTTTGTTCCCGAAATTCCAGACCATAATGACCATATTTCAGAATTGCCATAGGAAAAAGTCTTGTAGTCGTATCTTAGTCCTATATACTGAATTTCTTGTAGTCGCATCTTTGTCCTACATACCGAATTTCATGCGAATCGCTTGAGAAATTGCTTTGTTCCCGAAATTCCAGACCACAATGACCATATTCCAGAATTGCCATAGGAAAAAGTCTTAAAGTCGCATCTTAGTCCTTACCGAATTTCATGCGAATCGCTTGAGAAATTGCTTTGTTCCCGAAATTCCAGACCACAATGACCATATTCCAGAATTGCCATAGGAAAAAGTCTTAAAGTCGCATCTTAGTCCTTAGAGAATTTCGTGCGAATCGCTTGAGAAATTGCTTTGTTACCGAAATTCCAGACCATAATGACCATATTCCAGAATTGCCATAGGAAAAAGTCTTGTAGTAGCATCTTAGTCCTACATACCGAATTTCAGACAAAAATGACCATATTCCAGAATTGCCAAAGGAAAAAGTCTTATAGTCGCATCTTAGTCCTTACCGAATTTCACACCAATCGCTTGAGAAATGCTTTAGTTCAAAAAATTCTAATTCCTAGTGACCAAATCCCAGTGGATATTAAAAGTGTGACATAACAAAGGACAAAAAACTGTTAAAAAAGTGAATTAAAATCTGTTAAAATAGTGACATAACAGGGACATTTAACATTTGAATATGTACCCCTTAAACCTTAGTGAGACGTTGTCACGTCAAAAGTGACATAACTATGTATGAGGAAAAACCTGTTAAAATAGTGACATAACAGAGGACAAAAAACTGTTAAAATAATAATATAACAGAGGAAAAAAATGTTAAAAAAGTGACATAAGTGAGGACAAAAAACTGTTAAAATAGTGACATAACAGAGGACAAAAAACTGTTAAAATAGTTACATAACAGAGGACAAAAAACTATTAAAAGTGTGACAGCAGAGGACATTTAACATTCGACTTTTTGATCATGTACTTAAACATTGTAGTGAGACGTTGTCACGTCAAAAACTATAAATAAATTAAATACTGAAATCCAGCCTGAAGGTTTTCGCGGTAGCATATACTATATTATGAAACTAGCTTTTCAAGCTTTTGTTCTCCTATCCTATATATTCACCCCAAAAAAAGTCAATAGATCCGAAAAAAACTTAATTTCAGTTCAGAAGTTTTTTAAATGCATCAGAGTACAATGTTGAAGTGATACATTCTCTAATTACGCTTTTAAAATGTCACAAAATCCGTGGCTTCCAAATTTTTTTTTGTTTAGAAAAATGCATTTTTCTAAGTGGTTTGAAATAGGTTTGGGGTTTAATTGATATCGAATGAAAGGTAGTAAAAATGTCTTTCAATAAAATAAAAACAACCCATAAAAATTAAAATTTTTCATCTAAATTCTCTAATCGCAGAAATTGATATGGGAGCCCCTCGATCCTGGGTCATTTTTTATTTTTTTATTGTAGGAGAAAATCATCGAAAGAGACAATTGACATCAGATGTCTAATTTGAAAATGCTCAGATCATTTTATTCTGAGCACATAGAGCACGCTAATACTCTGAGCAAATAAGAAACACGAGCATTTTTCTTGAGAACTCTTTGACTGCTCTGAACTAATTTATGAAAACGCGAAATGACAGAATATTGTGAAAACTTGTTGTTCTATCTGTAAGTTGATATCGACTACAAAAAACGACATCAATAAAAATACAATTCAGTAAATAAGTAAGTTGAATTAAGCATAAAACATTTATGTCTAGTTTCATTTGCTAAGTTCATTTGTGCGTAAGCTAAGATTTCTCTCTCTCCACAACCAAAACCAAGCAGCGCAGCCGACTGCGCAGCACACACCGCAGACAGTCATTAAAGTACGACGGTATTCTGATGCCACAATATGAGATTTAAAAAAATGTATAAAGGCCTTGCGGCCGAACCCGGGGCCCGATCACAACCAAAGAAAAGGTATTGTTTATTGGGTATACACATGTGTGTAAAATTTGAAAAAAATTGGGTGATTTTTTTTTAAATTTGTATGGGAGCCCCACGAACCCGGAGCCCGATCACTTCCAAATTAAAATTAAAGAAAAGAATTGTCACCGGAAATACACATGTGTACAAAATTTCTGGAAAATCGGGCTTTAGGAAGTGCGTTAAAAATTGATAATTAAAATAAAAAATTTGTATGGGAGCCCCCGACCCCGCGACCCGAGGGGCCTTAAATCATTAATAGAAAGTGTTGTCATGGGAGATATACATGTGTGCAAAATTTCAATAAAATCGGGATGTAGGTAGGAAGTGGGTTAAAAATTTATCACAAGATTTGGTGTGCCAGCCAGCCAGCCAGCCAGCCCCCGGCCTTTCGGCCGGCCGCCACGGGCAAGTGAAGTTAATATAGAGAATTTAAAAATGGGGCCAACCGAACAACCCTTGCCAGTACTAGAGTCAAAAAACTGACTTTTCCATAAAAGTAAAAAAAGGGACATGTTTAAAAACAGGAGTGACTATATATCGGTATAATATGAAAGATGAAAAATAGTTGTACACAGCCATAACATTTTTATGGGGGTGGCTTTATTTTAACGGAAGGTGGATAAGTTTATATTTCATTATAATTGAGTTTTTTCATACAAAAAGAGGTGATGGTTTGATTCCCTCGCTCAATTGGATATTGGATTGGATATTCACAAATGGGTTTTTCCTTTTAAGTGGCGTGTTTGGAAAGTATGGAAACACAGTAAAATACTATGCGCACAATTAATTTATATTTAGATAGTTTTTCCTTTGAAAAGGCGTTTTAGAGAATTACATCATGGTAAGGTATAGGCCAGAAAGGCTTCAATTGAGCCTATCTTGAAAACCACCATCTTGTTTGGGGAAACGCTCTTACTGAAGGAGGGGCGGCATCTAAAGTTTTCATCATTACCAAGGTTTTCAAGGTCTGCTCAAGGAGGGTTTTCAGGGGGGGAAACCCCTTTGGTTACCACCAAAAACTTTATATTTTCTTAAAAACCCGAAAGCACACCAAAAATAACATTTAAATTTGGAAATTATTGATACCAACATAATTTGTAATCCAATTGGCCACACACAAGCCTAATTCTACCGGGAGAAAAAACATTTGTGTGTGTATATGTTTTCATCTTTGTTATTCCAGTTCAGGATAGGGGGAAGATTTTATTCCGTTTATTTCGCGCTCTCCGTTTCCCTTCTAACGAAGTCGATTTTCCCCCGGTGAAATTCATCACGTCTGTGCCCATTGACTATATACAAGAAAAAATACTTACTAATCGGATGACTAATGGGTAAGCTGTCATTATCTTTTGGTAGCATTTCAATAAGAAACATATAAAGTTTCCGTGCTTCATTTAAATTTGAATAAAGAAATGTTTGATATCCAACATCACCTCTAAATCCAATTGACTAAACGTAAAAAAAAAATATGAACTTGATAATCAATAATTAATATTAAAAACATACAGAACAAACATCTGCAAGAGTAGTTGCCACATAATACCGCTGAGATATTGCTAAAGGTAAACAATTTGGGAAAATTGCCGTTGGGTTTATCACCTTTAAGCATGCAGAAACCGTGGCAACTAAAAGTTCTGGCGAAAAGCTAGATAAGCTTAAAATATCATCATCAATTAGACTAAAAAGTAAAATGTTATTAAGTATCTCACATAGAAAATAACAAACTTTACCATCCTATTTGTCGCAACGAATGCAAAATAATTTCATCAACTTCATCCATAATTATTTTACACAATTTAATTCTATTTTCCTTTAAGAGAAAAAATGTTCAATTTCAATTTATAAAATTATAATTTACAGAAAATACCCGGGCAAATCTTGTAAATCACCAACACTACACCAGCTTAAAAAAAGTATTATGGCGCCGTACCGTACGACAACGTACATGTACAACGTGCAGGGTGCAACAACAACTGCAGCAAGAGATAGCAGCTAGCAGGATTATTTATCTCGTTTCCATAACCTAACTATTATATATTTCCTAAAAACTCTGCTCCAGAGAAACACAAAAGGCAAAAATCGTTTGTTTATCTTTTAAAATACACCTAACTATTTTTTTGTAGTTCAGTAATAAACAATTATGGTTGACCAGTGTCCCAACTATTAAAAAGTGAAATATTTTTACTGTAGTAAAAAAAAATTTACTCATCCCATTTTGTAACCGAATTTATATTCCAAATACTGGATCAAATTTTGACGTATTGTTTCTTACAACAACAATTTTTCGTTTCGTTCGAAAACTTGGTTTTAGTTGATATTTATTTAATTCAAATGCAAATTAACGTCTTGCGTTTCCCTGTAATCGGCTAGAAACTGAATGAATATTTTAACAACGTAATCAAAAATCCGACAACAATTTATAAAATAACAAAAATCGCCACTCATTCAGGTATTTTTATTAACAAACTGAATTTAACGAAAACCAAAATAAACCAAGTTTCAATTAGCGCTGTTAAAAATGTTTTAATAATGTACTCTATCACTAATTACTTTCATGTAATTTTATTTTACAATAAATTGTTAGAGACGGTGTTCTCAGTTATTTGGCTTCGTTTCGTTTGGTTCAACATGTACGCGGTAATATTTTCTAACATGGAAAATGAATCCTTAAAAATTTAAAACTTCATAATTCTGAGCAATACTCCGTATGGAAGTTTCAGGTATCAATTTTGTTAAAAGCGTCAGGATTGTTTGAACACGTAAATGGTGTTAATTCACAGCCGGTAATGGCAGAGAGTGAGAATTGGGTGGTGTTTGATACTCGCGCGAATAGTTGGATGAAAACAGGCAACAAGGCGCAAAAGATTATTGTGACCAGCATTGGCGGTACACCACTTCGACACATAGTAAACCGTACCACGGCTGAACAAATGTGGACGAAGCTTAAAGCGGTATATGAACAGAGCTCAAAATCTAACAAGCATATGTTGCAACAAAAATTCTATAGCTTTGCTATGGACCCAGCCGATGATGTTGCAGCTCATATTTCAAAACTAGAAAATATAGTCCGACAACTTAGAGATGTAGGGGAAGAAGTATCACAAAGTATGGTGATTACAAAAATTTTAATGACTCTTCCTGAAACATTCAGTCATTACTTTTCTGCATGGAAATCGGCACCAACAGACCAGCAAACACTTGAAAATCTCACATCGCGCTTAGTAACACAGGAGGTACATATGCATTTGCATTCAAATAACGTTTCAGAAACAGTTGCTTTAGTGGCGAAACAAAAAAACCAAAAGCAGCAAAAACGCTTGCAACAAATATGGGCATTGTCGAAGGGATTGTACATCGGTTGTGCCGAAACCATTTCTTTCTAATCGAAATTAAAATGCATATAAAAACAAAATGCAAAGAGGTGAAGCTTTTACAGCAAAACATATAAGTGAGTGTAAGAGTGCGAGAGATGAAAACTTAGGCAATGCATACATGTTAAAAGGAGATATTGATGACAATTGGTATTTAGACAGCGGTGCGGCGGTCAATTTACCGAAACATCCGACATTAAAATCGGCAGCGGTAAAATCTGAAGTTGGAGATATAAAAATTTTGGCCTTTAATGAAAAAAATTGGAAAAATAAATACTTGTCACATGTTTTATTTGTTCCACAAATCTCCGTGAGTTTTTTCTCACAAAGTCGGGCACTAGACAAAGGTTTGGTTCTTACGTCAAACAGTGAAGAGTGTTTTTTTTGCTAAAAAGAAAAGTCGAGAAACTGTGACAGTGGGAAAGCTACACAATCAACTGTTTTGCATGCTTTTCAAAATAGTAACAATAAGACGGGTTCGGTGAATTTAGCAGAGACGCGAGTAGAAGAAATGAAACTTTGGCATGAAAGATTAGCCCATCCAAATCAGACTCAGTTCCTCAAAAAAGAAGACATAGGGCGTGTTTTTTTTTTTTTTTGATGTTGGAGTACTCGGAGAGATAATTTAACTGTCAAAATTTAGATCTGCGTTTTTTTTTCATTCTCCGAGAAAAGATTTTTACTCCGAGTCGTTTTTTTTTCACGCTCCGATAATTTTCAGATATGACGTTTTTACTCTGAAAAAATATGCAGATATTTTATTGGCAGCTGTATTTATTTGTTGTTAGTTTGTTGGTAAACAATACATGTAGGCTACTGTGGAGCAGTAATGTGAGAAAAAAAAACTTTAATTGTAGAAAATATTATTAATTTATTAAATCTTTTTTGTTTTTAGACGAACGTCACTTTAAATGGTCCCACGAGACAACGCTATTGCTTTTAACGCATCCGTTATTGGAACACCGAAAGGAAAATAAATCAAACTTAGATGAATACAGAATGAAAAAACTAAAATTAATGGAGGAACACAATTCCATTATGAGAAACTTTGTGGAACACTATATAAAAAAAACCCGGTAGAACCTGAATGATAACAACTGATAGATAAAAGGCTGTGTTTTGAACTGATTTTAATTTATTTTATTTTTTATATATGTAAATATGTTTTTAAAAAATATGAATTAAAGACCGAATTTATCAAATTAATGAATACCAAATGAATTACATCAAATAGCATACTTGTTTTTATTTCGTTACTGAAAGTTAAAACATTAAAAAATTCATTATCTGATCACGTTTTCTTTGTGCTTTATTTCCCCCACCAGCTTCATTAATTTCATCTTCATCGTCATCCACCTCTATAACAATTTCGATGTGGCTATCACTATTTTCTTCATTTAGTCCATCATTCACGCCTATGCAGAAATAATGCAAAATGCAGCAGGCTCCTATGTACATTGGAATCAGTACCGTGTTTTTCGTTTCGATGTATTTCAACCGTCGAAATCTCCCTTTCAACATTCCCAATGCTCGTTCAACAACTACCCTACATTTGGAGTGCACAGTGTTGTAAATTATTTCGGCATCTGTTAAGTGGCCGTTGTTTTTGAATGGTGTCAAAAGCCATGTTTTCAATGGAAATGCAGACTTTCCTAAAATATGTTCCGATTCTGTAATACCACATTCTCCTGTAAATATTGTAACCATCAAAGGGTTTTCATATAATAAAGATGCACGCATCAAACCTGATTGTACACTATTTTCAAATTTCGAACGCTGCAACACCCTTGCGTCATGCACGGAACCAACTTCTCCTGCGTAAAAGCTACTAAATTTCATTTTGTGATCAACTATTGCCTGAAGTTTTATAGAATGGAACCCTTTCTGATTTACATAAGAATTCGGGTGGTCATGTGGTGCTATTATGGGGATTTCTGTTCCGTCAATTGCACCAACAATTCCTAGTAATATAAATATGTTATAATAAAAATAAAAAAATTAAAAGACTTAATATTAACCGGAAAAGCGATGTTTTTCTAGGTAATATAATTTGGTCGCAGCTTTTTCATCAGTCGTTGGCCACTTAGATAATCCCTTCTCTATATTTAATCTCAAATTTTTTTGAGATATATTATTGACTATATGCCACACCGTTGATTCCGCGCACCCGAATCGATAACTAATAGTTCTGTAAATTCGAAATAAAAGTTGATAATAAATACTTATCGTATGTATGATGTATTAAAACATACGAACCTAAATGTTTTACGATTGCCGAAGAACCATAATGCAATCAAAACTTGTTTCTCGATTGGCATTTCAAACCGTCCGGAATGCAGAAACCTGGTTTCCATATCATGCAGGCCCTTGCATAATTGGTTAAATGTCTCGACATCTAACCTAAAATGCTCCTTAAATTGCCGGTTTGGATATGTGGGAACAATCTTCTCTGCAAAATTTATTATTTTTTCTCCTAGTTCCATATCGGAGTCAGTATCATCATCGCTGGAATTTTCATATAAGTTACAGAACGATATACTAAATGCTTTTATGAAGTGGAGTTTATCCATTTTTTTATATATTTTTTTAAAATTGAGAATTTCTTATGTGGTGCATGCTGTTTTGGAAAGCAGCACAGGTTGCCATTTCCGAAAAGTGACTTTCGAGCACTTAGAACTGGAGAAATTGTGCACGCAGATGTATGCGGTCCAATAAAGGAACCATTAATTGGAGGGTGCAGGTATTTTCTGATTTTTAAAGACCATTTTTCTCATTTTAGAGCCGTTTACTTTGCCAAGCAAAAATCAGAAATATGCTCGATGATTGAAAAGTTTTTATATTTAGTCAAGAGTGACAGTGTCGAAGCAGCTCGAACAATGCTTCAGGCAAAAAACTTGCCAAAGAAATTTTGGCCAGAAGTAGTAAACACAGCAGTTTTAATTTTAAATAGAACCGTCACTAGCTCAGTTAAGATAAAAACACCTTTTGAATTATGGACTGGGCGTCGATTTAATCCAAAGCATTTAAGGGTTTTCGGTTCAGAAGCATTTATTCACATTCCCAAAAACAGCGTCGTAAGTGGGACAGAAAAGCCAATAAAGGAATTTTTGTGGGCTATTCAGAAACAACTAAAGGCTACAGAATTTTGGTGCCTTCAATAGTAATAATAATTTCGCGAAATTTAGCTTTTGTGGAAACCGATCATAATTTTTGCAGCCAAAAAGTCTCAGAATCTACAGTCATTCAAATAAATGAAAATTAATTGTCTCATGGCAGCGATAACAACAAAGCAGAAATATACACGAAGCTGATGAAGAGCAGTTGTCAGATGGCTCAATTGAATTCGACGATACAGAAATACATAAGTCCAGCGAAGCAGAAAAAGAAGTACCATTGAAACAGAGACTCCGTAGGAAAACGACCAAGCAAGGTGTTGGTTGTACAATTTAATTGAAAAACATGCATTTGCAGAGCTACAATGATGCAGTCTAATCTAGAGATGTGGTGCGATGGAAGCTAGCTATGAAAGAGGAGTTGACTAGTCTTGAAAATCAGGTTCACTGCCGAGCAGATCGAAAAATTATAGACAACAAGTAGGTTTTCAAACTGAAGAACATGGGCAAAACCAATCAAGAAAAATTCAAAGCAAGGTTAGTTATCAGAGGTTTTACCCAAGAATATGGACAAGACTATGAGGAGACTTTCAGTCCTATGGCAAAATTTGCATCTATTTTCTATATTGACATATATATATAGACGACTATATATTTATATAGACGACGGCCTCATAGCTGCAGAGAAAAAAGAATGCGCAATGCGCTGATTACATTTTTACAAAATAAGTTTGAAATAACTCTTTAAGATGCTGATTATTTCTTAGGTCTTGAAATAAACCGAAATACGAATGGGTCTATTCATGTTAGCCAGGAACTTTATACTGAGTCTTAAAGAGATTCGATATGGAAAACTGCAAGGCGGTGTCTACTCCTGCTGAAAGTTTGGTGACCGGATCCTTAGACACAAAAAATATTGCTGTTGATTTTCCGTACAGAGAAGCCGTAAGAAGTCTTATTTATTCGGCAGTTGCTAGAAGACCGGATATAGCTTTCACAGTGGGAGTTGTCAAGATACCTGGATGCGCCAACGCGAGAACACGTTACAGCTGTAACAAGAATTTTTAAATACCTCAGTGGAACAAAAAATGTTAGTATATTTTATGATGCAAAAAAAATTATTTCCTTAAACTGTTTTAGCGACGCTGACTATACTGTGGACACTCTAACTAGACGATCCCATACTGGTTTTGTGTTTATGGTAGGAAGCGGCCCAATCTCTAGGTCGTCAGAAAGACAAAAATGTGTGTCATTATCTACTACAGAGTCGGAGTACGTAGCAGCTTCTCAAGCAGTAAAAGAACTTCTCTGGATTCGCCGTGTTTTGAAAGAGCTGATACCAACAAGTAACATCAAAGCAACATTAAATATGGACAATCAAGGTGGAATACGGCTAATAAAGAATCCCGAGTACCACAAACGTACAAGACATATCGATGTGCGATTCTATTTCAATCGAGAATGGTATGAACTAGGTGATTTTAATATTCAATACGTACAGTCTGAAAAACAAAAAAAACATAAAATTTAAAATTTTTCGTGTAAATTCTCTAATTGATACACAAAGTGCAAAGGATAAGGGGGCTTATCCTGATCACTCTAAAATTTTTACAAAAAGTGTTTCCATCGGAGATACACATGTCTATAAAATTTAAAGAAAATCGGGCTAATTTTTAAAAATTTATATGGAAGCCCCTCGGCATTAGGACCACTTCAAAAATTTTACAAAAAGCGTTGTCCATAGGATTAAACATGTGTGTATAAAATTTGAAGAAATCAGGTAAATTTTTAAAAATTTTAAAAGAAAGATTGTCACCGGAAATATACATGTGTGCAAAATTTCAATAAAATCGGCCTTTGGGAAGTGGGTTAAAAATTGATCAGAAAATCTGACCAGCCAGCCAGCCAGCCACGTGCACGTGAAGTTAATATAGAGAATTTAAAAACTGAAATGTTTCATGTAAATTCTTTAAAAGGAGATACATATGTGTGCAAAGTATGAACCGGCTTAATTTGGAAAAAAATAATATAAGAGCCCCTATACTTCAAACTTAAAAAAACGTGTAAAAAATGTGTATGGGAGTCGCCGACCTTGGGACCCGATTACTTCCAAATTTCAAGAGGAAGTGTTGTCATCGAAGATACACATGTGCTTAAAATGTGAAAAAAATCGGGCTAATTTTTAAAAAATTTATATGGGCACCCCTCGGGCCTCAGGGCTCGTTTACTTCAAAATATTTACAAAAAGTTTTGTCTATCAAAAATACCCATTTGTTTAAAATTTGAAGAAAATCAGGACCCATTTAAAATTTGAAAAAATTGGGCTAATTTTAAAAAGATTTATATGGGCACCCTTCGGTCCTCAGGGCCCGTTCACTCCAAAAAATTTACAAAAAGTTTTGTGCATCGGAAATACACATGTGTATAAAATTTGAAAAAAAATCGAGCTAATCTAAAAAAAAAATTAGTATACGGTCTCCAAATTTTTTACAAAAATGTTTGTCTATCGGAGTTACACATAAATTCTGTAAAATATTTGTATGGGAGCCTACACCCCGAGGCCCAAAGGGCCTCAAATTTTAATAGAAAGTGTTGTCGTCGGAGATATGCATGTGCGCAAAGTTTCAATGAAGTCGGACTTTAGGAAGTGGTATAAAAATTGATCGCAATATTCCACGACAAACAAACAAACTTAATATGGAATATTTAAAAATTAAGAGTAATTTCATTTCCCCTCTGTGCAAATTGTTGCCAACTTTTACTAAAAAAATTTCTGTTAGCAAATGTGAACAAACTTGTGAATATTATATGAAAATATAACATATGAAGCAAATTTCCAACATTTTAATTTAAAAATTTAAGAACTATTGAAAAAAGGGGGGTACAAGTAAATTGTTCACCGGGCACATTTCACCGAAATCGAAAAAGAGAATATTTAAAGGGGGTATTGATGAGGAAACCCAAACAAGTCTACAAAAGCTGACACTGTCGAGTCCCACCTTGGAGTTAACCAACGTGATTAAAAAAAAATCAAGAAAACCTAGAGTTTGGGGACCCGAACGGAATAGATAAAAAAAAACCCATCACGGGATGTAGCCAAGTCACCGCAAACCTCTTCACATTACACAAAATTTATTTATTTGCGTGCACTTCGGGAAAGGATAAGAGGGAAAACAAAGGAGGAACAAAAGAAAAAAGAGAAACAAAACCCTGCCGGATGTTTCACCTGTAGATCCGAAGGCGAACACAGCTGTAGGTGGAAACCATCTTCGATTCCCACCCATCACGTGTCCCACCAAGATAGACAAAAATTAAACACGGTCAAGCACGGAGTGAAGGCCCATTTTAAACAAGAGAAAGGAGGAGAGAGGCTACCCATTTCCGTTCTTTCAATTAAAAACTCATAATTTAAACAAGTGATTAAGTTTATTTAATATATAGAGAAAATGAGCCATATAATAAGATATATATATTAAACGAATAACGAGTGATTAATTCTATACGATATAAAATATATGATAAGTTTTAATGAACTCAACGGAGCGTAACAACGGATTAATTCTATACCATATAAGCTGTAAGATAAATTATAATAGACTCAATTGAGAATAACGACTTTCTTCTCTTTTAGTTTAACAAGTGATTAAGTTTATTAATATGTAGGGAAAATGAGCTATATAATAAGTTATAATATATTCAACGGAGAATAAGGTGTGATTAATTGTATTAGTTTAAAATTTGATTTCCCCGCTCCTTTTTTTTTTTGCAGTAGATTATCCACAAAAAATAGGAATAAACGAACGAAGACGAGAAAAAAAAGTATATTAGAACCGAAATACTTTACTTACTTGGGTTCCGATGCAATCTCCTCGGCAGCGCTGACGAGCTCAACGCGCTGGAACATTAACGGGTTATGTAAATGTGTAATAAAATTAAGAAAACGTATTAGGACCAATTGTTAATGGTTATTTGAAGTAACTTATTTATGATTACCGTTAAAAATTACATTATATATTACATTATCCCCTCGTTAAGCCTCAACACAAAGCAAAAAGGAATTAATACTATAATTAACTGTTAAGTTCGCGACATAGCCTATAATAATTTATGTTAACGCCGAATATTCCTCGACCGTGGATGCTGGTGCCGGTCGTAGGGTGGCCATAAGGATGTAGATCGCCAGTTGCGATAAGGGCACTTAGCTATAGTAATTATATCCAAAAGCAGTCCAATAAGAGATGCAGTTGATTTTTGCTGATACAGATTTTTCCGCCCTGTGGGGTAAGAGGGCCACTAGTTTCAAGTTCCAGTTGTTTAAGAACAAAAGAAGAGCCTGTAGTCTATCGCGTTGGCAATAACAGAAAAAAAAAACGATTTTACACCAAAAATAATTTGGTCGGGTGTTTTGCCACGCGGGCCGCCATTTTGCAAATTCATGACATCTCTGTACGCTTTGCACTATTTATAATGTGGCTTTGCGCAACAAAATTGATTTTTACACGATTTCCACAGATTTAAACTGCATGATGTTCAAGCACACAAGCCACCATTTCTCAATTCGGCTTTGCGCAACAATATTAAAAACGATTTTCTTCACAAAATTAATTGCTGGAGGTTCAAGCATATAAGCCACCATTTTGGAATTCGGCTTTTCGCAACAAAAATTTATGTTAAAACGATTTCTTTTTACAAAGCTAATTGCCGGATGTACGAGCAAACAGCTACCTTTTCAAGCATTTCAACATGTAATTCGGCTTAAATTTTATTAGAACAATTTCTTTTTTTTTCAAAGTGAATTGCTGGATGTATGAGCAAACAGTTACCATTTATTAATTTGGCTTTGCGCAACAGAATTAATATTAAAACGATTTTGCTTCAAAATTAAATGCACGATGCACGTGCATATAAGACACCATTTTGGAATTCGGCTTTTCGCAACAAAAAAAAATTAATTTGTAAAACGATTTTTCTTCACAACGTTAATTTCCGGATGTTCAAGCAGATAAGCCACCATTTTTTAATTCGGCTTAAATTTTATTAAAACGATTTCTTTTTTTCAAAGTTAATTGCAGGATGTACGAGCAAACTGCTACCATTTATTAATTTGGCTTTGCGCAACAGAATTAATATAAGAACGATTTTCTTCACAAAGTTAATTGCCGGATGTACGAGCACACAGCTACCATTTATTAATTTGGCTTTGCGCAACAGAATTAATATTAGAACGATTTTCGTCAAAATTAAATGCATGGGGTACAAGCACACGAGCCACCATTTTGAAATTGCGCAACAAAATTAATATAAAAAAACGATTTCTTTTTTTTTTCAAAGTTAATTGCCGGATGTAAGAGCACACAGCTACCATTTAATAAATTTTCTTTTCGCAACAAAAAATTGATTTTTTTATAACGATTTTTCACAATATGTACATGATACGCGAGCACGCAAGCCAGCATTTCATAATACGCTTTTTCGCCACTAATTTAATCGAGAAGTCAATTTAAACCAAAAAAAAAACCCGACCGCGTCTGCTAAAGGTTCCAACTCGACTGCCCAAATTAAAATCCTATTCGAGCAATTCTACTCATGCACTCGTAAACGCAACCGGCTGTCGCGCTGAGTACCCTCTCCCATGTGCAGTCTGCTGTATGCGGTTTCTGTGGATATTTCTCTCTCTTTTATTTTTCAGTACCACTTACCACCATGTTCTACGCTGCTTGTGCTAGCTGGTAAGTACCTGAACAATGGGGAGATGGCAAATGGTGCATGGCAACATAAAAAAAAATTTGTTTTATTGGACTTTTATTGGTCTAATCAGTGCACAGTCTGTTCGTGATGCATATTTCTCAATTTCTGTATAGATTTTTTTTTCTTTCTCTCTTTTCTCAAAAAAATCTTGTTGTCGTACTCGGCATTTGGGTCATTTGCTGGTGTAGCTGAATGACTGAAATATACGGGGTAAAACCCTTGGAAGTATGTATTGAGCTCCACAGCGAGCAAGAGATATGTTCGAGGTTAGCGTCCCAACCTGTTTGGTCGTCCTTTAGATGAGTACGTATCGCAGCTATCAGGGATCGGTTCACTCTTTCCGAGGCATTTGCCTGAGGTGAGTATAGCGCGGTGTATGTATGAGTAACGCCGTAAACAGTCAAGAGTTGGTTAAATTCTTTGCTCTTAAATTGTACGCCATTGTCCGTTACGACCGTTTCAGGTGCTCCGAAAGTGGGGAATATGTGACTTCGGATATATTCAACAATGGGCTTAGCGACAAACCTTTTGAGCGGCAGTAGGAAGTGAAACTTCGTGAAATTATCCAAGATAATCAATATTCCTATATGCCCAGACTAGGACCGGGGGAAGGGTCCAATCAGGTCCATGTATAGCCGTTGGAACGGCCTTATCGAGACATTCTGTCGTCCTATGACCGGTTTAAAAGACACGTTAGGGTGCTTGGTGGTTTTGCAAGTCACACAATTCGAGACATATCTCGCGTATTTCAGCAAACATGCGTTGCCAAAAGAAACTTTTCTTGAGCTTCTGTAGGTTTTGTTAATACCACCATGTGCTGAAGTCGGAGCATCGTGTGCTCGTTCTATGACTTGCTTGGTTAGACCCTTGGGGACCCAGAGTTTCCAGGCGGTTTGCTCCTGTAAATCGTCTCCCCGGTAAAATTCCGTGCGCTTATAAAGAAAACGTGGGCGCCGTGGCTCAGTGGTAATTCACATGGCTGCTGCGCAGGAGGTTCAGGTTCGAATCCCAGCAACACCAAAAGTATTTTTCACGGTGTCTCCCACCTCTCGCGAATGGGTGACAAACGTTCCGAGAGTAATTAATACCTTGTCACGGAAAGTTTCTCAATTCGCCGGTCGGATCCAGCCTTAAATTGTAGGTCCCTTTCATTTGTGTCCAAAAAATTAACATGTGTAGCACAAATGGTCGCGAGAAGCTAGGCCTTGGACCGCAATGGTCTGTCGCGCCAAATATTATTTATTATAAAGGTAACGATCTATTACGACCAGGTCTGGTAGACGGTCGCTATTCGATTTTACTCGCTGTTTCAACTCTTCATATTCGGCGGAGGAGAACTCCACCGAGGACAAATCAATCTCGTTACACAACATCTCTAGAGCCGCGACGTCACTCTCATGGACCCTAGATAAGGCATCCGGCACCTTGTTTTCTGATCCCTTTCGGTGTTGGATGGTGAAGTGAAATCCCTGCAGCTTTAGCGCCCACCTACTTAGTCTGCTACTCAAATCCGGATGACGCATCAGCCATTGCAGCAAAGCGTGGTCTGTAATCACCGTAAAATCTAGACCCTCTATGAAAGGCCGAAAGTGTTTTACGCTAAGTACGGCGGACAGGCACTCCTGTTCCGTGACACTGTAATTGCGCTGTGCCTTGTTGAGCTTTTGCGACCAGTAGGCTATTGGGACTTCAGAGCCATCGTCAAGGGTCTGTACCAGTACACTACCAACGCCTGACTGACTAGCGTCACACTGTATCATAAAAGGCCTTGAAAAATCTGGAGTATATAGGACAGGCGAAGAAGTGAGATTAACTTTCAAGGCTTCGAAAGCCACTTGGGCCTCGCTGTTCCAATGCAATCCCTTCGCCTTTTTTAATAAGTCTGTCAAAGGTGTACATAGTGAGGCAAAATTAGAGATGAATTTTCGGTACCATCCTGCCATGCCAAGAAAACGGCGAAGTTGTCGCACCGTCTTAGGAACTGGATAATCTACAACAGATCGAACTTTCTCCGGATCAGTTCTCAAACCCCCCTTGCCAATAATGTGTCCAAGGTAACGAACCTCCTTTAGGCAGAATTTACTCTTCGAAACATTCAGTATTAACAAAGCGCGCTTGAGGTGTTTCGCGACTTCCCGGAGTATACTCAATTGACTGTCGAAAACATCGGTTATTACCAATAAATGGTCAAGGTAGACGAATACCTGGCCATGGAGTTCAGCGGGGATTACCTGTCCATCAGTCGGCACATGGTTTGGGGTGCGTTACACAACCCGAATGGCATGACCGTGAACTTATAGAGCGACCGCTTGGGGACAGCGAATGCAGTTTTTCCCCTAGAACTGATTTCCAGCGGAATTTGCCAAAAGGCGTCTTTTAAGTCTAAGCTCGAGATGAATTCGGCCCGGGGAATTCGACTCAGGATCCCTTGGATGTGTGGGAGTGGATAGGCATCGGTTACCGTCACGGCATTAAGCTTCCGGGAGTCAAGGCATAGCCTAACCTTTCCGGACTTGTGGACTAACACCACCGGCGAACTCCACGAACTTTGTGACTCCTCGACCACTCCGAGCTTCAACATTCGATCTAACTCCTCGAAAATAAGCTTTTCAATCGCCGGGGAAACAGGGTAGTGTCGTTGTTTAATGGCCTTATAGTCATTGGTATCAATGACATGTTCCACCAAGGCCGTCTTTCCGAGGCCTTCCTTTTCGTATGAAGGAAACATGGACTTTACTGCTTCGAGACTGTTTATCTGTGAGACTGTCAGATCATGGGGATTGATATTAAGTTGTCAGTATTATCTATCACTGACCTATCTATCTGAGACAATTTCGGGTGCTAAGTCGAAAAACTTCCAAAAGTCAACGCCCAGATAAAGGTTCTGAGCCAGTGAAGGGACCACATATAAAGGTAGACGATTAGATTTACCCTTAAATTCTATGTCAGAAACAAAAAAACCAAAGACCTTTTGCGCGTGTCCGTCTGCCGTTTTAATTGGCGAGGCAAAACGCTTCAACTTAACCTCGCTGCTTAGGACCCGTGCAGCCAATGAACCGCCCACGCAACTTATTGAAGCACCACTGTCAAGTAATCCCACTACTTGGTCGCCCATTAAGGTTACGAAAGCGTAAGGTCTGGTGTCATTGGGTTGGCAGATCTACTCGGTCTTGGTTTTGCTAGGGCTGCAACTGCGTTGAAAATTTTTGCTAGGGTCCGGTTGTATTCAGTGACGCGCAAGTGGTAAGGTCTGATGGGGTGCTGGGTCTTCACAGTCTTGTTGGGTGATCTGCTTACGTCGGGGCCTATTCGTTCTTTGATAATTACCTTGGTGGCTGATAGTGGGTCTAATCTGGTAGGGTTGAGTGTCCGAGTACTATTACAATTAAATGTGGGCGTGAACTGGGGTTCCTGTTCACACCTCTCCTCCAGTTTTCCTGATTGTTGCATTTGGGACAAGTTGGTTTGTATTGTTCCGCCGCTCCACACCCATTGCAGAACACTTGGCGCGGCTCCAAGCACATGTCGAACTTATGGCCTTCGTGCTGACAATTCCAACAGATTAATTTGGACGGAGCTTGATTTTTTAAGCCAGCGGGCGCAAACGGATTTGGCTGTGCGGGATCTTTCGGTCTGACAGGATCCCCCACCAGCGGTGGAAATAACTCAGCAATTTGACGACGCGGGTACGCTGGTCTCATGGTTGGCAGGTTTCGGCTAACATCGTTCAAGAAGCGTTCACTCCTCTGGACTACCTTGCGCAGCATAGCGACGATGTAATGTCTAGATGGAGGATTTCGTGTCTTAAATCGGATCGGAGATTCCTTATCAACATCTCTACCAAATCCACTTCAGCTATCTGGAATCTTAGAGTGTCAGTAAGTCGAACGATGGAGTCGTAATATTCGTCGAATGTCTCCCAATCTCTTTGTTTGCGTCCTCTTATTGCCTCTCATATGTCATAATCAGACCTACTGTCCTTATACTGCTGACGCAGTTGGTCGATCAAATCATCCCACAAGAAAAACGGTTGTGAACGATGGAACCTCCAGAACCACTCTTCCGCCCTCCCCTTAAACAACAAATGCGCGTTTTTACGCAACAAACCGAAATTTCCGTCTAGGCTCTGCTGAGTAAGAGATTGAACCTGATAGATAAAATTATCTACAGTCAGACCGTTTGGTGACCCTTCAAATTGTAGGTGCCAGCCCGTGATTATGTTTGACACTTTCACGGCCGTATTAACATCTGCTTGAGTAGAACGAATTGGGTAAGGAGTCTGATGATTTGGCTCTCGGCGCTCGAACGGCAAATCGTGCGGCCAGGGATAATCTTTGAAGTCTGTAGAGTTGGATGGCTGGCGCTTCAATCCGCCTATAACACGTTCAACATTTGTTTCGATCAATTGGGAGAGATCTTGTGAAATCTGCTGCATTAAAGATCCTTGGATCTGCTCGATTGAGTTATTTACTACTCGTTGGATTTTTGAAACTAGGCTGGATTCTCTTCGACTTTGGTTTCCCGGGTTGTCGGGTAGTGACAGTCGAGCGCGTTTGTCTGTAGCAGTGGCGCTTTCCGGATTTTCCCTAAAACCTTCGACCGCCGCTTGGTTTCCCGCATGCTGAATTTTCGAATTTTCTGCGAAGTAGACGGAATTTGGATTGGCGGCTTCCTTTTCTAGCGATTTCGAGTATTATGGACATTCAAGTTATCAGCTGCAGTCCTGTCTTCAATGGCATTGGGGCTTGGGCGTACTATGCATGGTTTTAGCAAATTTATTAAACAAGGCTGTCTGCACTGTGGACAGCTTTCGACACTTTTCAGTACTTATATCAGACAAAATCTATGAAACACGTGTCGGCATGGGGTAATGACGCTTTATGCACTTCCATCAATCGCAATTTTGCACAGGGTGCACTCAAGCGATTCGGGTGCCAAAAGCTCTAGGGACAACCTTGGTCTACCAGGACCATCAATACTTCGTCTGACGGCCATAACTTGGCTTCAGCGGGGATTGATGTATTCTGAAGTATGTATGTCTATAAAAAGAAACGTGATTCTTATGAGTTTGCTTTTTTTTTTTTTTGGGTTGAATAGCACGATATTCGTCTTTTTTATCGAGCCCAAGGAGAATAAAAAAAAATTTGTCAATGCAAAAGCCTATTATATATGCCTTTTAACTCTTTCGGTGGTTACTGATTGAGCACACGTCTATGCTGGTTTTCTCCCGAGGTAACGTAACCGCAGGATCTCAGGTCAGTAGAAGCGAGTGCCTAACACTCAGGAAGAGCAATGTATATAAATATATATATATATAAAAAATAAAATAAAATCGCATTCGTAATAATACAAAGAATATAAGAAACGAAATATTTTAATCAAAAAAAAATTAACGACGATGTACAGATAAAGTATGCAAAGAACTCTGTGTTGGGCATCTCTCTCTCTCTCTCTCTCTCTCTCTCTCTGGTGAGTGCTGTAATTTAAAAGAGAATCCAGGCTAACCTCCTCGCTTGACATTTCGGGTTGAACGTTTAGTGCCGACCCAAATCCACTTCCAAACCAGAGCACATCAAATTAGTGAATACACAATCAAATAATACTTAATTTCCTGAAAACATCACGAACGAAAAACAAATAAAAAAGATTGTTATATCCTGTAGTCCCTCAGGCAAATAAAGCCAAATTGGAAAGAAAAATTAAAAAAGTATGTAATCTCCAGATCACTAATCACAAGCTGTACTTCTTCCTCGAACCAAAGGTTTAAAGAAGGTTAGCCGCTATCGCTTTGTCAAACTGCAAGGTGTTCGACCGATCTGGTGAAACAGCCGATGCTAGGGAAATCCTGTAACACCTAGGCCAACCAATTAAGTTAAACTATCAAGTGAAGAACCAATGATGGGGGGGGGGAGAGGGGGGACAAGAAAGGGGGTATTGATGAGGAAACCCAAACAAGTCTACAAAAGCTGACACTGTCGAGTCCCACCTTGGAGTTAACCAACGTGATTAAAAAAAAATCAAGAAAACCTAGAGTTTGGGGACCCGAACGGAATAGATAAAAAAAAACCCATCACCGTCGGGCCCCACGTTGGGCGCCATTTTTATGTAATGACTTTCATGCAACTGGCTGGCAACTGGGGTCATTCACCCCGTTGACGGTTCGTATGCGTGTGTGCGTATGACTGGCGGAGGCGTGCACGCCTAGCGATTCTCTAGCTTCAGCTCGTCGGGATGTGGGGGGGTTCTTGCCAAGTCACCGCAAACCTCTTCACATTACACAAAATTTATTTATTTGCGTGCACTTCGGGAATAAACGAACGAAGACGAGAAAAAAAAGTATATTAGAACCGAAATACTTTACTTACTTGGGTTCTGATGCAATCTCCTCGGCAGCGCTGATGAGCTCGACGTGCTGGAACATTAACGGGTTATGTAAAGTGTAGTGTGACCATAAGGATGTAGATCGCCAGTTGCGATAAGGGCACTTAGTTATAGTAATTATATCCAAAAGCAGTCTAATAAGAGATGCAGTTGATTTTTGCTGATACAGATTTTTTCGCCCTGTGGGGTAAGAGGGCCACTAGTTTCAAGTTCCAGTTATTTAAGAACAAAAGAAGAGTCTGTAGTCTATCGAGTTGGCAATAACAGAAAAAAAAACGATTTTACACCAAAAATAATTTGGTCGGGTGTTCTGCCACGCGTGCCGCCATTTTGCAAATTCATGACATTTCTGTACGCTTTGCACTATTTATAATTTGGCTTTGCGCAACAAAATTGATTTTTACACGATTTCCACAGATTTAAACTGCATGATGTTCAAGCACACAAGCCACCATTTCTCAATTCGGCTTTGCGCAACAATATTAAAAACGATTTTCTTCACAAAATTAATTGCTGGATGTTCAAGCATATAAGCCACCATTTTGGAATTCGGCTTTTCGCAACAAAAATTTATGTTAAAACGATTTCTTTTTACAAAGTTAATTGCCGGATGTACGAGCAAACAGCTACCTTTACAAGCATATAAGCCACCATTTTGTAATTCGGCTTAAATTTTATTAGAACGATTTCTTTTTTTTTTCAAAGTGAATTGCTGGATGTATGAGCAAACAGCTACCATTTATTAATTTGGCTTTGCGCACAGAATTAATATTAGAACGCTTTTCTTCACAAAGTGAATTGCCGGATGTACGAGCACACAGCTACCATTTATTAATTTGGCTTTGCGCAACAGAATTAATATTAGAACGATATTCTTCAAAATTAAATGCATAGGGTACAAGCACACGAGCCACCATTTTGAAATTCGGCAACAAAATTAATATAAAAAACGATTTCTTTTTTTTTCAAAGTTAATTGCCGGATGTAAGAGCACACAGCTACCATTTAATAAATTTGTTTTTCGCAACAAAAAATAGATTTTTTTATTTTTTTTTTATAAAAACGATTTTTCACAATTTAATTGCATTATGCACGAGCAGATAAACCACCATTTTGTAATTCGGCTTAAATTTTATTAAAACGATTTCTTTTTTTCAAAGTTAATTGCCGGATGTACGAGCAAACAGCTCCATTTATTAATTTGGCTTTGCGCAACAGAATTAATATTAGAATGATTTTCTTCAAAATTAAATGCATGGGGTACAAGCACACGAGCCACCATTTTGAAATTCGGCAACAAAGTTGCGCAACAAAATTAATATAAAAAAACGATTTTTTTTCAAAGTTAATTGCCGGATGTAAGAGCACACAGCTACCATTTAATAAATTTTCTTTTCGCAACAAAAAATTGATTTTTTTATAACGATTTTTCACAATATAAGTACATGATACGCGAGCACGTAATTTAATCGAGAAGTCAATATAAACCAAAAAAATCTGCTAAAGGTTCCAAATCGACTGCCCAAATTAAAATCCTATTCGAGCAATTCTACTCACGCACTCGCAAACGCAACCGGCTGTCGCGCTGAGTACTCTCTCCCATGTGCTGTATGCGGTTTCTGTGGATATTTCTCTCTCTTTTATTTTTCAGTACCACTTACCACCATGTTCTACGCTGCTTGTGCTAGCTGGTAAGTACCTGAACAATGGGGAGATGGCAAATGGTGCATGGCAACATAAAAAAAAATTTGTTTTATTGGACTTTTATTGGTCTAATCAGTGCACAGTCTGTTCGTGATGCATATTTCTCAATTTCTGTATAGATTTTTTTTTCTTTCTCTCTTTTCTCAAAAAAATCTTGTTGTCGTACTCGGCATTTGGGTCATTTGCTGGTGTAGCTGAATGACTGAAATATACGGGGTAAAACCCTTGGAAGTATGTATTGAGCTCCACAGCGAGCAAGAGATATGTTCGAGGTTAGCGTCCCAACCTGTTTGGTCGTCCTTTAGATGAGTACGTATCGCAGCTATCAGGGATCGGTTCACTCTTTCCGAGGCATTTGCCTGAGGTGAGTATAGCGCGGTGTATGTATGAGTAACGCCGTAAACAGTCAAGAGTTGGTTAAATTCTTTGCTCTTAAATTGTACGCCATTGTCCGTTACGACCGTTTCAGGTGCTCCGAAAGTGGGGAATATGTGACTTCGGATATATTCAACAATGGGCTTAGCGACAAACCTTTTGAGCGGCAGTAGGAAGTGAAACTTCGTGAAATTATCCAAGATAATCAATATTCCTATATGCCCAGACTTGGACCGGGGGAAGGGTCCAATCAGGTCCATGTATAGCCGTTGGAACGGCCTTATCGAGACATTCTGTCGTCCTATGACCGGTTTAAAAGACACGTTAGGGTGCTTGGTGGTTTTGCAAGTCACACAATTCGAGACATATCTCGCGTATTTCAGCAAACATGCGTTGCCAAAAGAAACTTTTCTTGAGCTTCTGTAGGTTTTGTTAATACCACCATGTGCTGAAGTCGGAGCATCGTGTGCTCGTTCTATGACTTGCTTGGTTAGACCCTTGGGGACCCAGAGTTTCCAGGCGGTTTGCTCCTGTAAATCGTCTCCCCGGTAAAATTCCGTGCGCTTATAAAGAAAACGTGGGCGCCGTGGCTCAGTGGTAATTCACATGGCTGCTGCGCAGGAGGTTCAGGTTCAAATCCCAGCAACACCAAAAGTATTTTTCACGGTGTCTCCCACCTCTCGCGAATGGGTGACAAACGTTCCGAGAGTAATTAATACCTTGTCACGGAAAGTTTCTCAATTCGCCGGTCGGATCCAGCCTTAAATTGTAGGTCCCTTTCATTTGTGTCCAAAAAATTAACATGTGTAGCACAAATGGTCGCGAGAAGCTAGGCCTTGGACCGCAATGGTCTGTCGCGCCAAATATTATTTATTATAAAGGTAACGATCTATTACGACCAGGTCTGGTAGACGGTCGCTATTCGATTTTACTCGCTGTTTCAACTCTTCATATTCGGCGGAGGAGAACTCCACCGAGGACAAATCAATCTCGTTACACAACATCTCTAGAGCCGCGACGTCACTCTCATGGACCCTAGATAAGGCATCCGGCACCTTGTTTTCTGATCCCTTTCGGTGTTGGATGGTGAAGTGAAATCCCTGCAGCTTTAGCGCCCACCTACTTAGTCTGCTACTCAAATCCGGATGACGCATCAGCCATTGCAGCAAAGCGTGGTCTGTAATCACCGTAAAATCTAGACCCTCTATGAAAGGCCGAAAGTGTTTTACGCTAAGTACGGCGGACAGGCACTCCTGTTCCGTGACACTGTAATTGCGCTGTGCCTTGTTGAGCTTTTGCGACCAGTAGGCTATTGGGACTTCCGAGCCATCGTCAAGGGTCTGTACCAGTACACTACCAACGCCTGACTGACTAGCGTCACACTGTATCATAAAAGGCCTTGAAAAATCTGGAGTATATAGGACAGGCGAAGAAGTGAGATTAACTTTCAAGGCTTCGAAAGCCACTTGGGCCTCGCTGTTCCAATGCAATCCCTTCGCCTTTTTTAATAAGTCTGTCAAAGGTGTACATAGTGAGGCAAAATTAGAGATGAATTTTCGGTACCATCCTGCCATGCCAAGAAAACGGCGAAGTTGTCGCACCGTCTTAGGAACTGGATAATCTACAACAGATCGAACTTTCTCCGGATCAGTTCTCAAACCCCCCTTGCCAATAATGTGTCCAAGGTAACGAACCTCCTTTAGGCAGAATTTACTCTTCGAAACATTCAGTATTAACAAAGCGCGCTTGAGGTGTTTCGCGACTTCCCGGAGTATACTCAATTGACTGTCGAAAACATCGGTTATTACCAATAAATGGTCAAGGTAGACGAATACCTGGCCATGGAGTTCAGCGGGGATTACCTGTCCATCAGTCGGCACATGGTTTGGGGTGCGTTACACAACCCGAATGGCATGACCGTGAACTTATAGAGCGACCGCTTGGGGACAGCGAATGCAGTTTTTCCCCTAGAACTGATTTCCAGCGGAATTTGCCAAAAGGCGTCTTTTAAGTCTAAGCTCGAGATGAATTCGGCCCGGGGAATTCGACTCAGGATCCCTTGGATGTGTGGGAGTGGATAGGCATCGGTTACCGTCACGGCATTAAGCTTCCGGGAGTCAAGGCATAGCCTAACCTTTCCGGACTTGTGGACTAACACCACTGGCGAACTCCACGAACTTTGTGACTCCTCGATCACTCCGAGCTTCAACATTCGATCTAACTCCTCGAAAATAAGCTTTTCAATCGCCGGGGAAACAGGGTAGTGTCGTTGTTTAATGGCCTTATAGTCATTGGTATCAATGACATGTTCCACCAAGGCCGTCTTTCCGAGGCCTTCCTTTTCGTATGAAGGAAACATGGACTTTACTGTCGAGACTGTTTATCTGTGAGACTGTCAGATCATGGGGATTGATATTAAGTTGTCAGTATTATCTATCACTGACCTATCTATCTGAGACAATTTCGGGTGCTAAGTCGAAAAACTTCCAAAAGTCAACGCCCAGATAAAGGTTCTGAGCCAGTGAAGGGACCACATATAAAGGTAGACGATTAGATTTACCCTTAAATTCTATGTCAGAAACAAAAAAACCAAAGACCTTTTGCGCGTGTCCGTCTGCCGTTTTAATTGGCGAGGCAAAACGCTTCAACTTAACCTCGCTGCTTAGGACCCGTGCAGCCAATGAACCGCCCACGCAACTTATTGAAGCACCACTGTCAAGTAATCCCACTACTTGGTCGCCCATTAAGGTTACGAAAGCGTAAGGTCTGGTGTCATTGGGTTGGCAGATCTACTCGGTCTTGGTTTTGCTAGGGCTGCAACTGCGTTGAAAATTTTTGCTAGGGTCCGGTTGTATTCAGTGACGCGCAAGTGGTAAGGTCTGATGGGGTGCTGGGTCTTCACAGTCTTGTTGGGTGATCTGCTTACGTCGGGGCCTATTCGTTCTTTGATAATTACCTTGGTGGCTGATAGTGGGTCTAATCTGGTAGGGTTGAGTGTCCGAGTACTATTACAATTAAATGTGGGCGTGAACTGGGGTTCCTGTTCACACCTCTCCTCCAGTTTTCCTGATTGTTGCATTTGGGACAAGTTGGTTTGTATTGTTCCGCCGCTCCACACCCATTGCAGAACACTTGGCGCGGCTCCAAGCACATGTCGAACTTATGGCCTTCGTGCTGACAATTCCAACAGATTAATTTGGACGGAGCTTGATTTTTTAAGCCAGCGGGCGCAAACGGATTTGGCTGTGCGGGATCTTTCGGTCTGACAGGATCCCCCACCAGCGGTGGAAATAACTCAGCAATTTGACGACGCGGGTACGCTGGTCTCATGGTTGGCAGGTTTCGGCTAACATCGTTCAAGAAGCGTTCACTCCTCTGGACTACCTTGCGCAGCATAGCGACGATGTAATGTCTAGATGGAGGATTTCGTGTCTTAAATCGGATCGGAGATTCCTTATCAACATCTCTACCAAATCCACTTCAGCTATCTGGAATCTTAGAGTGTCAGTAAGTCGAACGATGGAGTCGTAATATTCGTCGAATGTCTCCCAATCTCTTTGTTTGCGTCCTCTTATTGCCTCTCGTATGTCATAATCAGACCTACTGTCCTTATACTGCTGACGCAGTTGGTCGATCAAATCATCCCACAAGAAAAACGGTTGTGAACGATGGAACCTCCAGAACCACTCTTCCGCCCTCCCCTTAAACAACAAATGCGCGTTTTTACGCAACAAACCGAAATTTCCGTCTAGGCTCTGCTGAGTAAGAGATTGAACCTGATAGATAAAATTATCTACAGTCAGACCGTTTGGTGACCCTTCAAATTGTAGGTGCCAGCCCGTGATTATGTTTGACACTTTCACGGCCGTATTAACATCTGCTTGAGTAGAACGAATTGGGTAAGGAGTCTGATGATTTGGCTCTTTGAATCTTTGAAGTCTGTAGAGTTGGCTGGCTGGCGCTTCAATCCGCCTATAACACGTTCAACATTTGTTTCGATCAATTGGGAGAGATCTTGTGAAATCTGCTGCATTAATGATCCTTGGATCTGCTCGATTGAGTTATTTACTACTCGTTGGATTTTTGAAACTAGGCTGGATTCTCTTCGACTTTGGTTTCCCGGGTTGTCGGGTAGTGACAGTCGAGCGCGTTTGTCTGTAGCAGTGGCGCTTTCCGGATTTTCCCTAAAACCTTCGACCGCCGCTTGGTTTCCCGCATGCTGAATTTTCGAATTTTCTGCGAAGTAGAGGGAATTTGGATTGGCGGCTTCCTTTTCTAGCGATTTCGAGTATTATGGACATTCAAGTTATCAGCTGCAGTCCTGTCTTCAATGGCATTGGGGCTTGGGCGTACTATGCATGGTTTTAGCAAATTTATTAAACAAGGCTGTCTGCACTGTGGACAGCTTTCGACACTTTTCAGTACTTATATCAGACAAAATCTATGAAACACGTGTCGGCATGGGGTAATGACGCTTTATGCACTTCCATCAATCGCAATTTTGCACAGGGTGCACTCAAGCGATTCGGGTGCCAAAAGCTCTAGGGACAACCTTGGTCTACCAGGACCATCAATACTTCGTCTGACGGCCATAACTTGGCTTCAGCGGGGATTGATGTATTCTGAAGTATGTATGTCTATAAAAAGAAACGTGATTCTTATGAGTTTGCTTTTTTTTTTTTTTTTTGGGTTGAATAGTACGATATTCGTCTTTTTTATCGAGCCCAAGGAGAATAAAAAAAAATTTGTCAATGCAAAAGCCTATTATATATGCCTTTTAACTCTTTCGGTGGTTACTGATTGAGCAAACGTCTATGCTGGTTTTCTCCCGAGGTAACGTAACCGCAGGATCTCAGGTCAGTAGAAGCGAGTGCCTAACACTCAGGAAGAGCAATGTATATAAATATATATATATATAAAAAATAAAATAAAATCGCATTCGTAATAATACAAAGAATATAAGAAACGAAATATTTTAATCAAAAAAAAAATTAACGACGATGTACAGATAAAGTATGCAAAGAACTCTGTGTTGGGCATCTCTCTCTCTCTCTCTATCTCTCTCTCTGGTGAGTGCTGTAATTTAAAAGAGAATCCAGGCTAACCTCCTCGCTTGACATTTCGGGTTGAACGTTTAGTGCCGACCCAAATCCACTTCCAAACCAGAGCACATCGAATTAGTGAATACACAATCAAATAATACTTAATTTCCTGAAAACATCACGAACGAAAAACAAATAAAAAAGATTGTTATATCCTGTAGTCCCTCAGGCAAATAAAGTCAAATTGGAAAGAAAAATTAAAAAAGTATGTAATCTCCAGATCACTAATCACAAGCTGTACTTCTTCCTCGAACCTCGAAAGGTTTAAAGAAGGTTAGCCGCTATCGCTTTGTCAAACTGCAAGGTGTTCGACCGATCTGGTGAAACAGCCGATGCTAGGGAACTCCTGTAACACCTAGGCCAACCAATTAAGTTAAACTATCAAGTGAAGAACCAATGATGGGGGGGGAGGGGGAGAGGGGGGACAAGAAAGGGGGTATTGATGAGGAAACCCAAACAAGTCTACAAAAGCTGACACTGTCGAGTCCCACCTTGGAGTTAACCAACGTGATTTAAAAAAAATCAAGAAAACCTAGAGTTTGGGGACCCGAACGGAATAGATAAAAAAACCCATCACCGTCGGGCCCCACGTTGGGCGCCATTTTTATGTAATGATTTTCATGCAACTGGCTGGCAACTGGGGTCATTCACCCCGTTGACGGTTCGTATGCGTGTGTGCGTATGACTGGCGGAGGCGTGCACGCCTAGCGATTCTCTAGCTTCAGCTCGTCGGGATGTGGGGGGGTTCTTGCCAAGTCACCGCAAACCTCTTCACATTACACAAAATTTATTTATTTGCGTGCACTTCGGGAATAAACGAACGAAGACGAGAAAAAAAAGTATATTAGAACCGAAATACTTTACTTACTTGGGTTCCGATGCAATCTCCTCGGCAGCGCTGACGAGCTCGACGTGCTGGAACAATAACGGGTTATGTAAATGTGTAATAAAATTAAGAAAACGTATTAGGACTAATTGTTAATGGTTATTCGAAAAAAATTATTTATGATTACCGTTAAAAATTACATTTCTCATCCCCTCGTTAAGCCTCAACACAAAGCAAAAAGGAATTAATACTATAATTAACTGTTAAGTTCGCGACATAGCCTATAATAATTTATGTTAACGCCGAATATTCCTCGTTGTCCCCCGTGGATGCTGGTGCCGGTCGTAGGGTGACCATAAGGATGTAGATCGCCAGTTGCGATAAGGGCACTTAGCTATAGTAATTATATCCAAAAGCAGTCTAATAAGAGATGCAGTTGATTTTTGCTGATACAGATTTTTCCGCCCTGTGGGGTAAGAGGGCCACTAGTTTCAAGTTCCAGTTATTTAAGAACAAAAGAAGAGTCTGTAGTCTATCGCGTTGGCAATAACAGAAAAAAAACGATTTTACACCAAAAATAATTTGGTCGGGTGTTCTGCCACGCGTGCCGCCATTTTGCAAATTCATGACATTTCTGTACGCTTTGCACTATTTATAATTTGGCTTTGCGCAACAAAATTGATTTTTACACGATTTCCACAGATTTAAACTGCATGATGTTCAAGCACACAAGCCACCATTTCTCAATTCGGCTTTGCGCAACAATATTAAAAACGATTTTCTTCACAAAATTAATTGCTGGATGTTCAAGCATATAAGCCACCATTTTGGAATTCGGCTTTTCGCAACAAAAATTTATGTTAAAACGATTTCTTTTTACAAAGTTAATTGCCGGATGTACGAGCAAACAGCTACCTTTACCAGCATATAAGCCACCATTTTGTAATTCGGCTTAAATTTTATTAGAACGATTTCTTTTTTTTTTTTTCAAAGTGAATTGCTGGATGTATGAGCAAACAGCTACCATTTATTAATTTGGCTTTGCGCAACAGAATTAATATTAGAACGCTTTTCTTCACAAAGTGAATTGCCGGATGTACGAGCACACAGCTACCATTTATTAATTTGGCTTTGCGCAACAGAATTAATATTAGAACGATATTCTTCAAAATTAAATGCATAGGGTACAAGCGCACGAGCCACCATTTTGAAATTCGGCAACAAAATTAATATAAAAAACGATTTCTTTTTTTTTTTCAAAGTTAATTGCCGGATGTAAGAGCACACAGCTACCATTTAATAAATTTTCTTTTCGCAACAAAAAATTGATTTTTTTATAACGATTTTTCACAATATAAGTACATGATACGCGAGCACGTAATTTAATCGAGAAGTCAATTTAAACCAAAAAAATCTGCTAAAGGTTCCAAATCGACTTCCCAAATTAAAATCCTATTCGAGCAATTCTACTCACGCACTCGCAAACGCAACCGGCTGTCGCGCTGAGTACTCTCTCCCATGTGCAGTCTGCTGTATGCGGTTTCTGTGGATATTTCTCTCTCTTTTATTGTTCAGTACCACTTACCACCATGTTCTACGCTGCTTGTGCTAGCTGGTAAGTACCTGAACAATGGGGAGATGGCAAATGGTGCACGGCAACATGAAAAAATTTTGTTTTATTGGACTTTTATTGGTCTAGTGCACAGTCTGTTCGTGATTCATATTTATCAATTTATGTATAGATTTTTTTTCTTTTTTTTCTTTCTCTCTTTTCTCAAAAAAATCTTGTTGCCGTACTCGGCATTTGGTGTCATTTGCTGGTGTAGCTGAATGACTGAAATATAGTGTAGTGTGATGCCTGTATTTTACAGGGCCGCTAACGCTTTGTGTGTCATCGAGCCCTGCTCTCTCACAGTCGCCACCACAAACGATTCCTCAATCGAGATCGTCCATGAACCATCCGGTTTTATTAAATAACTTGGAGTAGTTTTTGTCATAGAGAGAATATTTCGTAGACGAGAGGTCGCCGAGGCCCCTTGCATCTTATCACAGAAGAGCCTCCAAGACTTCCTCTGTGCCTTCCTATATTCCCTCTTATAATTTCTGAGATGTTCCTTGTAGGATTCCCAATCCTGCTTGCCTTCTGATAGGTCCCTAACTCCGCGGACCACAAGTTGGCTTTCGTTTGCTCCTTGGTTTTATCACAGGGCAGGCAGCATCGAAGGAGCGATTCATGGCACCTGTTACAGTTTCTACCATGGTATCTATCTCCTCTATATATATGAACTCCGCCTTGTTTTTCGTCGTGTGGGAGTGGGAGTGGTCTCTGAGTTGGTCACAAATCACAGCTGTTCACTCTTTAGAGATGAGTAGGAGTGTTTTTGGCAAGAGAATGAGACGACAACCTCTCCTAGTACGTAGACAGCATGCCGGTCCCAAGCCCGGGTAAAGGAGGAGGGTGTTGGGAACGGGGCAACCCTATCCTCAATAAATCAAGTGGAGGAGTAAACCTCGACAGACTAAAAAATCCTAAATCCAGTGATGAGACACGTGCGCCGAGGGATGCATGGCCATGAGTTGTTGGTCGCTAGCACGGGACTTCAGATACTTGGCAACCTCCGATTTTAACCGGTCTTCTCGTGGTATACCGGGCTCTACCATGGGCGACATATTTTCCTGGATACTCGTGGGAAATATAGATAAACCACTTAATATAAATGAGACCGATGCATCTCCAATCGAATCAACCTCGGTACCTGCGTTAGAGCGGGCCGTTGTAATGTCAGAGGCTTCTGTGGCCCAGACAGTCATCCCAGTGGTGACACCAATATCGAGATGTGCTTCTGGGCCACTCGAAACCTCGTCAGGAACTGATTCCCTTCCGACGGTCAATCAAGTGTTGACAGCAAACGCGGAACCTGCTCAAATGCAGACCGTTGTTTCGTCGGTGGGGGTTAAGCTCTCCAAGGTCAACCCCGTGTTGAACACAACGTCACTCTTAGATGTTGGCAACAAGGGTGTGGATTCGAATACATCCGATTCTGACACATCCGAAGTTGTCGACACCATCAGCGTCATCTCGGAGAAATCCGGATGCTCCTCGGTTGGGATCGCATTAGGGGGAATGCAGATCCAACAACAGGCTTATGTTAAGCTAACTTCGAGGGAAAAAAGACGCTTTAAGCATGCTTTACGCATAGCGAAAGACAGAGACAGTGCTCTTGTTTTTCCCAAAGCGGCGCCTCCTACTAAGAGCGTTGTCAAACGCGTCAGGTCGGAAGACCAGACACCGCCCTCATCGACTGCCAAGAAGGCCAGAGCAGGACCCTCACCTGACATTCCCACTTTCAGTCAAGTGACCAGTGCTGTCAGACTGGGGGTTGTCCCGGTCGACCTGTCGAAGAAACCGCTGACAAAGGAGCAAATCGCTCACCTTCAAGAAGCGGTTATCGACACCTCGATTGAGATGATCGGCTGCGGCGTTTGGCCGCGCTTCACCGGAACGTATCCCAAATCAGGATGGATGATTTTCATCTGTCTTGACAGCTATACTGCCGGGTGGATGCGCTCCAATTTACAAAAATTTAAAGATATAAGTGGACTGGACGTGATGATTGTGGAAGGGGGATCTTTCCCGAAGACACACATCCTCCGTGGGTTCTTTCCACAAGCACTGAACTCCCTTCAGAAAAGGTTCTGGCCACAATCGAGGCCCAGAACGAAGGCTTAAATGCCATTTCATGGAAGGTGGTACAGAGAAAGAAGGAAGGTGCGCTCCTTCATCTCGTAATGGCGGTTGACGACGCCTCCATGATAAGACTTAGTGCCAACAAAGGCATTATAGGGTACCGCTTTGGTCAGATTAGGCTGATTCTTAAGAGCACCGATAAGAACTCTGCCATCTGACCAATGCACCTCTAACACAGACAGCTCTGCTCAAAATACCACTGAGCTAGCTTGTCTGAGTGGCTCCGACCCAGCGCCAGCTGTACAAAAGGCTGCCTCTTCGGTAACCAGCTCTTCCGGGCAGGTTGACCACAGCGGGTGTGGAACCATAACATCAAAGCTGGTAATACGATCAGCTCCATCGTCCAGCAAGGCTAACAAGCCATCTGGTTCAATTCCTCCCAGAAATGGTAAAAACGCGGCAAGAGCTGCACTTACTCCAAGGAGTAGGATAGGCAATGGTAGACCAACGGGCCAACCGAGCCAGACCGCCTGCCGTAGGGGTAAGGGCCCCAAAAAAGCGGTTCTAATCCGGCAGCCTCTTTCTCAGAAGGAGGAAGGATGAGCACCATAAAGGTGCTACAGGCGAATCTACATCATGCTAAGGGGGCGTCCGCTATACTTAGCAAAAGATTCGTCGAGGAGGACATAGCCCTTGGCCTCATACAGGAGCCTTGGGCTATTAGCGGACAGGTGAAGGGTGTAAAGGAAGGGAAAGGTAAGTTAATAGTATAATGTGGGGAGGCAGTTCCAAGAGCGGCCTGCCTTATTACACCTAACATTAACTTCCTTCCCATTCCATAATTTACAACTAGGGACCTGGTTGCCGTTCTAGTGGAGGTTCCGACCGAGAGGGGGAAACAAAATATTGTATGTGCCTCGGCGTTCTTCCCCGGCGATGAAGATACCATTCCGCCTAAAGAGGTGCAGGACATGATCACGCACTGTAAAGAGAGGAACATCCATTTCATCATAGGATGTGATGCCAACGCACACCATGAGGTTTGGGGAAGCAGCGGTATCAATCGAAGGGGTGAGTATCTTTTAGATTATGTTATTAGCAATAATGTAGATATCGTAAACAAGGGCTCTAAACCAACCTTCGTAAATGCGATTCGCGAAGAGGTAGTAGATCTCACACTCGCGAGTCCATTTATCTCAAATTCCATTTTTAATTGGCAGGTGTCCGATGAGGCCTCGCTGTCAGACTACCAACACATAAGGTTCTAAGCGGGCCACGTGGAGGAAGTGCTGCGAGAATATCGCTGAGATGCCAGCAGCTGCGCGAATCCACAAGGCACTTGTTAAGGATCAGACAAATAGTGTGGGTCTGTTGAAAAAGAATGACGGCACCTACAAGGCGGACCGGGAGGACACACTAAAAACACTTCTACATGTTCATTTCCCCGGCTCGTACAACAGTGTACCACACACAAATTCGAACACGATTGACCGTAGGGTTAGTATCGCTAGTAGAACTAATAGTTTATCTGGTAAGATATTTGCCTCAGATAAGGTTAGATGGGCAGTAGGCTCCTTCAAACCATTTAAAGCCCCTGGGGGGGATGGCATCTTTCCTGCTCTTCTACAGAAGGCGATCGATGCAATCCTTCCAAGTTTAATTTTATTATTTAGAGCTAGCTTCAACTGGGGATACATCCCTTTTGCCTGGAGACAGGTAAACGTGATTTTTATCCCAAAACCAGGCAATAGGCCTAGTGAGCTTCCTATATCATACAGACCAATCAGTCTAACATCGTTTGTCCTGAAAATCATGGAGAGACTCATTGATGTTCATATTAGAAGCAGACTAGAGGTGTCTGCTCCTTTGCACTCAAGCCAGTTTGCATACAGAAAAGGCAAAAGCACAGAAGGTGCCCTCCACTATCTGGTTAAAAAGATAGAAGGAACATTTCGATCCAAGGAGGTTGCTTTGTGTGCATTCCTGGATATTGAAGGCGCCTTCGATAACACTGGCTATGAATCTATAGAGAGAGCTATTAGCAACAAGGGTATCGAAACCTCGACCAATCTGTGGATTAGGGCTATGCTCGAGAGTCGGGATATTACATCTTCCTCAGGAGGAGTGTCAGTGTCTGTGACCGCAGTAAAGGGATGCCCCCAAGGAGGAGTTCTCTCTCCCCTTCTGTGGTCACTGCTCATAGATGATCTCTTGGCCAATCTACACAGATCAGGCTACACCGCCATTGGCTATGCTGACGACCTGGCAATTATAATTAGAGGCAAACACTGCAAGACTATCTCTGCTGTCATGCAATGTGCGCTCTTAAAAGTTTTAGACTGGTGTAGCAGGGAAGGGTTATCCATCAATCCTTGCAAGACGGTTCTAGTGCCTTTCACCAAAAGAATTTTGATTGACTTAAACCCAATCACGATTAAAGGCACCACTCTTATGTACTCCAGCGAGGTCAAATACCTCGGTGTTATCCTTGATAAAAGACTTAACTGGAATGCTCATATCAAGTCTGCTACTAAACGCGCTACAAGGGCCCTATGGGCCTGCAGGAGACTTTACGGCAGTACTTGGGGCCTCAATCCTAAGATGATATATGGGATTTACACGTTGATGGTGAGACCCATAATCTCGTATGCAGCCATAATATGGTGGCCCAAGGTACTCGAGCGAAAAACGGCAAGCGAAGTTCAGAAGCTCCAAAGAATTGCCTGTCTAGGTATTACAGGTACTATGCGCACCTGCCAAACGACAGCATTAGAAGCTATCGTAGGTCTTTCGCCCCTTCAGGTATTCATCAGGAAGACGGCCGCTAGATGCGCTATTAAGCTGCAACTAGAATTTAAGTATAAACCAGGCGACCTTGTGGGACACCTGGGTATTCTCAACTCAATTCCCCAAAGAGACATGTTCTGCACAATACCGGACGTTATGGTCAGGGAGTACTGTTTCGGAAGGTTATTTGAAGTAGAGATCTCAGACCGCGCAAGCTGGTCAAATGGTGATCCGACACTAGACACTAATGGTCTGGTTTGGTTCACTGATGGATCAAAGATGGAATCTGGAGTTGGAGCCAGTGTCTACGGACCTAACACAAAGGTCTCGATACCAATGGGAGACAGTCCAACGGTCTTCCAAGCCGAACTCCATGCCATAGAGATCTGTGCCAGGTTAAACCTTAGCAAAGGCGTTAAAGGCGTTAGAATATATATTTACTCAGACAGCCAGGCAGCAATTAAAGCGTTGTCGTCCAACTTAATGGACTCTTTAACAGTAAAAAGCTGCTACGAAGCATTGCAATCTCTGGCCAGACACAAGCTTGGTTGGGTACCAGGTCATAGAGGTATCGCAGGCAACGAAGCCGCAGATGAACTAGCTAGAGCTGGCTCAGAAACTGCATTCATAGGACTTTAACCTTTTTGTAGCGTCAACAGGTGTGCCGCCACGAAGGTGTTAAACTGTTGGGAGGGCGAACTTCGCCTGGCACATTGGATTAATACCACAGGGCTAAGGCAATCCAAACAACTGATCAGACCCTATTCATACAAAGAAATCCTGAATCTTTATAAAGGTAGCATTAGGAAACTAGTAAGTTTTCTAACTGGCCACTGTGGCCTTAGATACCATCTTAGCAAAATGGGTGTGGGCTCTCTAACAGAATGCAGATTCTGTGCGGAGGATGAGGAGTCATCCGTACATGTTCTCTGCGATTGCCCAGCACTTATTTGGTTAAGAAAACGCATATTCCATAAGGAAATATGCTCAACAGCGGAGTTGAAAAACTCTGCTACTAAGGACATATTAGCCTTTATTAAGAAAGTTGTATGTCTTTTAGACAATTAATGCCCTATTGATACAATAGATCTTTCAGGTCGCGGTGTCAGTCACTTGGACTAGGGTTTCCTAAAAAAAAAAAAAAAATCTCCTCTATAGTGACTGGTGGCTTTGAGCATCTCCCTATAGATACCCCAGTTTGCCCTTTTCTTATTTATAAAGGACTCACGAAGGGCAGGTTTGATATCTAACTTGAAGATTAAATAGCGATGGTCTGAGAATGAGTGTTCTTTTGCAACCTTTCATTCTCTTACCTTATACGCTATAAAGTCTGATACGAGTCCTACATCGAGTACTTCTCGTTATTCCTTATTATGAAAGTGGGTTCTTGACCAATATTACAAATAGCGAGGTTTGTATTTAATAAGTATTCAAAAAATAACTCACCCCTCTCATTTTCGTCGGTGCTGCCCCATTGGTGAGCATTTGCATCACTTCCAAAGATCGCCCCAATTTTTCTTTTCTCTGCATCAGAGATGAGCTCCGAGAGTATTTTTGGTGGAGTGTGCTTTTCCCGGTCCATGTATGCAGAAACCAGCCAGAATTTTTCATTTCCGACTTCAATGCTGACCTCAGTTATGTCACCGTCACTATATTGTGATAAAAGGAATATATTCAGGTTAGTTTTAGCCAGAATATAAGATCTAATCTTCTCTGACTTACTAGAGTATAGGACTTTATACCCTTTAAGTCCGAGCCCACAGATCTTAGCTCCATTTATCCATAGCTCTTGGATTAGGACGAGATCTTCCCCCGTTTCTGCCAATCTAAGTAGAAGAGCTGCCGAAGCAGTTTTGATATGGTAAAGGTTTATTTGAATTATACTTAACATCTTTTGTACTTACCTTCGCCCCATCGTTAGCATTCATGCTATGCCGTCTCCGAGGATCCGCCGTCACGTTCCGTCTCGTTCCCCTTTGACTCTATCACCGTCTTGTTGACAGTACTTTCCTATCTATCCTATCCTATCTATTCCTATCTATCTATGATTATCATCTATCCAGCTGCAAACAGTTTCTGAACATGAACGTAAAAAGCTGAAAGGATTTGGTTCGAATATAGCTGTGTTTTAAATATTTAAGGGATGAACATGCTGCAAAGGAGTGTCCGAAAAAGAAGTGATGCAACATTTGTTCAAGGCAGCATAATTCATACTTCACTTCCCACAAGGAGAAAATCCAGCAAGAACCGAGGTCGAGAAGTCACCAACAAAGGTAACAACGACGGGATTTGCTACCGCAACTAATACAACTGATGAAAGGATAGTATTACTTGCCACGGCCATGGTGAACATATGCGTTAAGGAACAGGTCAAGCTAGTGCGAGCTCTAATTGACGAAGGGTATCAATGTGTCGTGACGGAAAAACTAGCTCGACAAATACTGGTGCCGATGACCAACTACCACTCAAGGGTCAATGGAATAAATGGGTATGCTACACCTATTATCGCAGGATGTAACTTCAACATCCAATCAATTTACGATGAAAAAGTCAATTTATATGTAAAGGCTTTAGTAATACCTGCTATTACATCAAAAGTGCCAGCAAAACAATTTACACATATACGCATATCCAAAGCGGTACTCTCAACCAAAGGAAATCGACTTGATCCAATATCAGACATGTTGCCACAATTCCTGCAGCATAGATTAGTCAAAGGGCCTGTGAATACTCAAATGGAGAAGAACACAATGTTCGGGTGGAAACTATCAGGCACAGGCATGACCACAAACCCACTTCATCAAATTTCGGCCGAGCCGAATTACATGCATCAACCACGAGATAACAGCGTGAAACGGCGTTGACGCCGACGCCAGTGGCGTTATACCCAGCGGTCAGTACAACATGACAACGCTACATATCCCGCCACAAGAGAAAACCAAACCAAAGCCAGAACAGCTGGCACCTATCAGACAGGAACTGGTACCGGAGACAACACTGTGCATGGCGCCAACAACAGCCAGTGCGGCTTTAATGCAAACAATCCGCAGCAATCGATAACGACGACGTTGAAAATTAAACACGCAAATTCCGATGATCATATTCCATATTCATTTTGTCACCATCGCATTTACTGACCAGGTCAATCATCCTCTCAACACCACTGGCTACAGCACTGGTGGTACTATCACTAATTGCAGTCTTCATTCCGGTACCACCAATCCAGACGTTGGAGTGTTTGTGGAACAAATTGGAACAGCCAAAATTCAAGGAGGAGTACTACGAATAAGCGTTCGATTCCCAATTATAGATATCATACGTGATCAAGTCAACCTAAATAAGACTAGAGATCAAATGACTAAGCTGTGTAATAAGGCCAAATCGATGATACACTGTTGTGATCACTGTTAAGTGTCCCACTGTTGTGATCACTGCTAAATGTCACACTTTTAAGTGAGCCACTGTTACTATAAGACTTCTTACTATGGAAATTCTGGAATATCATCATTATGGTCTGGAATTTCTTGATTAAAGCAATTTCTCAAACGATTCGCATGAAATTCGGAATGTAGGACTAAGATGCGACTATAAGACTTCTTCCTTTGGAAATTCGGAAATATGATCATTATGGTCTGGAATTTCTTGATTAAAGCCATTTCTCAAACGATTCGCATGAAATTCGGAATATAGGACTAAGATGCGAATATAAGACTTCTTCCTATGGAAATTCTGGAATATGATCTTTATGGTCTGGAATTTCTGGAATAAAGCAATTTTCAAGCGCTGCAGGACTAAGATGCGACTATAAGATTTCTTCCTATGGAAATTCTGGAATATGATAAATATGGTCTGGAATTTCTGGAACAAAGCAATTTTTCAAGCGATTCGCCCGAAATTCTGAATGTAGGACTAAGATGCGTCTATAAGTCTTCTTCCTATGGAAATTCTGGATTATGATCATAATGTCTGAAATTTCTGGAACAAAGCAATTTATCAAGCGATTCGCCCGAAATTCTGATTGTAGGACTAAGATGCGACTATAAGTCTTCTTCCTATGGAAATTCTGGATTATGATCATAATGGTCTGGAATTTCTGGAACAAAGCAATTTTTCAAGCGATTCGCATTAAATTCGGAATGTAGGACTAAGATGCGACTATAAGACTCCTTCCTTTGAAAATTCTGGAATATGATCATTATGGTCTGGAATTTCGGGAACAGAGCAATTTCTTAAGCGATTCGCATAAAATTTGGTATGTAGGACTCAGATACGACTATAAGACTAGTTCCTATGGAAATTCTGGAATATGATCATTATGGTCAGGAATTTTGGGATCGAAGCGAGGATATGGGCAATAGGATCTGGAATTTTCGGAGCTTTGCCATTTCTCAAGCGATTTGTATGAACTTCTGAATGTAGGATTAATATGCGACTGTAAAACTTGTTCAAATTAGGAACTGGAGTTTCTGAAACTGAGCCATTTCTCAAGCGACTTGTGTCTTTTAATTTAATCGTGAAAGCAATATGCAATATGCAATATATAATATGGCATATGCACCCACCTCACAATAAGTTGTTATGAACATTTAAATCAGCTTATAAATTATTTATTTTGTTGTGTGTTGTGTGATTGATGATCATGTATGTGGTTTCAATTACATACAATCAAGCTGATAGCTTGAGCAGAACGGAACAAACATATGCAGGATGTGGTCAAGAATTCAGCCGTTGCGCAGTTTATGCTGCATGTTGGTCAAAAAATCACTTTTCAGCCAATGCAGTAAAGAAAAATCGACTGCGCAGTTTACGCAGTCACTTTGAATTGGATGCAAATAGCAAAATGTCAATGTCAAATTGTCGCCCTACAAGCAGACTGTAATTCGGCTTAAAATGTAGCCGCAATTTAGTGCATACCGACTGCCTGCCATTTTTTGTGCAGCACAAGCTGCGCAGCTACTTAATTCTTTACCGCAGCCGTAGTGATAGTATAGACTCTGTTCATTTTTTATCGGTGCTCTGCTCTGTTCGTTCTATCAACTTTGCATAAAGTGATACAGTGCTGTCGTGCTTGGTCGTGTTAAAGAAAAAAAAATAATACTATAAGTTACCAAAAAAGAGGCATATAACAATGACAACTTGCAAGCTTCCTTGCAACTATTTCCTTTTCTTTTCGCTTATATTATACTTACTCATGTTTACAGTTACTAGAGTAAATAACTCATCGATTAATTATAGAAATGAGAGAACCATGCAAAAGAAATTTAATGATGAATAATTGGCCTGCATGATTCAAAGCGACTTTCTTCGATGCTCGTAAGATACCACTAATATGTGCAGCAGTCGTGATCGAAGTTCTCTTTCAATGCTCCATGTACGATTTACAAGTAGCAAGTGACGTTGCTGTTGCTACCATTTCCTATTCTTTTGGCTTGTATTTTGTTTAATCACTCCAATATTACGAAGAGTTAATAACTCTTCCATCAAATTACATAATAAAAAGATAGCCAGATAAAACGAGGTTAATGGCGAATATTGTGTCTGCGCGTTTCAAAGCGAAAAACATTTTGATGCGTACTTCTATTTCCAAGCCATACTCCATACCACTTCCCCAACAACTCATGCCTGAAACACAAACACGCTTCAGCTTCGCCTGACGTTAACGAGTTCAGCCATACGATTTCAATGCTTCCAATCACAATGTCGCTTCGGCATCAACGTTTCGTTTGGCAATCATAAAAAAAAACGTAATGCAACGTAACGAAGCTACAAATGGAAGCTCTAGTTCAAAAGTGCTGACCATTTGCTTTGCCTGACAGTTCAAAGCAGAGAACTGTGGCAGAACTCTCATTTGAGAAATGCCATATAGAGAAAAGTCATTCAAAGCACATTCAAAGCGGCTGCATCGTAACGCAGCGAAGCCGAAGCTGAAGCGTGTTTGTGTTTCAGGCATCAATCACCATTGCAAACATGTGTAAGCAACAAAAAACCTCTCTCTACGGCAAATATGTGTTGTACTAGTAATTGTATTGAACCTCGAAAGTCCCCTTCGGTGCTCTGCTTTCTCATTCTCTTAACCTTGCAGTTGCAACTTGCAACCCATATGGTTGCACGAAAAACGTTCTCTGTTTGTTCTCTGCTTGCTTCCTTTCAGCTTTTCTTTAATAAATTAGGTTAGGTTAGGTTAGGCTCGGTGGCTGCTATTGCACACTTAGACCGAAGTACGGTCCATTGTGATACCACAGCATGAGAGCCTTTCCCCTTTTATTATATAGAGCCCATTTTGTGCTCCTTGTGAATTTTAGGATGTCTCCCAGTTTGCAGTTTTCGACATCGGATAAGCTGTTTAATGTACCATATCCAAGATATTTTTGTCTTCTGCTTGCAAGAGCCGGGCATGTACACAGAAAATGGGATACTGTTTCCTCCTCCTCGGCGTCATAGCAGCTCCTACAGAAGTCATTGAAGTCAAGGCCCATCTTTCTCGCCTGCACTCCAAGAAGACAGTGCCCCGTTAAAATGCCTATAATCATTCTTATATCCCTTCTTCGTAGGGATATCAATGCTCTAGAGCGATTAAGGTCCAGCTTTGGCCAGACTTGTTTTGCTATAGTACATGTGGTGGTATGCATCCATCTCGCATTTGTTAATTTTTCGGCCTCTTTCCGAAGCATTAACTTGACCGTTCCTATGCTTCCTATGCCTGCCCTTTCCGGTAGCAGTTGGAGTTTTTTGCCATTTCTGGCTAATTCGTCTGCTTTGCAATTCCCAACGATATCAAAGTGACCGGGGACCCATACTAAGCATATATTAAAAAACTCACTCATCTCCTTGAGAGATCTGTGGCAACTTATCGCTACCCCCGATGTCATCAATACAGATTCCAGCGATTTGATTGCCGCCTGACTGTCAATGTAAATTATAATATCGGTTACCGATATCATGAGGGGTAGATGGCTCGGAAACCCTTCCTAAAGCATAACACTGGTTGTGTGTAATCTAGGGTCGCCAGTTCAACCTTCAGCGAGTTGTTTATCGTCGAGTGTCCCGTTTGAATAGGTTTCCAATTACGCGTTGCTGACAGTCGCGCGGCCGTAAATGCTGCTCTCTGCCTGCCGTATATATCTAAAGGAGTCAGGTGCAATATTAATTCTAGGGTGCGTGTTGGTGAGGTTTTCAGTACTCCACTAATGTGAAGACAGGCTGCTCTTTGCACCTTCTCCAAAAATTTTACAAAGGTGGATTTTCCAAGAGCCGGCCACCAAACGCTAACGCCGTACATGAGTATTGGTCTTACTACTGCAGTGTATAGCCAGTGTACCAGCTCTGACTTTAATCCCCAGCTTTTACCGATGGCGCTTTTACACGCATAAAGAGCTTTGGTAGCTTTGTTAACTCTCTCTAAAATGTTTGGTTTCCAGCTTAGTTATATTATCCAGGATTGTGAAATTTCGCCCTATTGGTGAAAGCTAGACTGGTCCCATTTAGAGTTGGTGGAGTGACTATTGGCACTTTATATCTATTTGTAAAGAAAATAAAAAAATGATTTTTTTTTTTTTTTCAAAGTTAATTGCCGGATGTAAGAGCACACAGCTACCATTTAATAAATTTGTTTTTCGCAACAAAAAATTGATTTTTTTATTTTTTTTTTATAAAAACGATTTTTCACAATTTAATTGCATTATTCACGAGCAGATAAACCACCATTTTGTAATTCGGCTTAAATTTTATTAAAACGATTTCTTTTTTTCAAAGTTAATTGCCGGATGTACGAGCAAACAGCGACCATTTATTAATTTGGCTTTGCGCAACAGAATTAATATTAGAACGATTTTCTTCAAAATTAAATGCATGGGGTACAAGCACACGAGCCACCATTGAAATTCGGCAACAAAGTTGCGCATCAAAATTAATATAAAAAAACGATTTTTTTTTCAAAGTTAATTGCCGGATGTAAGAGCACACAGCTACCATTTAATAAATTTTCTTTTCGCAACAAAAAATTGATTTTTTTTTAAAAAAAAATATTTTTCACAATTTAAGTACATGTTACGCGAGCACGTAATTTAATCGAGAAGTCAATTTAAACCAAAAAAACCCGACCGCGTCTGCTAAAGGTTCCAACTCGACTGCCCAAATTAAAATCCTATTCGAGCAATTCTACTCACGCACTCGCAAACGCAACCGGCTGTCGCGCTGTTCGGCTTAAAATGTAGCCGCAATTTAGTGCATACCGACTGCCTGCCATTTTTTGTGCAGCACAAGCTGCGCAGCTACTTAATTCTTTACCGCAGCCGTAGTGATAGTATAGACTCTGTTCATTTTTTATCGGTGCTCTGCTCTGTTCGTTCTATCAACTTTGCATAAAGTGATACAGTGCTGTCGTGCTTGGTCGTGTTAAAGAAAAAAAAATAATACTATAAGTTACCAAAAAAGAGGCATATAACAATGACAACTTGCAAGCTTCCTTGCAACTATTTCCTTTTCTTTTCGCTTATATTATACTTACTCATGTTTACAGTTACTAGAGTAAATAACTCATCGATTAATTACAGAAATGAGAGAACCATGCAAAAGAAATTTAATGATGAATAATTGGCCTGCATGATTCAAAGCGACTTTCTTCGATGCTCGTAAGATACCACTAATATGTGCAGCAGTCGTGATCGAAGTTCTCTTTCAATGCTCCATGTACGATTTACAAGTAGCAAGTGACGTTGCTGTTGCTACCATTTCCTATTCTTTTGGCTTGTATTTTGTTTAATCACTCCAATATTACGAAGAGTTAATAACTCTTCCATCAAATTACATAATAAAAAGATAGCCAGATAAAACGAGGTTAATGGCGAATATTGTGTCTGCGCGTTTCAAAGCGAAAAACATTTTGATGCGTACTTCTATTTCCAAGCCATACTCCATACCACTTCCCCAACAACTCATGCCTGAAACACAAACACGCTTCAGCTTCGCCTGACGTTAACGAGTTCAGCCATACGATTTCAATGCTTCCAATCACAATGTCGCTTCGGCATCAACGTTTCGTTTGGCAATCATAAAAAAAACGTAATGCAACGTAACGAAGCTACAAATGGAAGCTCTAGTTCAAAAGTGCTGACCATTTGCTTTGCCTGACAGTTCAAAGCAGAGAACTGTGGCAGAACTCTCATTTGAGAAATGCCATATAGAGAAAAGTCATTCAAAGCACATTCAAAGCGGCTGCATCGTAACGCAGCGAAGCCGAAGCTGAAGCGTGTTTGTGTTTCAGGCATCAATCACCATTGCAAACATGTGTAAGCAACAAAAAACCTCTCTCTACGGCAAATATGTGTTGTACTAGTAATTGTATTGAACCTCGAAAGTCCCCTTCGGTGCTCTGCTTTCTCATTCTCTTAACCTTGCAGTTGCAACTTGCAACCCATATGGTTGCACGAAAAACGTTCTCTGTTTGTTCTCTGCTTGCTTCCTTTCAGCTTTTCTTTAATAAATTAGGTTAGGTTAGGTTAGGCTCGGTGGCTGCTATTGCACACTTAGACCGAAGTACGGTCCATTGTGATACCACAGCATGAGAGCCTTTCCCCTTTTATTATATAGAGCCCATTTTGTGCTCCTTGTGAATTTTAGGATGTCTCCCAGTTTGCAGTTTTCGACATCGGATAAGCTGTTTAATGAACCATATCCAAGATATTTTTGTCTTCTGCTTGCAAGAGCCGGGCATGTACACAGAAAATGGGATACTGTTTCCTCCTCCTCGGCGTCATAGCAGCTCCTACAGAAGTCATTGAAGTCAAGGCCCATCTTTCTCGCCTGCACTCCAAGAAGACAGTGCCCCGTTAAAATGCCTATAATCATTCTTATATCCCTTCTTCGTAGGGATATCAATGCTCTAGAGCGATTAAGGTCCAGCTTTGGCCAGACTTGTTTTGCTATAGTACATGTGGTGGTATGCATCCATCTCGCATTTGTTAATTTTTCGGCCTCTTTCCGAAGCATTAACTTGACCGTTCCTATGCTTCCTATGCCTGCCCTTTCCGGTAGCAGTTGGAGTTTTTTGCCATTTCTGGCTAATTCGTCTGCTTTGCAATTCCCAACGATATCAAAGTGACCGGGGACCCATACTAAGCATATGTTAAAAAACTCACTCATCTCCTTGAGAGATCTGTGGCAACTTATCGCTACCCCCGATGTCATCAATACCGATTCCAGCGATTTGATTGCCGCCTGACTGTCAATGTAAATTATAATATCGGTTACCGATATCATGAGGGGTAGATGGCTCGGAAACCCTTCCTAAAGCATAACACTGGTTGTGTGTAATCTAGGGTCGCCAGTTCAACCTTCAGCGAGTTGTTTATCGTCGAGTGTCCCGTTTGAATAGGTTTCCAATTACGCGTTGCTGACAGTCGCGCGGCCGTAAATGCTGCTCTCTGCCTGCCGTATATATCTAAAGGAGTCAGGTGCAACATTAATTCTAGGGTGCGTGTTGGTGAGGTTTTCAGTACTCCACTAATGTGAAGACAGGCTGCTCTTTGCACCTTCTCCAAAAATTTTACAAAGGTGGATTTTCCAAGAGCCGGCCACCAAACGCTAACGCCGTACATGAGTATTGGTCTTACTACTGCAGTGTATAGCCAGTGTAGCAGCTCTGACTTTAATCCCCAGCTTTTACCGATGGCGCTTTTACACGCATAAAGAGCTTTGGTAGCTTTGTTAACTCTCTCTAAAATGTTTGGTTTCCAGCTTAGTTATATTATCCAGGATTGTGAAATTTCGCCCTATTGGTGAAAGCTAGACTGGTCCCATTTAGAGTTGGTGGAGTGACTATTGGCACTTTATATCTATTTGTAAAGAAAATAAAAAAATGATTTTTTTTTTTTTTTTCAAAGTTAATTGCCGGATGTAAGAGCACACAGCTACCATTTAATAAATTTGTTTTTCGCAACAAAAAATTGATTTTTTTATTTTTTTTTTATAAAAACGATTTTTCACAATTTAATTGCATTATTCACGAGCAGATAAACCACCATTTTGTAATTCGGCTTAAATTTTATTAAAACGATTTCTTTTTTTCAAAGTTAATTGCCGGATGTACGAGCAAACAGCGACCATTTATTAATTTGGCTTTGCGCAACAGAATTAATATTAGAACGATTTTCTTCAAAATTAAATGCATGGGGTACAAGCACACTAGAGCTGTGTCGTTCGTGATTGATCCGTTCGTACTGAACGGAACAGTACAGTGAACCAAATGAGCGGTATACTTCATACGAAATGAACGGAACAGTAGTGATCCAAAATATGTCAAACCGTTCAGTTCAATTCGTTGGCTCAGTCGTGCAATGGTTCAGTGGTTCAGTCGTTCAGTCTTCAGTTCATTCACACACTCACTGGTTCTGGTTCTTCGATTTTATTCTATAGTAAATCAAAAGAGCGGTACAGTTCGTTCGTATTGAAGATAGAACGGAACAGTATTGTTTTTATTATTTGTGGCAAACAGAACAGACCGTGATGAGCGAAACATTGATGATTGAGTCATTGGGTATCGATGGCTGATGGCTCACTCTCACTAATACGAAAAACAAATTTTGTTTTTGTTTCAGTTATTAATTTTTAATGAAATACTCTGAAATACCGGGTGATTTTTTTAAGCTGAAATTCAAATATCTCGGGAAGTAATTCTACGAAAAAAATATCCAAGATCAAAATGCTCAAAGTGCTAAAATTAGTACCCCCATCCATTTCGAATTCTCCTACTGAAATTCTTCTTTCGAAATATTCTTCATTCAAGCTAAATCGGTATTTTTGAAAAAAAAAAAATACAAAAACATTCATTAATTTAAAAGCAGATTTAATCGTCTGTTCCTAGAAAACGTCGTTATTTATTACACGCGTATTGCAGAATTATTCATAGGTTCTCAGTAAGAGAAATCGAAAAAATTGAATATCATCTATCATGAATTGAAAAAAAATGTTTCAAACTTTTAGTCGTGTCAAAAAAAATTTGCAAAAAAAAACTAGGTTTTTAAATTTAAAAGTTAGCCCCGCCCCACCTGAAAGGGAGTACTAATTTTAGCACTAATTTATTGATTAATCATTAATTTTCATCTTGGACATTATTTCCGTGGATTGCTTTTTTTCCGAGATATTTTTTTTAAGTTTCAGCTTAAAATAATTACCCGGTATAAGGAATGATTGTGTTGCTGTTAGCTGATTGTTTCGCAAATTTTTGAACTTAAGGTTTTCTTTTTCTTTCAGCCGTGAAAGTATACTGCGGTGTACCGTTTCTTTAATCGGCTGACAATTTCGTTGTATTTTATCTCGGTTGTATACGTATGTTTTAAGTGTACTTCATCAAAATTTTTCTGCAATAAAGAACTCAGACAGTACAAAGAACCAAAAGAACGAAATGAACGAAATGAACGGATCTTTTGAATGGCTCTTCGTCGTGACTGAACCAAAAGATTCAGTACACTCAAGAGATCCATTTGTCCCACCTCTAAAGCACACGAGCCACCATTGAAATTCGGCAACAAAGTTGCGCATCAAAATTAATATAAAAAAACGATTTTTTTTTCAAAGTTAATTGCCGGATGTAAGAGCACACAGCTACCATTTAATAAATTTTCTTTTCGCAACAAAAAATTGATTTTTTTATAAAAAAAAATATTTTTCACAATTTAAGTACATGTTACGCGAGCACGTAATTTAATCGAGAAGTCAATTTAAACCAAAAAAACCCGACCGCGTCTGCTAAAGGTTCCAACTCGACTGCCCAAATTAAAATCCTATTCGAGCAATTCTACTCACGCACTCGCAAACGCAACCGGCTGTCGCGCTGTTCGGCTTAAAATGTAGCCGCAATTTAGTGCATACCGACTGCCTGCCATTTTTTGTGCAGCACAAGCTGCGCAGCTACTTAATTCTTTACCGCAGCCGTAGTGATAGTATAGACTCTGTTCATTTTTTATCGGTGCTCTGCTCTGTTCGTTCTATCAACTTTGCATAAAGTGATACAGTGCTGTCGTGCTTGGTCGTGTTAAAGAAAAAAAAATAATACTATAAGTTACCAAAAAAGAGGCATATAACAATGACAACTTGCAAGCTTCCTTGCAACTATTTCCTTTTCTTTTCGCTTATATTATACTTACTCATGTTTACAGTTACTAGAGTAAATAACTCATCGATTAATTACAGAAATGAGAGAACCATGCAAAAGAAATTTAATGATGAATAATTGGCCTGCATGATTCAAAGCGACTTTCTTCGATGCTCGTAAGATACCACTAATATGTGCAGCAGTCGTGATCGAAGTTCTCTTTCAATGCTCCATGTACGATTTACAAGTAGCAAGTGACGTTGCTGTTGCTACCATTTCCTATTCTTTTGGCTTGTATTTTGTTTAATCACTCCAATATTACGAAGAGTTAATAACTCTTCCATCAAATTACATAATAAAAAGATAGCCAGATAAAACGAGGTTAATGGCGAATATTGTGTCTGCGCGTTTCAAAGCGAAAAACATTTTGATGCGTACTTCTATTTCCAAGCCATACTCCATACCACTTCCCCAACAACTCATGCCTGAAACACAAACACGCTTCAGCTTCGCCTGACGTTAACGAGTTCAGCCATACGATTTCAATGCTTCCAATCACAATGTCGCTTCGGCATCAACGTTTCGTTTGGCAATCATAAAAAAAACGTAATGCAACGTAACGAAGCTACAAATGGAAGCTCTAGTTCAAAAGTGCTGACCATTTGCTTTGCCTGACAGTTCAAAGCAGAGAACTGTGGCAGAACTCTCATTTGAGAAATGCCATATAGAGAAAAGTCATTCAAAGCACATTCAAAGCGGCTGCATCGTAACGCAGCGAAGCCCAAGCTGAAGCGTGTTTGTGTTTCAGGCATCAATCACCATTGCAAACATGTGTAAGCAACAAAAAACCTCTCTCTACGGCAAATATGTGTTGTACTAGTAATTGTATTGAACCTCGAAAGTCCCCTTCGGTGCTCTGCTTTCTCATTCTCTTAACCTTGCAGTTGCAACTTGCAACCCATATGGTTGCACGAAAAACGTTCTCTGTTTGTTCTCTGCTTGCTTCCTTTCAGCTTTTCTTTAATAAATTAGGTTAGGTTAGGTTAGGCTCGGTGGCTGCTATTGCACACTTAGACCGAAGTACGGTCCATTGTGATACCACAGCATGAGAGCCTTTCCCCTTTTATTATATAGAGCCCATTTTGTGCTCCTTGTGAATTTTAGGATGTCTCCCAGTTTGCAGTTTTCGACATCGGATAAGCTGTTTAATGAACCATATCCAAGATATTTTTGTCTTCTGCTTGCAAGAGCCGGGCATGTACACAGAAAATGGGATACTGTTTCCTCCTCCTCGGCGTCATAGCAGCTCCTACAGAAGTCATTGAAGTCAAGGCCCATCTTTCTCGCCTGCACTCCAAGAAGACAGTGCCCCGTTAAAATGCCTATAATCATTCTTATATCCCTTCTTCGTAGGGATATCAATGCTCTAGAGCGATTAAGGTCCAGCTTTGGCCAGACTTGTTTTGCTATAGTACATGTGGTGGTATGCATCCATCTCGCATTTGTTAATTTTTCGGCCTCTTTCCGAAGCATTAACTTGACCGTTCCTATGCTTCCTATGCCTGCCCTTTCCGGTAGCAGTTGGAGTTTTTTGCCATTTCTGGCTAATTCGTCTGCTTTGCAATTCCCAACGATATCAAAGTGACCGGGGACCCATACTAAGCATATGTTAAAAAACTCACTCATCTCCTTGAGAGATCTGTGGCAACTTATCGCTACCCCCGATGTCATCAAGACCGATTCCAGCGATTTGATTGCCGCTGACTGTCAATGTAAATTATAATATCGGTTACCGATATCATGAGGGGTAGATGGCTCGGAAACCCTTCCTAAAGCATAACACTGGTTGTGTGTAATCTAGGGTCGCCAGTTCAACCTTCAGCGAGTTGTTTATCGTCGAGTGTCCCGTTTGAATAGGTTTCCAATTACGCGTTGCTGACAGTCGCGCGGCCGTAAATGCTGCTCTCTGCCTGCCGTATATATCTAAAGGAGTCAGGTGCAACATTAATTCTAGGGTGCGTGTTGGTGAGGTTTTCAGTACTCCACTAATGTGAAGACAGGCTGCTCTTTGCACCTTCTCCAAAAATTTTACAAAGGTGGATTTTCCAAGAGCCGGCCACCAAACGCTAACGCCGTACATGAGTATTGGTCTTACTACTGCAGTGTATAGCCAGTGTACCAGCTCTGACTTTAATCCCCAGCTTTTACCGATGGCGCTTTTACACGCATAAAGAGCTTTGGTAGCTTTGTTAACTCTCTCTAAAATGTTTGGTTTCCAGCTTAGTTATATTATCCAGGATTGTGAAATTTCGCCCTATTGGTGAAAGCTAGACTGGTCCCATTTAGAGTTGGTGGAGTGACTATTGGCACTTTATATCTATTTGTAAAGAAAATAAAAAAACGATTTTTTTTTTTTTCAAAGTTAATTGCCGGATGTAAGAGCACACAGCTACCATTTAATAAATTTGTTTTTCGCAACAAAAAATTGATTTTTTTATTTTTTTTTTATAAAAACGATTTTTCACAATTTAATTGCATTATTCACGAGCAGATAAACCACCATTTTGTAATTCGGCTTAAATTTTATTAAAACGATTTCTTTTTTTCAAAGTTAATTGCCGGATGTACGAGCAAACAGCGACCATTTATTAATTTGGCTTTGCGCAACAGAATTAATATTAGAACGATTTTCTTCAAAATTAAATGCATTGGGTACAAGCACACGAGCCACCATTGAAATTCGGCAACAAAGTTGCGCATCAAAATTAATATAAAAAAACGATTTTTTTTTCAAAGTTAATTGCCGGATGTAAGAGCACACAGCTACCATTTAATAAATTTTCTTTTCGCAACAAAAAATTGATTTTTTTATAAAAAAAAATATTTTTCACAATTTAAGTACATGTTACGCGAGCACGTAATTTAATCGAGAAGTCAATTTAAACCAAAAAAACCCGACCGCGTCTGCTAAAGGTTCCAACTCGACTGCCCAAATTAAAATCCTATTCGAGCAATTCTACTCACGCACTCGCAAACGCAACCGGCTGTCGCGCTGAGTACTCTCTCCCATGTGCTGTATGCGGTTTCTGTGGATATTTCTCTCTCTTTTATTTTTCAGTACCACTTACCACCATGTTCTACGCTGCTTGTGCTAGCTGGTAAGTACCTGAACAATGGGGAGATGGCAAATGGTGCATGGCAACATAAAAAAAAATTTGTTTTATTGGACTTTTATTGGTCTAATCAGTGCACAGTCTGTTCGTGATGCATATTTCTCAATTTCTGTATAGATTTTTTTTTCTTTCTCTCTTTTCTCAAAAAAATCTTGTTGTCGTACTCGGCATTTGGGTCATTTGCTGGTGTAGCTGAATGACTGAAATATACGGGGTAAAACCCTTGGAAGTATGTATTGAGCTCCACAGCGAGCAAGAGATATGTTCGAGGTTAGCGTCCCAACCTGTTTGGTCGTCCTTTAGATGAGTACGTATCGCAGCTATCAGGGATCGGTTCACTCTTTCCGAGGCATTTGCCTGAGGTGAGTATAGCGCGGTGTATGTATGAGTAACGCCGTAAACAGTCAAGAGTTGGTTAAATTCTTTGCTCTTAAATTGTACGCCATTGTCCGTTACGACCGTTTCAGGTGCTCCGAAAGTGGGGAATATGTGACTTCGGATATATTCAACAATGGGCTTAGCGACAAACCTTTTGAGCGGCAGTAGGAAGTGAAACTTCGTGAAATTATCCAAGATAATCAATATTCCTATATGCCCAGACTTGGACCGGGGGAAGGGTCCAATCAGGTCCATGTATAGCCGTTGGAACGGCCTTATCGAGACATTCTGTCGTCCTATGACCGGTTTAAAAGACACGTTAGGGTGCTTGGTGGTTTTGCAAGTCACACAATTCGAGACATATCTCGCGTATTTCAGCAAACATGCGTTGCCAAAAGAAACTTTTCTTGAGCTTCTGTAGGTTTTGTTAATACCACCATGTGCTGAAGTCGGAGCATCGTGTGCTCGTTCTATGACTTGCTTGGTTAGACCCTTGGGGACCCAGAGTTTCCAGGCGGTTTGCTCCTGTAAATCGTCTCCCCGGTAAAATTCCGTGCGCTTATAAAGAAAACGTGGGCGCCGTGGCTCAGTGGTAATGCACATGGCTGCTGCGCAGGAGGTTCAGGTTCGAATCCCAGCAACACCAAAAGTATTTTTCACGGTGTCTTCCACCTCTCGCGAATGGGTGACAAACGTTCCGAGAGTAATTAATACCTTGTCACGGAAAGTTTCTCAATTCGCCGGTCGGATCCAGCCTTAAATTGTAGGTCCCTTCCATTTGTGTCCAAAAAATTAACATGTGTAGCACAAATGGTCGCGAGAAGCTAGGCCTTGGACCGCAATGGTCTGTCGCGCCAAATATTATTTATTATAAAGGTAACGATCTATTACGACCAGGTCTGGTAGACGGTCGCTATTCGATTTTACTCGCTGTTTCAACTCTTCATATTCGGCGGAGGAGAACTCCACCGAGGACAAATCAATCTCGTTACACAACATCTCTAGAGCCGCGACGTCACTCTCATGGACCCTAGATAAGGCATCCGGCACCTTGTTTTCTGATCCCTTTCGGTGTTGGATGGTGAAGTGAAATCCCTGCAGCTTTAGCGCCCACCTACTTAGTCTGCTACTCAAATCCGGATGACGCATCAGCCATTGCAGCAAAGCGTGGTCTGTAATCACCGTAAAGTCTAGACCCTCTATGAAAGGCCGAAAGTGTTTTACGCTAAGTACGGCGGACAGGCACTCCTGTTCCGTGACACTGTAATTGGGCTGTGCCTTGTTGAGCTTTTGCGACCAGTAGGCTATTGGGACTTCAGAGCCATCGTCAAGGGTCTGTACCAGTACACTACCAACGCCTGACTGACTAGCGTCACACTGTATCATAAAAGGCCTTGAAAAATCTGGAGTATATAGGACAGGCGAAGAAGTGAGATTAACTTTCAAGGCTTCGAAAGCCACTTGGGCCTCGCTGTTCCAATGCAATCCCTTCGCCTTTTTTAATAAGTCTGTCAAAGGTGTACATAGTGAGGCAAAATTAGAGATGAATTTTCGGTACCATCCTGCCATGCCAAGAAAACGGCGAAGTTGTCGCACCGTCTTAGGAACTGGATAATCTACAACAGATCGAACTTTCTCCGGATCAGTTCTCAAACCCCCCTTGCCAATAATGTGTCCAAGGTAACGAACCTCCTTTAGGCAGAATTTACTCTTCGAAACATTCAGTATTAACAAAGCGCGCTTGAGGTGTTTCGCGACTTCCCGGAGTATACTCAATTGACTGTCGAAAACATCGGTTATTACCAATAAATTGTCAAGGTAGACGAATACCTGGCCATGGAGTTCAGCGGGGATTACCTGTCCATCAGTCGGCACATGGTTTGGGGTGCGTTACACAACCCGAATGGCATGACCGTGAACTTATAGAGCGACCGCTTGGGGACAGCGAATGCAGTTTTTCCCCTAGAACTGATTTCCAGCGGAATTTGCCAAAAGGCGTCTTTTAAGTCTAAGCTCGAGATGAATTCGGCCCGGGGAATTCGACTCAGGATCCCTTGGATGTGTGGGAGTGGATAGGCATCGGTTACCGTCACGGCATTAAGCTTCCGGGAGTCAAGGCATAGCCTAACCTTTCCGGACTTGTGGACTAACACCACTGGCGAACTCCACGAACTTTGTGACTCCTCGATCACTCCGAGCTTCAACATTCGATCTAACTCCTCGAAAATAAGCTTTTCAATCGCCGGGGAAACAGGGTAGTGTCGTTGTTTAATGGCCTTATAGTCATTGGTATCAATGACATGTTCCACCAAGGCCGTCTTTCCGAGGCCTTCCTTTTCGTATGAAGGAAACATGGACTTTACTGTCGAGACTGTTTATCTGTGAGACTGTCAGATCATGGGGATTGATATTAAGTTGTCAGTATTATCTATCACTGACCTATCTATCTGAGACAATTTCGGGTGCTAAGTCGAAAAACTTCCAAAAGTCAACGCCCAGATAAAGGTTCTGAGCCAGTGAAGGGACCACATATAAAGGTAGACGATTAGATTTACCCTTAAATTCTATGTCAGAAACAAAAAAACCAAAGACCTTTTGCGCGTGTCCGTCTGCCGTTTTAATTGGCGAGGCAAAACGCTTCAACTTAACCTCGCTGCTTAGGACCCGTGCAGCCAATGAACCGCCCACGCAACTTATTGAAGCACCACTGTCAAGTAATCCCACTACTTGGTCGCCCATTAAGGTTACGAAAGCGTAAGGTCTGGTGTCATTGGGTTGGCAGATCTACTCGGTCTTGGTTTTGCTAGGGCTGCAACTGCGTTGAAAATTTTTGCTAGGGTCCGGTTGTATTCAGTGACGCGCAAGTGGTAAGGTCTGATGGGGTGCTGGGTCTTCACAGTCTTGTTGGGTGATCTGCTTACGTCGGGGCCTATTCGTTCTTTGATAATTACCTTGGTGGCTGATAGTGGGTCTAATCTGGTAGGGTTGAGTGTCCGAGTACTATTACAATTAAATGTGGGCGTGAACTGGGGTTCCTGTTCACACCCCTCCTCCAGTTTTCCTGATTGTTGCATTTGGGACAAGTTGGTTTGTATTGTTCCGCCGCTCCACACCCATTGCAGAACACTTGGCGCGGCTCCAAGCACATGTCGAACTTATGGCCTTCGTGCTGACAATTCCAACAGATTAATTTGGACGGAGCTTGATTTTTTAAGCCAGCGGGCGCAAACGGATTTGGCTGTGCGGGATCTTTCGGTCTGACAGGATCCCCCACCAGCGGTGGAAATAACTCAGCAATTTGACGACGCGGGTACGCTGGTCTCATGGTTGGCAGGTTTCGGCTAACATCGTTCAAGAAGCGTTCACTCCTCTGGACTACCTTGCGCAGCATAGCGACGATGTAATGTCTAGATGGAGGATTTCGTGTCTTAAATCGGATCGGAGATTCCTTATCAACATCTCTACCAAATCCACTTCAGCTATCTGGAATCTTAGAGTGTCAGTAAGTCGAACGATGGAGTCGTAATATTCGTCGAATGTCTCCCAATCTCTTTGTTTGCGTCCTCTTATTGCCTCTCGTATGTCATAATCAGACCTACTGTCCTTATACTGCTGACGCAGTTGGTCGATCAAATCATCCCACAAGAAAAACGGTTGTGAACGATGGAACCTCCAGAACCACTCTTTCGCCCTCCCCTTAAACAACAAATGCGCGTTTTTACGCAACAAACCGAAATTTCCGTCTAGGCTCTGCTGAGTAAGAGATTGAACCTGATAGATAAAATTATCTACAGTCAGACCGTTTGGTGACCCTTCAAATTGTAGGTGCCAGCCCGTGATTATGTTTGACACTTTCACGGCCGTATTAACATCTGCTTGAGTAGAACGAATTGGGTAAGGAGTCTGATGATTTGGCTCTTTGAATCTTTGAAGTCTGTAGAGTTGGCTGGCTGGCGCTTCAATCCGCCTATAACACGTTCAACATTTGTTTCGATCAATTGGGAGAGATCTTGTGAAATCTGCTGCATTAATGATCCTTGGATCTGCTCGATTGAGTTATTTACTACTCGTTGGATTTTTGAAACTAGGCTGGATTCTCTTCGACTTTGGTTTCCCGGGTTGTCGGGTAGTGACAGTCGAGCGCGTTTGTCTGTAGCAGTGGCGCTTTCCGGATTTTCCCTAAAACCTTCGACCGCCGCTTGGTTTCCCGCATGCTGAATTTTCGAATTTTCTGCGAAGTAGAGGGAATTTGGATTGGCGGCTTCCTTTTCTAGCGATTTCGAGTATTATGGACATTCAAGTTATCAGCTGCAGTCCTGTCTTCAATGGCATTGGGGCTTGGGCGTACTATGCATGGTTTTAGCAAATTTATTAAACAAGGCTGTCTGCACTGTGGACAGCTTTCGACACTTTTCAGTACTTATATCAGACAAAATCTATGAAACACGTGTCGGCATGGGGTAATGACGCTTTATGCACTTCCATCAATCGCAATTTTGCACAGGGTGCACTCAAGCGATTCGGGTGCCAAAAGCTCTAGGGACAACCTTGGTCTACCAGGACCATCAATACTTCGTCTGACGGCCATAACTTGGCTTCAGCGGGGATTGATGTATTCTGAAGTATGTATGTCTATAAAAAGAAACGTGATTCTTATGAGTTTGCTTTTTTTTTTTTTTTTTGGGTTGAATAGCACGATATTCGTCTTTTTTATCGAGCCCAAGGAGAATAAAAAAAAATTTGTCAATGCAAAAGCCTATTATATATGCCTTTTAACTCTTTCGGTGGTTACTGATTGAGCAAACGTCTATGCTGGTTTTCTCCCGAGGTAACGTAACCGCAGGATCTCAGGTCAGTAGAAGCGAGTGCCTAACACTCAGGAAGAGCAATGTAAAGGGTGTTTTTTAAGGAGGTTTGTTTTTCCGATAGATGTCGTTTTATTTTATGACAGTTGTTTTGACAGCTCAAAGTGGCATTTCTACTCAGTATTGTTTGGCAAATCATTATGAATAGGTTAACTCCAGAACAACGTTTTCAAATCGTGGAAATTTATTTTCAAAATCAGTGTTCAATTAAAAATGTTTATAGAGCACTTCGTGAATTTTATGGTGCACATAATCGTCCGTCAGAGACCACGTCAACAAACAAAATTGTCGCATTTGGAGCAAAGATAATCCACACGCCGTTCAAGAATTACCAATGCATCCTGATAAATGTACTGTTTGGTGCGGTCTGTGGGCTGGTGGGATCATCGGTCCATATTTCTTTAAAAATGAGGAAGGACGACGCGTTACCGTGAATGGAAATCGATACAGAACCATGTTAAATGAGTTTTTGTTGTCAAATCTTCAAGATATGGATATGGATGAAATGTGGTTTCAACAAGATGGTGCCACTTGCCATACAGCACGTGAAACAATCGACTTATTGAAAGAAACTTTCAACGACAACATTATTTCGAGAAATGGTCCGGTGAATTGGCCTCCGCGTTCGTGCGATTTGACGCCACTCGATTACTTTTTGTGGGGATACGTGAAGTCATTGGTTTATGTGGATAAACCTCAATCGATTGACGCTTTGGAAACCAATATTCAACGTGTCATTGCTGACATACGCCCTCAAATGCTTGAAAAAGTGCTGGAAAATTGGACCTCCAGAATGACATTTGTGAAAAATAGTCGTGGTAGCCATATGCCAGAAATTGTGTTTAAATGTTAAATGCCAAAAAATTATCTACCAAATAAAAAAAAATTTTGGTCATTTCATAATTTTATATGTGTTTTATTCAAAAAAAAAAATCGGCAACCTCTTTAAAAAACACCCGTTATATAAATATATATATATATAAAAAATAAAATAAAATCGCATTCGTAATAATACAAAGAATATAAGAAACGAAATATTTTAATCAAAAAAAAAATTAACGACGATGTACAGATAAAGTATGCAAAGAACTCTGTGTTGGGCATCTCTCTCTCTCTCTCTATCTCTCTCTCTGGTGAGTGCTGTAATTTAAAAGAGAATCCAGGCTAACCTCCTCGCTTGACATTTCGGGTTGAACGTTTAGTGCCGACCCAAATCCACTTCCAAACCAGAGCACATCGAATTAGTGAATACACAATCAAATAATACTTAATTTCCTGAAAACATCACGAACGAAAAACAAATAAAAAAGATTGTTATATCCTGTAGTCCCTCAGGCAAATAAAGTCAAATTGGAAAGAAAAATTAAAAAAGTATGTAATCTCCAGATCACTAATCACAAGCTGTACTTCTTCCTCGAACCTCGAAAGGTTTAAAGAAGGTTAGCCGCTATCGCTTTGTCAAACTGCAAGGTGTTCGACCGATCTGGTGAAACAGCCGATGCTAGGGAACTCCTGTAACACCTAGGCCAACCAATTAAGTTAAACTATCAAGTGAAGAACCAATGATGGGGGGGAGGGGGAGACGGGGGACAAGAAAGGGGGTATTGATAAGGAAACCCAAACAAGTCTACAAAAGCTGACACTGTCGAGTCCCACCTTGGAGTTAACCAACGTGATTTAAAAAAAATCAAGAAAACCTAGAGTTTGGGGACCCGAACGGAATAGATAAAAAAACCCATCACCGTCGGGCCCCACGTTGGGCGCCATTTTTATGTAATGATTTTCATGCAACTGGCTGGCAACTGGGGTCATTCACCCCGTTGACGGTTCGTATGCGTGTGTGCGTATGACTGGCGGAGGCGTGCACGCCTAGCGATTCTCTAGCTTCAGCTCGTCGGGATGTGGGGGGGTTCTTGCCAAGTCACCGCAAACCTCTTCACATTACACAAAATTTATTTATTTGCGTGCACTTCGGGAATAAACGAACGAAGACGAGAAAAAAAAGTATATTAGAACCGAAATACTTTACTTACTTGGGTTCCGATGCAATCTCCTCGGCAGCGCTGACGAGCTCGACGTGCTGGAACAATAACGGGTTATGTAAATGTGTAATAAAATTAAGAAAACGTATTAGGACTAATTGTTAATGGTTATTCGAAAAAAATTATTTATGATTACCGTTAAAAATTACATTTCTCATCCCCTCGTTAAGCCTCAACACAAAGCAAAAAGGAATTAATACTATAATTAACTGTTAAGTTCGCGACATAGCCTATAATAATTTATGTTAACGCCGAATATTCCTCGTTGTCCCCCGTGGATGCTGGTGCCGGTCGTAGGGTGACCATAAGGATGTAGATCGCCAGTTGCGATAAGGGCACTTAGCTATAGTAATTATATCCAAAAGCAGTCTAATAAGAGATGCAGTTGATTTTTGCTGATACAGATTTTTCCGCCCTGTGGGGTAAGAGGGCCACTAGTTTCAAGTTCCAGTTATTTAAGAACAAAAGAAGAGTCTGTAGTCTATCGCGTTGGCAATAACAGAAAAAAAACGATTTTACACCAAAAATAATTTGGTCGGGTGTTCTGCCACGCGTGCCGCCATTTTGCAAATTCATGACATTTCTGTACGCTTTGCACTATTTATAATTTGGCTTTGCGCAACAAAATTGATTTTTACACGATTTCCACAGATTTAAACTGCATGATGTTCAAGCACACAAGCCACCATTTCTCAATTCGGCTTTGCGCAACAATATTAAAAACGATTTTCTTCACAAAATTAATTGCTGGATGTTCAAGCATATAAGCCACCATTTTGGAATTCGGCTTTTCGCAACAAAAATTTATGTTAAAACGATTTCTTTTTACAAAGTTAATTGCCGGATGTACGAGCAAACAGCTACCTTTACCAGCATATAAGCCACCATTTTGTAATTCGGCTTAAATTTTATTAGAACGATTTCTTTTTTTTTTCAAAGTGAATTGCTGGATGTATGAGCAAACAGCTACCATTTATTAATTTGGCTTTGCGCAACAGAATTAATATTAGAACGCTTTTCTTCACAAAGTGAATTGCCGGATGTACGAGCACACAGCTACCATTTATTAATTTGGCTTTGCGCAACAGAATTAATATTAGAACGATATTCTTCAAAATTAAATGCATAGGGTACAAGCGCACGAGCCACCATTTTGAAATTCGGCAACAAAATTAATATAAAAAACGATTTCTTTTTTTTTTCAAAGTTAATTGCCGGATGTAAGAGCACACAGCTACCATTTAATAAATTTTCTTTTCGCAACAAAAAATTGATTTTTTATAACGATTTTTCACAATATAAGTACATGATACGCGAGCACGTAATTTAATCGAGAAGTCAATTTAAACCAAAAAAATCTGCTAAAGGTTCCAAATCGACTTCCCAAATTAAAATCCTATTCGAGCAATTCTACTCACGCACTCGCAAACGCAACCGGCTGTCGCGCTGAGTACTCTCTCCCATGTGCAGTCTGCTGTATGCGGTTTCTGTGGATATTTCTCTCTCTTTTATTGTTCAGTACCACTTACCACCATGTTCTACGCTGCTTGTGCTAGCTGGTAAGTACCTGAACAATGGGGAGATGGCAAATGGTGCACGGCAACATGAAAAAATTTTGTTTTATTGGACTTCTATTGGTCTAGTGCACAGTCTGTTCGTGATGCATATTTATCAATTTATGTATAGATTTTTTTTCTTTTTTTTCTTTCTCTCTTTTCTCAAAAAAATCTTGTTGCCGTACTCGGCATTTGGTGTCATTTGCTGGTGTAGCTGAATGACTGAAATATAGTGTAGTGTGATGCCTGTATTTTACAGGGCCGCTAACGCTTTGTGTGTCATCGAGCCCTGCTCTCTCACAGTCGCCACCACAAACGATTCCTCAATCGAGATCGTCCATGAACCATCCGGTTTTATTAAATAACTTGGAGTAGTTTTTGTCATAGAGAGAATATTTCGTAGACGAGAGGTCGCCGAGGCCCCTTGCATCTTATCACAGAAGAGCCTCCAAGACTTCCTCTGTGCCTTCCTATATTCCCTCTTATAATTTCTGAGATGTTCCTTGTAGGATTCCCAATCCTGCTTGCCTTCTGATAGGTCCCTAACTCCGCGGACCACAAGTTGGCTTTCGTTTGCTCCTTGGTTTTATCACAGGGCAGGCAGCATCGAAGGAGCGATTCATGGCACCTGTTACAGTGTCTACCATGGTATCTATCTCCTCTATATATATGAACTCCGCCTTGTTTTTCGTCGTGTGGGAGTGGGAGTGGTCTCTGAGTTGGTCACAAATCACAGCTGTTCACTCTTTAGAGATGAGTAGGAGTGTTTTTGGCAAGAGAATGAGACGACAACCTCTCCTAGTACGTAGACAGCATGCCGGTCCCAAGCCCGGGAAAAGGAGGAGGGTGTGGGGTAACGGGGCAACCCTATCCTCAATAAATCAAGTGGAGGAGTAAACCTCGACAGACTAAAAAATCCTAAATCCAGTGATGAGACACGTGCGCCGAGGGATGCATGGCCATGAGTTGTTGGTCGCTAGCACGGGACTTCAGATACTTGGCAACCTCCGATTTTAACCGGTCTTCTCGTGGGAAATATAGATAAACCACTTAATATAAATGAGACCGATGCATCTCCAATCGAATCAACCTCGGTACCTGCGTTAGAGCGGGTCGTTGTAATGTCAGAGGCTTCTGTGGCCCAGACAGTCATCCCAGTGGTGACACCAATATCGAGATGTGCTTCTGGGCCACTCGAAACCTCGTCAGGAACTGATTCCCTTCCGACGGTCAATCAAGTGTTGACAGCAAACGCGGAACCTGCTCAAATGCAGACCGTTGTTTCGTCGGTGGGGGTTAAGCTCTCCAAGGTCAACCCCGTGTTGAACACAACGTCACTCTTAGATGTTGGCAACAAGGGTGTGGATTCGAATACATCCGAGTCTGACACATCCGAAGTTGTCGACACCATCAGCGTCATCTCGGAGAAATCCGGATGCTCCTCGGTTGGGATCGCATTAGGGGGAATGCAGATCCAACAACAGGCTTATGTTAAGCTAACTTCGAGGGAAAAAAGACGCTTTAAGCATGCTTTACGCATAGCGAAAGACAGAGACAGTGCTCTTGTTTTTCCCAAAGCGGCGCCTCCTACTAAGAGCGTTGTCAAACGCGTCAGGTCGGAAGACCAGACACCGCCCTCATCGACTGCCAAGAAGGCCAGAGCAGGACCCTCACCTGACATTCCCACTTTCAGTCAAGTGACCAGTGCTGTCAGACTGGGGGTTGTCCCGGTCGACCTGTCGAAGAAACCGCTGACAAAGGAGCAAATCGCTCACCTTCAAGAAGCGGTTATCGACACCTCGATTGAGATGATCGGCTGCGGCGTTTGGCCGCGCTTCACCGGAACGTATCCCAAATCAGGATGGATGATTTTCATCTGTCTTGACAGCTCTACTGCCGGGTGGATGCGCTCCAATTTACAAAAATTTAAAGATAGAAGTGGACTGGACGTGATGTTAGTGGAAGGGGGATCTTTCCCGAAGACACACATCGTCCGTGGGTTCTTTCCACAAAGCACTGAACTCCCTTCAGAAAAGGTTCTGGCCACAATCGAGGCCCAGAACGAAGGCTTAAATGCCATTTCATGGAAGGTGGTACAGAGAAAGAAGGAAGGTGCGCTCCTTCATCTCGTAATGGCGGTTGACGACGCCTCCATGATAAGACTTAGTGCCAACAAAGGCATTATAGGGTACCGCTTTGGTCAGATTAGGCTGATTCTTAAGAGCACCGATAAGAACTCTGCCATCTGACCAATGCACCTCTAACACAGACAGCTTTGCTCAAAATACCACTGAGCTAGCTTGTCTGAGTGGCTCCGACCCAGCGCCAGCTGTACAAAAGGCTGCCTCTTCGGTAACCAGCTCTTCCGGGCAGGTTGACCACAGCGGGTCTGGAACCATAACATCAAAGCTGGTAATACGATCAGCTCCATCGTCCAGCAAGGCTAACAAGCCATCTGGTTCAATTCCTCCCAGAAATGGTAAAAACGCGGCAAGAGCTGCACTTACTCCAAGGAGTAGGATAGGCAATGGTAGACCAACGGGCCAACCGAGCCAGACCGCCTGCCGTAGGGGTAAGGGCCCCAAAAAAGCGGTTCTAATCCGGCAGCCTCTTTCTCAGAGGGAGGAAGGATGAGCACCATAAAGGTGCTACAGGCGAATCTACATCATGCTAAGGGGGCGTCCGCTACACTTAGCAAAAGATTCGTCGAGGAGGACATAGCCCTTGGCCTCATACAGGAGCCTTGGGCTATTAGCGGACAGGTGAAGGGTGTAAAGGAAGGGAAAGGTAAGTTGATAGTATAATGTGGGGAGGCAGTTCCAAGAGCGGCCTGCCTTATTAGACCTAACATTAACTTCCTTCCCATTCCAGAATTTACAACTAGGGACCTGGTTGCCGTTCTAGTGGAGGTTCCGACCGAGAGGGGGAAACAAAATATTGTATGTGCCTCGGCGTTCTACCCCGGCGATGAAGATACCATTCCGCCTAAAGAGGTGCAGGACATGATCACGCACTGTAAAGAGAGGAACATCCATTTCATCATAGGATGTGATGCCAACGCACACCATGAGGTTTGGGGAAGCAGCGGTATCAATCGAAGGGGTGAGTATCTTTTAGATTATGTTATTAGCAATAATGTAGATATCGTAAACAAGGGCTCTAAACCAACCTTCGTAAATGCGATTCGCGAAGAGGTAGTAGATCTCACACTCGCGAGTCCATTTATCTCAAATTCCATTTTTAATTGGCAGGTGTCCGATGAGGCCTCGCTGTCAGACCACCAACACATCAGGTTTGGCATTCCAGGCGCGTTGGAACATGCCGCTCCCAGATATGATCCTAAGTCAACCGACTGGAATCTTTATCGAGGACTAGTTCTCTCCAAATTAGATTTGCTTGTGTCACCTATTGACTCATTAGAGGTACTAGACGAGGCGGCTTACCAAGTAAATGATTTACTACTTACTTCCTACCATGGCAGTTGTGTCGTCAAAACTAATCTTTGTAAACGCAAAGTTCCTTGGTGGAATGACATACTGGCCAGGCTCAGGAGGAAAGTTAGAAAGCTCTTAAACTCAGCTAAACACACGAAGAGGTGGGACGAATATAAGTCCGCCCTTACAGAATATAACTCTGAACTAAGACGATCTAAGCGGGCCACGTGGAGGAAGTGCTGCGAGAATATCGCTGAAATGCCAGCAGCTGCGCGAATCCACAAGGCACTTGTTAAGGATCAGACAAATAGTGTGGATTTGTTGAAAAAGAATGACGGCACCTACACGACGGACCGGGAGGACACACTAAAAACACTTCTACATGTTCATTTCTCCGGCTCGTACAACAGTGTACCACACACAACTTCGAACACGATTGACCGTAGGGTTAGTATCGCTAGTAAAACTAATAGTTTATCTGGTAAGATATTTGCCTCAGATAAGGTTAGATGGGCAGTAGGCTCCTTCAAACCATTTAAAGCCCCTGGGGGGGGTGGCATCTTTCCTGCTCTTCTACAGGCGATCGATGCAATCCTTCCAAGTTTAATTTTATTATTTAGAGCTAGCTTCAACTGGGGATACATCCCTTTTGCCTGGAGACAGGTAAACGTGATTTTTATCCCCAAACCAGGCTACCTAAATCATACAGACCAATCAGTCTAACATCGTTTGTCCTGAAAATCATGGAGAGACTCATTGATGTTCATATTAGAAGCAGACTAGAGGTGTCTGCTCCTTTGCACTCAAGCCAGTTTGCATACAGAAAAGGCAAAAGCACAGAAGGTGCCCTCCACTATCTGGTTAAAAAGATAGAAGGAACATTTCGATCCAAGGAGGTTGCTTTGTGTGCATTCCTGGATATTGAAGGCGCCTTCGATAACACTGGATATGAATCTATAGAGAGAGCTATTGGCAACAAGGGTATCGAAACCTCGACCAATCTGTGGATTAGGGCTATGCTCGAGAGTCGGGATATTACATCTGCCTCAGGAGGAGTGTCAGTGTCTGTGACCGCAGTAAAGGGATGCCCCCAAGGAGGAGTTCTCTCTCCCCTTCTGTGGTCACTGCTCATAGATGATCTCTTGGCCAATCTACACAGATCAGGCTACACCGCCATTGGCTATGCTGACGACCTGGCAATTATAATTAGAGGCAAAAGTTTTAGACTGGTGTAGCAGGGAAGGGTTATCCATCAATCCTTGCAAGACGGTTCTAGTGCCTTTCACCAAAAGAATTTTGATTGATTTAAACCCAATCACCATTAAAGGCACCACTCTTATGTACTCCAGCGAGGTCAAATACCTCGGTGTTATCCTTGATAAAAGAGTTAACTGGAATGCTCTGCTCATATCAAGTCTGCTACTAAACGCGCTACAAGAGCCCTATGGGCCTGCAGGAGACTTTACGGCAGTACTTTGGGCCTCAATCCTAAGATGATATATTGGATTTATACGTTGATGGTGAGACCCATAATCTCGTATGCAGCCATAATATGGTGGCCCAAGGTACTCGAGCGAAAAACGGCAAACGAGCTTCAGAAGCTCCAAAGAATTGCCTGTCTAGGTATTACAGGTGCTATGCGCACCTGCCCAACGACCGACAGCATTAGAAGCTATCGTAGGTCTTTCGCCCCTTCAGGTATTCATCAGGAAGACGGCCGCTAGATGCGCTATTAAGCTGCAACTAGAATTTAAGTATAAACCAGGCGACCTTGTGGGACACCTGAGTATTCTCAACTCAATTCCCCAAAGAGACATGTTCTGCACAATACCGGACGTTATGGGCAGGGAGTACTGTTTCGGAAGGTTATTTGAAGTAGAGATCTCAGACCACGCAAGCTGGTCAAATGGTGATCCGACACTAGACACTAATGGTCTGGTGTGCCGCCACGAAGGTGTTAAACTGTTGGGAGGGCGAACTTCGCCTGGCACATTGGATTAATACCCCAGGGATAAGGCAATCCAAACAACTGATCAGACCCTATTCATACAAAGAAATCCTGAATCTTGATAAAGGTAGCATTAGGAAACTAGTAAGTTTTCTAACTGGCCACTGTGGCCTTAGATACCATCTTAGCAAAATGGGTGTGGGCTCTCTAACAGAATGCAGATTCTGTGCGGAGGATGAGGAGTCATCCGAACATGTTCTCTGCGATTGCCCAGCACTTATTTGATTAAGAAAACGCATATTCCATATGGAAATATGCTCAACAGCGGAGTTGAAAAACTCTGCTACTAAGGACATATTAGCCTTTATTAGGAAAGTTGTATGTCTTTTAGACAATTAATGCCCTATTGATACAATAGATCTTTCAGGTCGCGGTGTCAGTCACTTGGACTAGGGTTTCCTAAAAAAAAAAAAAATCTCCTCTATAGTGACTGGTGGCTTTGAGCATCTCCCTATAGATACCCCAGTTTGCCCTTTTCTTATTTATAAAGGACTCACGAAGGGCAGGTTTGATATCTAACTTGAAGATTAAATAGCGATGGTCTGAGAATGAGTGTTCTTTTGCAACCTTTCATTCTCTTACCTTATACGCTATAAAGTCTGATACGAGTCCTACATCGAGTACTTCTCGTTATTCCTTATTATGAAAGTGGGTTCTTGACCAATATTACAAATAGCGAGGTTTGTATTTAATAAGTATTCAAAAAATGACTCACCCCTCTGATTTTCGTCGGTGCTGCCCCATTGGTGAGCATTTGCATCTCTTCCAAAGATCGCCCCAATTTTTCTTTTCTCTGCATCAGAGATGAGCTCCGAGAGTATTTTTGGTGGAGTCTGCTTTTCCCGGTCCATGTTTGCAGAAACCAGCCAGAATTTTTAATTTCCGACTTCAATGCTGACCTCAGTTATGTCACCGTCACTATATTGTGATAAAAGGAATATATTCAGGTTAGTTTTAGCCAGAATACAAGATCTAATCTTCTCTGACTTACTAGAGTATAGGACTTTATACCCTTTAAGTCTGAGCCCACAGATCTTAGTTCCATTTATCCATAGCTCTTGGATTAGGACGAGATCTTCCCCCGTTTCTGCCAATCTAAGTAGAAGAGCTGCCGAAGCAGTTTTGATATGGTGAAGGTTTATTTGAATTATACTTAACATCTTTTGTACTTACCTTCGCCCCATCGTTAGCATTCATGCTATGCCGTCTCCGAGGATCCGCCGTCACGTTCCGTCTCGTTCCCCTTTGACTCTATCACCGTCTTGTTGACAGTACTTTTCTATCTATCCTATCCTATATTTTCCTATCTATCTATGCTTATCATCTATCCAGCTGCAAACAGTTTATGAACATGAACGTAAAAAGCTGAAAGGATTTGGTTCGAATATAGCTGTGTTTTAAATATTTGAGGGATGAACATGCTGCAAAGGAGTGTCCGAAAAAGAAGGGATGCAACATATGTTCAAGGCAGCATAATTCTATACTTCACTTCCCACAAGGAGAAAATCCAGCAAGAACCGAGGTCGAGAAGTCACCAACAAAGGTAACAACGACGGGATTTGCTACCGCAACTAATACAACTGATGAAAGGATAGTATTACTTGCCACGGCCATGGTGAACATATGCGTTAAGGAACAGGTCAAGCTAGTGCGAGCTCTAATTGACCAAGGGTATCAATGTGTCGTGACACACGTGACGACAAATACTGGTGCCGATGACCAACTACCACTCAAGGGTCAATGGAATAAATGGGCATGCTACACCTATTATCGCAGGATGTAACTTCAACATCCAATCAATTTACGATGAAAAAGTCAATTTATATGTAAAGGCTTTAGTAATACCTGCTATTACATCAAAAGTGCCAGCAAAACAATTTACACATATACGCATATCCAAAGCGGTACTCTCAACCAAAGGAAATCGACTTGATCCAATATCAGACATGTTGCCACAATTCCTGCAGCATAGATTAGTCAAAGGGCCTGTGAATACTCAAATGGAGAAGAACACAATGTTCGGGTGGAAACTATCAGGCACAGGCATGACCACAAACCCACTTCATCAAATTTCGGCCGAGCCGAATTACATGCATCAACCACGAGATAACAGCGTGAAACGGCGTTGACGCCGGCGCCAGTGGCGGTATACCCAGCGGTCAGTACAACATGACAACGCTACATATCCCGCCACAAGAGAAAACCAAACCAAAGCCAGAACAGCTGGCACCTATCAGACAGGAACTGGTACCGGAGACAACACTGTGCATGGCGCCAACAACAGCCAGTGCGGCTTTAATGCAAACAATCCGCAGCAATCGATAACGACGACGTTGAAAATTAAACACGCAAATTCCGATGATCATATTCCATATTCATTTTGTCACCATTGCATTTACTGACCAGGTCAATCATCCTCTCAACACCACTGGCTACAGCACTGGTGGTACTATCACTAATTGCAGTCTTCATGCCAGTACCACCAATCCAGACGTTGGAGTGTTTGTGGAACAAATTGGAACAGCCAAAATTCAAGGAGGAGTACTACGAATAAGCGTTCGATTCCCAATTATAGATATCATACGGGATCAAGTCAACATAAATAAGACTAGAGATCAAATGACTAAGCTGTGTAATAAGGCCAAATCAATGATACACTGTTTTGATCACTGTTAAGTAAGACACTGTTAAATGTCCCACTGTTGTGATCACTGCTAAATGTCACACTTTTAAGTGAGCCACTGTTACTATAAGACTTCTTACTATGGAAATTCTGGAATATCATCATTATGGTCTGGAATTTCTTGATTAAAGCAATTTCTCAAACGATTCGCATGAAATTCGGAATGTAGGACTAAGATGCGACTATAAGACTTCTTCCTATGGAAATTCGGAAATATGATCATTATGGTCTGGAATTTCTTGATTAAAGCAATTTCTCAAACGGTTCGCATGAAATTCGGAATATAGGACTAAGATGCGAATATAAGACTTCTTCCTATGGAAATTCTGGAATATGATCACTATGGTCTGGAATTTCTGGAATTAAGCAATTTTCAAGCGCTGTAGGACTAAGATGCGACTATAAGACTTCTTCCTATGGAAATTTTGGAATATGAACATTATGGTCTGGAATTTCTTGATTAAAGCAATTTCTCAAACGGTTCGCATGAAATTCGGAATGTAGGACTAAGATGCGACTATAAGACTTCTTCCTATTGAAATTCTGGAATATGATCATTAGGTCTGGAATTTCTTGATTAAAGCAATTTCTCAAACGATTCGCATGAAATTCGGAATATAGGACTAAGATGCATAAAAGACTTCTTCCTATGGAAATTCTGGAATATGATCATTATGGTCTGGCATTTCTGGAATAAAGCAATTTTCAAGCGCTGTAGGACTAAGATGCGACTATAAGACGTCTTCCTATGGAATTTCTGGAATATGATCAATATGGTCTGGAATTAATTTTTCAAGCGATTCGCATGAAATTCGGAATGTAGGACTAGGATGCGGCTTTAAGACTTCTTTCTATGGAAATTCTGGAAGATGATCATAATGGTCTGGAATTTCTTGATTAAAGCAATTTCTCAAACGATTCGCATGAAATTCGGAATATAGGACTAAGATGCGAATATAAGACTTCTTCCTATGGAAATTCTGGAATATGATCTTTATGGTCTGGAATTTCTGGAATAAAGCAATTTTCAAGCGCTGCAGGACTAAGATGCGACTATAAGATTTCTTCCTATGGAAATTCTGGAATATGATAAATATGGTCTGGAATTTCTGGAACAAAGCAATTTTTCAAGCGATTCGCCCGAAATTCTGAATGTAGGACTAAGATGCGTCTATAAGTCTTCTTCCTATGGAAATTCTGGATTATGATCATAATGTCTGGAATTTCTGGAACAAAGCAATTTATCAAGAGATTCGCCCGAAATTCTGATTGTAGGACTAAGATGCGACTATAAGTCTTCTTCCTATGGAAATTCTGGATTATGATCATAATGGTCTGGAATTTCGGGAACAAAGCAATTTCTTAAGCGATTCGCATAAAATTTGGTATGTCGGACTCAGATACGACTGTAAGACTAGTTCCTATGGAAATTCTGGAATATGATCATTATGGTCAGGAATTTTGGGATCGAAGCGAGGATATGGGCAACACAACAAATCCGCTGGGCCAGATGGTATTTCTCCATTAGTTCTGAAGAGGTGTTCTTCCAAGCTGGCATTACCATTGCGTAAGCTTTTCCATCTATCCTATTCTTCTGGACTCTTCCCGAGAAGTTGGAAAACAGCATTTGTCCAGCCCATACCCAAAAAAGGCGAGCCGTCATCTCCTTCTTCGTACCGACCCATAGCACTTACATCCATTCAGCTTAAGAAATATCTTGAAACCAACGAAATCCTTAGTGACCGGCAGTATGGGTTTCGTGGGCAACGTTCTACTGGTGATTTGATGGTATATCTCACCGAACAGTGGAACCGATCTTTACATCATTTTGGAGAAAGCAAAGCTGTTGCACTCGATATTTCAAAGGCATTTGACAGAGTTTGGCATCAAGCTCTTTTGTCTAAAATGCGTGCTTATGGTGTTGATGATAAACTGCTTCATTGGATTAGAAGCTATCTTTTGGACCGCTCAATTCAAGTTGTTTTGGACGGTTTCAAGTCTGAAATACACCACATAAATGCTGGCGTTCCCCAGGGCTCTGTTCTGTCCCCGACACTCTTTCTCATTTTTATTAATGATCTCTTATCTGTGACTTCTAATCCAATTCACTCTTTCGCTGACGACAGCACTCTCAGCTTCTCATATAAGTTTGTGGAACGTCCCTCCACTTCTGATGTGGAGCACAAACAATTTTGTATGTTAAGCTCGTTGAATTCTGACCTTGACAGCATAATACAATGGGGAGAAATCAATCGAGTAGAATTTAACGCTTCCAAAACCCAATGTTGTCTCCTGTCGTCAAAGCGAATTCTTAACCCCATGCCATTATCCATGAATGGCACTTGCATCGAGGAAACTGAAAATCTCGCAATTCTCGGTATGTGCGTTAACGACAAGCTTCGTTGGAATGACCACATATTTACCATCGCTAAAAATGCTGCGAAATGTTTAGGTTTTCTAGCCCGGTGCAAGAAATATTTCTCTCCCTCTGATCTGGCTACCATATACAAGGCTTTTATTCGCCCAAAACTTGAGTACAATTGCCATATCTGGTCTGGTGCGCCTAAGACTTCTTTGCATCAGCTAGATAGAATACAAAACCGCGCGTTAAAACTTATCGGTGACGAAAATATAGCGAAATCAATAGATTCGCTTGAACACCGCAGGAACGTTTCTTGCTTGTCACTGTTTTATCGTTTCTTCTACCAGCGGTGCTCAAGAGAAATAGCCAGCTGCATGCCACCTCTCCTTGAATTCAACCGCAATACTCGTGGCGCTCTAAATGCTCATCAGTTTACCCTCAAGCCCATCTTCGGACGTACAGTTAAATTCAGGGATTCGTTCTTCAGCCGTACAACACGTATGTGGAATGCTCTGCCAAGCTCTGTCTTCCCACATCACTATGATCCACAGGCATTCAAAACACAAGCTCATAGACATCTCCTCTTTTCTCCTCCTCTTCCTTAACGCCCACGCTGTGCCAAGCATATAGCCGAGCATTATAAGGGTGCGAACCCCTTGAAGCGTGCGCGAATTATAAAAAAAAAAAAAAAAAAAAGGATCTGGAATTTTCGGAGCTTTGCCATTTCTCAAGCGATTTGTATGAACTTCTGAATGTAGGATTAAGATGCTACTGTAAAACTTGTTCACATTAGGAACTGGAGTTTCTGAAACTGAGCCATTTCTCAAGCGACTTGTGTCTTTTAATTTAATCGTAATATCGCCCACAATGTCAAAAAAAATTTCACTCCAACCGCGCGTAAAGATTACTTGCACTCATTTTTAACAGCTATTACTTCTCCTACTACTATCGACGCAATTGCATAACTGTGTTTGGGCAGTATGCAATATGCAATATATAATATGGCATATGCACCCACCTCACAATAAGTTGTTATGAACATTTAAATCAGCTTATAAATTATTTATTTTGTTGTGTGTTTTGTGATTGATGATCATGTATGTGGTTTCAATAACATACAATCAAGCTGATAGCTTGAGCAGAACGGAACAAACATATGCAGGATGCGGTCAAGAATTCAGCCGTTGCGCAGTTTATGCTGTATGTTGGTCAAAAAATCACTTTTCAGCCAATGCAGTAAAGAAAAATCGACTGCGCAGTTAACGCAGTCACTTTGAATTGGATGCAAATAGCAAAATGTAAATGTCAAATTGTCGCCCTACAAGCAGACTGTAATTCGGCTTAAAATGTAGCCGCAATTTAGTGCATACCGACTGCCTGCCATTTTTTTGTGCAGCACAAGCTGCGCAGCTACTTAATTCTTTACCGCAGCCGTAGTGATAGTATAGACTCTGTTCATTTTTTATCGTTGCTCTGCTCTGTTCGTTCTATCAACTTTGCATAAAGTGATACAGTGCTGTCATGCTTGGTCGTGTTAAAGAAAAAAAAATAATACTATAAGTTACCAAAAAAGAGGCATATAACAATGACAACTTGCAAGCTTCCTTGCAACTATTTCCTTTTCTTTTCGCTTATATTATACTTACTCATGTTTACAGTTACTAGAGTAAATAACTAATTGATTAATTACAGAAATGAGAGAACCATGCAAAAGAAATTTAATGATGAATAATTGGCCTGCATGATTCAAAGCGACATTCTTCGATGCTCGTAAGATACCACTAATATGTGCAGCAGTCGTGATCGAAGTTCTCTTTCAATGCTCCATGTACGATTTACAAGTAGCAAGTGACGTTGCTGTTGCTACCATTTCCTTTTCTTTTGGCTTGTATTTTGTTTAAGCACTCCAATATTACGAAGAGTTAATAACTCTTCCATCAAATTACTTAATAAAAAGATAGCCCGATAAAACGAGGTTAATGGCGAATATTGCGCGTTTCAAAGCGAAAAACATTTTGATGCATACTTCTATTTCCAAGCCATACTCCATACCACTTCCCCAACAACTCATGCCTGAAACACAAGCACGCTTCAGCTTCGGCTTCGCCTGACGTTAACGAGTTCAGCCATACGATTTTAATGCTTCCTATCACAATGTCGCTTCGGCATCAACGTTTCGTTTGGCAATCGTAAAGAAAAACGTAATGCAACGTAACGAAGCTACAAACGGAAGCTCTAGTTCAAAAGTGCTGACCATTTGCTTTGCCTGACAGTTCAAAGCAGAGAACTGTGGCAGAACTCTCATTTGAGAAATGCCATATAGAGAAAAGTCATTCAAAGCACATTCAAAGCGGCTGCATCGTAACGCAGCGAAGCCGAAGCTGAAGCGTGTTTGTGTTTCAGGCATCATTCACCCTTGCAAACATGTGTAAGCAACCAAAAACCTCTCTCTACGGCAAATATGTGTAGTACTAGTAATTGTATTGAACATCGAAAGTCCCCTTCGGTGCTCTGCTTTCTCATTCTCTTAACCTTGCAGTTGCAACTTGCAACCCATATGGTTGCACGAAAAACGTTCTCTGTTGGTTCTCTGCTTGCTTCCTTTCGGCTTTTCTTTAATAAATTAGGTTAGGTTAGGTTAGGCTCGGTGGCTGCTATTGCACACTTAGACCGAAGTACGGTCCATTGTGATACCACAGGATCAGAGCCTTTCCCCTTTTATTATATAGAGCCCATTTTGTGCTCCTTGTGAATTTTAGGATGTCTCCCAGTTTGCAGTTTTCGACATCCGACAAGCTGTTTAATGTACCATATCCAAGATATTTTTGTCTTCTGCTTGCAAGAGCCGGGCATTTACACAGAAAATGGGATACTGTTTCCTCCTCCTCGGCGTCATAGCAGCTCCTACAGAAGTCATTGAACTCAAGGCCCATCTTCTCGCCTGCACTCCAAGAAGACAGTGCCCCGTTAAAATGCCTATAATCATTCTTATATCCTTTCTTCGTAGGGATATCAATGCTCTAGAGCGATTAAGGTCCAGCTTTGGCCAGACTTGTTTTGCTATAGTACATGTGGTGGTATGCATCCATCTCGCATTTGTTAATTTTTCTACCTCTTTCCGAAGCATTAACTTGACCGTTCCTATGCTTCCTATGCCTGCCCTTTCCGGTAGCAGTTGGAGTTTTTTGCCATTTCTGGCTAATTCGTCTGCTTTGCAATTCCCAACGATATCAAAGTGACCGGGGACCCATACTAAGCATATGTTAAAAAACTCACTCATCTCCTTGAGAGATCTGTGGCAGCTTATCGCTACCCCCGATGTCATCAAGACCGATTCCAGCGATTTGATTGCCGCCTGACTGTCAATGTAAATTATAATATCGGTTACCGATATCATGAGGGGTAGATGGCTCGGAAACCCTTCCTAAAGCATAACACTGGTTGTGTGTAATCTAGGGTCGCCAGTTCAACCTTCAGCGAGTTGTTTATCGTCGAGTGTCCCGTTTGAATAGGTTTCCACTGACGCGTTGCTGACAGTCGCGCGCCCGTAAATGCTGCTCTCTGCCTGCCATATATATCTAAAGGAGTCAGGCGCAACATTAATTCTAGGGTGCGTGTTGGTGAGGTTTTCAGTACTCCACTAATGTGAAGACAGGCTGCTCTTTGCACCTTCTCCAAAATTTTTACATAGGTGGATTTTCCAAGAGCCGGCCACCAAACGCTAACACCGTACATGAGTATTGGTCTTACTACTGCAGTGTATAGCCAGTGTACCAGCTCTGACTTTAATCCCCAGCTTGGTTTCCAGCTTAGTTTATTATCCAGGATTTATTATAACCTCCGTCTTTACATTATTAAAGGCACCTTCAATGTCGAGGAATGCTATGAGTGTGTATTCCTTCGACTGTAGTGATTTCTTAATCGTACGTACCAGTGTGTGCAGCGCTGTCTCTACCGACTTACCTTTGCAGTAAGCGTGTTGAGACTGAGCCCATCTGTCGTAACCCACCTGGTCTCTTATGTTAACATCCAATAACCTTTCCAAAGTTTTCAGCAGAAAGGAGGATAGGGTTATTGGCCTCAGGTCCTTTGGGTACCCATGTGAGCTTTTTCCTGCTTTTGGAATGAAGACCACTTTGACTTCCGTCCAGTTCTTATGAATGTGCATTAAGCGCAGACACCCTTTGAAAATCAACTCTAACCATGGTAGGAGGATTTCTAGGTTTTTCTGTAATTCCGCTGGTATGATTTGGTCTGGACCAAATGCTTTGTAAGGCATGAAGCCGCTAATAGCCCACTTAATTCGCTTGGTGCTAATGATATCATTTATGCATAGCGTGTGATTTTCTTGCTGAGTATTGAGTTCTGACTCGTTCCTCAAGTCGGTCGAGCCTGGAAAGTGGGTTTGCAAGAGAAGCTCCAGAGTTTCCTTGCTCGAAGTCGTCCATGAATCATCCGGTTTTATTAAGTAACTAGGATTGGTTGGGTTGTTGGAGAGAATCTTTCTAAGGCTTCTTCTACTGTCGCTGGGGGCTTAGGGGTATTTTGTAATAAAAACTTCTCTAACACCATCCACTAGGGGCTCTGCCACTGGCAAGGACGTCGCGACACGCCCCCGGTTGCTCGGCTAAGCTTGTCGGACGGGTGGTGCCTTTCACTTACCAGTGACACCTCGTCATGAACAAAAAATTTATTGTCGTGTCGACTTATAAAAAATTAAAAAGGGAAAATTGGGATAGATAGGAATGAGGAAAAGAGGATTTCTCGGTCTAGATACAGTCAGGTCATTTCCTTTTTAAACGCTTATATCTAAACTATTTCTAAATCTTATAATGAACTATGAAAAATTACTTTAAAAAAGGGAATTTTTCTTTATTTTTCCCTCATAAAAATTTGGCTTATAATCTAATAACTAAAACTAAAGGAATGACCTGGTTGTGTCTACACCGAACCCTCACAAAATCATCGAGGAAAGGTCGACTTCGTCCGGTCGTCAACGGTCCCTCACGTCATTATCTGAAAGACGTTGAGAAAAACCACCACAGGGTCATCGACCCCAACCACACACCATACCTGTACTTCTACTCGCTCATAGCGTAGAAACTATTAACGAGTAACAAAATAAACCCAAGAAGAATACCTCCAACCCGCTGGGCGAAGGCAAAGAGAACTCACGTAATGTTCTTTTCAATTTTACAATTCATTCGTTTATTTATATATAACAATTCAAGTAAAAAAAAAGGATTTTAAAAATGTATTTATATTACTTATGAAAAGTATTCTAGGTATATTTATTAATTTTAATTATTAATGAATTTAAAATTATTATTATCATCAAATAAAGATTATTGAATAAAAGGGCAAGGTTATCCAAAATAAAATAAAGACTGCTTTTAGTAGTTATTATTATGCATATGCGAACAATTACTTACTTGGGATTTCCTTCAAGGATATTCTGCATGCATGATGTCGATGAGGTACCTGCTGTATCGTTAATTTAGAAGCTACCGAAAAACTACTAAACGCAGTTCACAAGTTAGCTTTATCCAGATTTACGTTAAAAATAAAAAAGCTCAATTCAAATTAAAATAGCAAAAATACTCAATTTTCAATCAAAAATAAAAAAAACTCGATTTTTAAATCGATATAGAAACTCAAAATTTAAATTTAGACATTGCACTAAAAAAACTCAGCCAAACAGTTTAAGAAGCAGTCTTCCTTTTCGCTCATTAGATTATCAAACTCCACTTGAGTGATTTATTTTCTTGGGCATATAAAATTTATATGATTCGCGTCTCGGGTGAAATGAAAAAACCTCCGACGATGACACGATGATCTTTGTTGCAATCTAGCGACAATTACACTGTTGGATTATGTATTTTTCTGCAGCACCCTCGTATGAAATTTTATGTTATATATGTTTTTATATTGGCTCTGCCACCTTTTTCGGGCTAAGCCAAAATTTAATTTAGCAGCTGGGCGATATTACACAAACAATTTTTTTTAAATAATTCAATTTAATTTGAATACCACTGTAGGCTTTCCGTTGTTCAAAAAATTCAACTTTGCTTTAACACACTTTGTTGCAAATGGCGGCGCTAACCGACAGCACTAAGCACTTCTGCCAGCACAAAATTTGATGTGTAATTATGCGCAAGTTCACTTTAACTTTAAAAGTTTAGCCAATGAAATTATTTCAAAAAAACAGTTTTCTTTCAAAGTTTAATTGAATTATTTACAAAAAATGTTCATCCAAATTAAATTGAATTATTTCAAAACAGTTTGCTTTCTTTTTGCTTTCTTTTAAAGTTAAAGTGAACTTGCGCATAATTACACATCAAATTTTGTGCTGGCAGAAGTGCTTAGTGCTGTCAGCTAAACTCCAGTATACGGTTTTCGATATTTGGGCTTTCAGACATATCTCACATGAAAGCCCAAACTGAGCAAATTTTGGAAATCGCCATCTTGTTTTCCGGAAGCGCCCCCTTTAGGTAGGAGGGGCATCCAAAGTTTTGAGTTTTTTTTCAGAAAAATGCATTTTTCTAATGTCTTAGAGGGAGGTATGGGGGTTAATGTGTATCAAACGAAAGGTAATAAAAATACCTTCCATTTAACCTTCCATTGGAAAAAATGGGGCCAATAGAGCCCCCCTCGACGGAGTAAGAGTAAAAAACATACTTTTCCATAAAAGTGTAAAAAGGAGCGTTCCTAAAAGTGGGAGGGTCAAATAAAAGGTGAAAATAAGCTCTACACGGCCATGTCATTTTTATGGGTGTGGTCCAATTTAAATGGAAGTTACATCAAAATATACTCATTTCATATGATTGAGTTTTTTCATACAAAAAGAGGTGATGGGATTCCATTGTTCAATAGGTTTATATTTAGAAATGAGTTTTTCCTTTTAAAAGGCGTTTTTGTAAATTATGCACACACTGAAAAATAAAGTGCGCTCAATTAATTTTATTTAGAGAGGAGTTTTTCCTTTTAAAAGGTGTTTTTGTAAATTATGCACACACTGAAAAATAAAGTGCGCTCAATTAATTTATATTTAGAAATGAGTTTTTTCTTTTAAAAGGCGTTTTTGTAAATTATGCACACACTGAAAAATAAAGTGCGCTCAATTAATTTATATTTAGAGAGGGGTTTTTCCTTTTAAAAGGTGTTTTTGTAAATTATGCACACACTGAAAAATAAAGTGCGCTCAATTAATTTATATTTAGAAATGAGTTTTTCCTTTTAAAAGGTGTTTTTGTAAATTATGCACACACTGAAAAATAAAGTGCGCTCAATTAATTTATATTTAGAAATGAGTTTTTCCTTTTAAAAGGTGTTTTTGTAAATTATGCACACACTGAAAAATAAAGTGCGCTCAATTAATTTATATTTAGAAATGAGTTTTTCCTTTTAAAAGGTGTTTTTATAAATTATGCACACATAATCATAAAATTACCAAAGGGGCGTTCCTAAAAGTGGGAGGGTCCTAAGTATTGGTGTCAAATAAAAGGTGAAAATAAGCTCTACACGGCCACGTCATTTTTATGGTAAGAACCATCAGGAAAAAATGCATCCACTATAAATCCCAGAACGTTGTTAAAACAGCACACATCATATTTGTTTAGTAATATTTTGCGTGCAGATAGGCGGTTTGCAACAATGATTGCTTTCTGTTCAAGATTCATTTCGTCTTTAATTTATTTGTATAGTAAAAAATACTATCGATGAAAGACAGAACCCAGACGGTATACGATATATTATGTAACATACAACAAAAAAAACAGACAGCGCTCAAACAGAAGCCAGACAGTAATGCATGCAACATACACACAAAAATAAAAACAAACAGAATTCCTATGGAGAATATCGTCTGGTATTCTTTGAAATAACGGTTTTTACATTTTGAATGCAGTTTAATATGAAGAATAGAGTATTTAGCATTTAGTTGTTATTGATTGCCATTCGGGAACAACGTGTGTTTTGCTTATTAAATAGTGTTCGTAAATTTATTAAATAAAATGAGTTTTGTGGATTTTGTGAACTTAGAAGACTTAAGTGAATGGGACCGCGAAGATGGAGGAAGGAAAAATACATTTTTCGACAAGTCAAAATTATCAATTCTATAAATTTGCAAGTTCGTGAATCTTTGGCTGGATCACGTCCCCCTGAAATGCTGCCAGAAGCAGTGCAGGATTCGAAGCCAAACTTCCGTGGGAGATTGGGCTTCGTTTTCCAGAGAAGTGGTATTGATTGGGTAAGTCAAATTATGATTATAATTGAATTTGTTTTTATATAGCATAAAGAGTAAAATATTGATATTTTCCTTATTATTAGTACATAATATGATGTAAAAATACTATAACAACTTTTGTTATCCAGTTAACTTTATGATTGTTCTATTTTTTGCGAATAAAATAACTTTTTATTTTCTCTTTTGCAAAGGAAAACTACTTTAAATCTGGCATTTTACTTTTTTGTTGCAAGAATTTTAAAAGGAAAATTTTTATTCCCTAAAATTATGAATAAAAACTTAATTAACTGGGTAACAACATTTTTTTAACATTCACTTTATACCATTATTTATTATTCTTTTATCATATCTATATATATAAAAGTGAAACTTTGTATGTGTGTATGTATGTCCGGTATAGACTGCCAAACCCTTCAACCGATCGCGTTCTAACTTTGCATATGGGTTTTCTACCATAAAAGGCAATTAATAGGCATATTTTGAAAGTGGTCAGACTCCTAGGTCAAGGGGTCACCATATGAATTTTTTTTTATTGTTTCTACAAATCGCATGTTTTTATGAAGCAATCGGGTTCAAACTTTGCGTAGGGGTCTTATACCATAATGAGCACTAAATAGGTATATTTTGAAAGTGGTCAGAATCTTGGGTCAAGGGGTCACCATTTCACAAATTGCATACAGGTGTGTTAAAAAAAATAACCCGATTTTCTTCAGATTTTCACGAAAACTGCATTTGATTAGTAGTTATTTTGTTTTACACACAGGGAATGTAAAATGCTAATATCAGCCACATTTTTAAACTGAATTTTATGAAATTTTTAAGATATATTATTGGCTGGTAGGGGAAAGTTATAGGTTTAGATGGAAGGGGAGAAAGGTTAAATTTTAGCATGAGATTTAGAAACGTATTTTTAAAAAAATGTCAACGTAAATAATTGGCAGGTGAGGAAAGGTTATAGACTATAGTACTGCCGTCACCCCGGGGTTTCATGTGAGCGGGTAGCAAAGCGCCCGGGAACAGCTAGCTATAAACATACTTTATCATTTCTTTTTTGTGTTGCATGATTTTTAAAAAGAACATTTATATTCCGTAAAATCATGTATAAAAACTTCATTAACTGTGTAATAACATTTTTTCAACATTCACTTTTCTTATACCTTTATTCATTATTTTATCATATATGTTTAAATTAATTATATAGGTTTCGATCAACCAACAACCTCTAGGAGGGGTAGGCAAAATAGTAGAAATTGATGAATCGAAATTCGGGAAAAGAAAGTATCATCGTGGGCACCACATCGAAGGCCAGTGGGTCTTCGGTGGCATTGAACGCGGGACAGGACTTTGCTTTATGGTGCCCGTTGAAAAACGAGATACTGAGACCCTCCTGCCAATAATTAAGGAACGGATTTTGCCAGGAACAACAATCATATCTGATTGTTGGAAAGCATACGATTGCCTGGCATTCACCAAAAAGTTAACCATTCAAAAACTTTTGTTGACGGGGCAACAGGTGCATGTACCAACCGTATAGAGGCGTCTTGGGGTGCAGCCAAAAGGACAATGTGTTCCTCAGGGCGAAGAAAAAACTTTTTCGTTGGCTATTTGGCGAAGTACATGTTTTTAAAAATGTGTAAAGTAGCCAAAGTGGATCCATTCGTGGAATTCATAAAGGCAGCGGGAAAGTTATATAACCCCTCAGTTCCCAACCCCGAACCCGCTGAGCAGCAGGACGAGTAAAAGAGGCAAAAAAAAAGTTCTTTTCAGAACTCATGCATTATACCTACTAGGGATAGCATGTAAAAAAATGTGCATCTGTAAGCTTACCTCAAGGGTGATGTGGAAAAAGCTTAAAAAATATAAATATATATAAATATAATGTTGTTTTGTTTATTTTGTTTCTTTAAAAATTACATTTTAATAATATCTACTATTAAGTACTTAAGAATAATTCAGATCAAAATTTATATAATTGTTTGATTTGATTTTTGTTGAATTTGATTGTAAAAATTTAGTCCCGCCCTTAGATAAGGCAAGGCCGTGTAGAGCTTATTTTCACCTTTTATTTGACACCAATACTTAGGACCCTCCCACTTTTAGGAACGCCCCATTTTAATTTTATGAAAAAATCAGTTTTTTGGCTCTACTACTGGCAAGGATAGTTTTTTTTATTGATACTTACCTATATTACCTTTCATTTGTTACCAATTAACCCCTAAAGTTGCTTCAAATAGCTCAGAAAAATGCGTTTTTCTGAAAAAAAAAAAACTCAAAACTTTGGATGCCCCTCCTACCTAAAGGGGGCGTTTCCGGAAAACAAGATGGCGATTTCCAACATTTTCTCAGTTGGGGCTTTCATGTGAGATATGTCCGAAAACCCAAATCTCGAAAACCGTATACTGGAGTTTGCCATATAACACCTGTTTTTGTATGGGAAAAACTCAATTATATGATATACCACAATTACATGAAACTGCACATAAACCAATTTCAAATTAATCTAGCTTCCGTTAAAATTTGGCCACGCCCATAAAAATAGTACGGCTGTGTAGAGTTAGTTTTTACCTTTCATTTGACACCAAAATTTACTCCGCCCACTTTTGAATACGCCCCCTCTTCGACTTTTTATAAAAAGTCAGTTTTTGGACTCTAACTCTGTCAAAGGGGGAGGAGATAGAGATTTTTTTTTAAATGAATGGTATTTTTATTACCTATCATTTGGTACCAATACACCCCAACACTTCCTTCAAAGTACTTGGAAAAATGAATTTTTCTGAAAAAAAACTCAAAACTTTGGATGCCCCTCCTACCTAAAGGGGGCGTTTCCGGAAGACCCCACCCACAAAATGTGGGCGGTGGGCGTGGCAAAGGGAGCGTGGCAAAATACCGGAAAACCGTATACTGGAGATACGCCAAAACTTGATTTCGACTTTTAACACCGCAGTACGCTTTTCGTTGATAGCTAAAATCCCACTAACTTCCTAGTCGCTAATTTTCGACTCCTATCTCCCTCATTGACCGACTACCACAAACCGGTTTTTTTTCCATCGATCCATCGAACATTCTAGAATTTATTTATGCGTCAAGTATAATTCTGTCCTTTGTATTCTCCGTATTAAATAACCCGTAAGTTACATCTTATTTCCGTCCTTTTTTAAACTAAAAATCACAATTACTAATAAACATTAAACATGAATAACGATCATACAACACTTAAACAATTATTAATATACACACATCAAACACTCAAACCAATTTCCAATAAGATAATCTATTTGGAATCCCTATGCTTCCCTAACCTTTGCCATTCCATAATCACTCTAGTCCATTTTGAACAGATGACTTATGTCAACATATCGAGTGACAGATATTAGTCAATAATTTGTTTTGTTGCCAAATCATATCGGTTGACATTTTTTGTGTTTTTGTTTATATTTCGTTTGTTTTTTTCTTTTGTTTGTTTGTTGGTTTTTAATTTTATTTATTAATTCGGGTGTAAATTTTTTTTAAATATAGTGTCGATAGGGCTGGGGGAATATCCAACCCCTGGCCCTGAAATCTATTGGAAATAAAAAAAATGCAATGCATTTTACATGTATGCCGAAGTAGTGGCAAATTCCACTGTGCTGTGCTGTGCAAAATCAACAGGTAAGTGTAAATCTATGATATAGAGGCGCGATTTCTGCTTTTCAAAAAGAAAAACTATTTGAGAAATAGGTATCGCGTCTCAGTTTTAATGTTTGCCGTGTAGAATACTATTTCCATTTTCTTTTGGTTTTACTTTCTCGGTTCATGCATTCGACGTCGACGTCAGCTGAGGATTGTCTCATTGTATAGGTAAGTGAAGTTTATTTTTATGAAGTTGAGGCTTCTGCTTTTGTTTTCTATTTCAGATGCCATCAGTACAGTGCTGCGTTTCTTTGTTAGTTTTTTTTAATTGGACGTGGACGTGACGACGTGTTGGACGTAGACGTAACAGCGTTCGGTCTGAAAGGATGAATGCCGAGATTGAAAGTGATATACCTGTGGTTAGAGAAGGAGTGCTCTTTCGCTACCCTCCATTCTTTTACCTTATGGAAAATCTTATCAGAAACGAGAGTTACATCTAGCAATTCCCGTCTATTTTTAGTAATAAAGTTGGGCTCTTGCCCAATATTACAGACTAGGAGGTTAGTATTTAAGAGGTATTCAAAAAAAGAATCACCCCTATCATTAATGCCAGTTCTTCCCCAGACTGTGTGGTGTGCATTAGCATCGCACCCGAGAATCACACTGATTTTTTGTTTGTCTGCTTCCAGAATAAGTTCAGCCAGGTTATCCGGCAGTGTATTCTTCTCGCAATCGAGGTACGCAGAAACCAGCCAGATCGTGTTGTTGCCCAACTCTAAGCTGGCCGCGGTCACTAAATTGTGGAAGTAGAAAAATATTCAACTTAGTCCTTCCCATTAAACATGATCTGACCTTTCCAGTTGAGTCCACAAATCCTTGCTTATCCATGGTTCCTGGATAAGAATTAGGTGTTCTGCCTATTCGGACAGTCTAAGGATAAGCGCCGCCGAAGCGGCCTTAGTATGATGTAAGTTAATTTGCAGGATTTTAATCATAAGAAAATTACCTTACCTTCTCTTTCTATAGCCGCTATAGCGATTTAATATTCTGTCCCCGAGGACACGGCGGATGCATCCGTCTCGTTCCTCAAGGCCTCTATAACTGTAAGGTATGCCAGTTCCCCCAGCGAATCTGACAAACATTCCTCCTCGGACTCAATGGAGACCTATTGACCAGGTCTTCGCTGGAACGACTGCCACTATCGAGTGCAGTGGCAACCTCTCCTTGAAGGGCCTGGTTGTTATCTGTGGCTTTATCTATTTGCCTTATTGGCTTCATCCTTCTTGAATACTTTGAGGGTTAATGACGCGAAACCGAAATCTATAACCCCCTTGGTATCTGAAAGTGGTGCTATGGACTCTCTGTTGATTAACATGAGAGAAATGCAGATCTCTGGTCTGAGCATGCAGTTAATTTCACCCTGCCTTGAAATCATCCCGCATGTCTTCAGGGCGGAGGGGGTCCCGGGTTTTCCCTAAGGACTTTTAAAAACACCCGGTTTAGAGCATCAGCCACCGACTTCCATCTATCCTGAGAGATGTTCCCCTCATCATGACTTCGGTCAATGACGGCAAGCACCAACGCGTGTTCCCTTATGACTTCACTAAACGACTTGGGTTTTTGAGCCTTTAGAGCTCCCGACTCATGCATTTTTGTCCGACCTAGTCAGCTGTCTTTTTCGCTCATGCCAGAGAGTCTTTTTGCTCCTTAGTGAGCTACCCTTGGGGTTCTCAGCCCACCTTTCTAGTATCCTATGGGCTGAACGACGTTCTCCATATTGTCGCTTGCCCAAAGGAAGAGACTTGGCATTGTTGGTCCCAGTCGAAGACTTAGGATCAGACAACCCTATTACTTTGGAGGGAGACCCACCTTTAAGGTTCGAGTACCTCCCCCCTGATGCTTTGCTGGTCCCTGGAGTTGAATCCTTAGGATCCGACAACACTATAACTCTGGAGGGAGACCCACCTTTAAGGTTCGAGTAGCTCCCACCTGAAGTCTTCGGTATTTGGTGAGCACCGGTCTCGTTTTTCGGCCTTTGGAGAGCGCCGATCTCGGGTTTTATAATTTTTTTTGGTCCATATTTGATCCCACGAGTGTCGGAGAAAGGGTGGTCCACCTGGGCAGAGATCCGAATTACCCAGGTAAGGCAGCCGCTAAGGGTACCGCTGGAGGTCGCCAGGTATTCAGCGGGCTCCGATCATGACTGGGCTATTAAAATGGGCCCCCAGCCTAGTCGATCATCGGCTCGGTTCGCATGACACCTTGATCCAGCCCATTGCTGTCAATTAGCGTCACCCGTCCTACACCTAGGTCACTTGATATTTACCCGTTACGATTCCACAACCGCCCCGAAGACCTGGAGGCGACAGCATTGCAAAGCTCTTTAATAAATTATAAATTACAAAATCTCAAACATACTATCAAGCTTACAGCATGAGTGGAACGATAAAAAACATGTGCAGAAGTAGTGATAGGAAAACCTTCTAAACAGAAAGCCCAACTGTACGCATTCTAATGCTCTAAAAAAATAACAAAGACAGCCGCATTTGTGAACGCGCTAGCTGGTGGTAGTGAAAAGAAAATGAGCGAGAAACGTAAGTTTCTGTAGTGAGAGAAACAGAAAATTTTTATATGGATTTAGCTCTCTTGTACTTTGTACTTGTACTTGTACTTATTTTCTGTTGGTTCATTGTCTGCTTGTTCCCTTTCGGCTTTTTTTAACACTCTGTTCGTCTTCTATCGGTATCCTGCTCTGTTCATTCTATTAACATTGCATAAATTAATACAGTAGAGTTAGTATATTTTATAATACTAACGAAAACAGCTTTAGACCTATCTTCGGATATACCGATCAATTCAAACATTCCTTCTTTAGTCGCTCAAAATTTTTGTGGAATGAATTACCCGACTCTGTATTAAAGCATGTGTATGACATTCAGTCATTTAAAATACATGTGATTATGGCTTGGCAAAGTTTATATTGAATAGTATTTTACCCCAATTCTCTTTGGCCAATAAAGCTGCACCCTCTGAAATATACTCGTATGCCGTCTAAACGTCACTATAGACCATGTGATTCTAGCGAAGTAGTAGTGTAGTATAGTCTCTGTTGGTTGGTTCTCTGCTCAACTCACATTACATTACTAATTGAATTGAACTAAAGGTTTAAACTCGGAAATTAAACAACATAAACTGGAAAACTAGATATACGCTTTAATTTAAGTTAAATGTACATACATAAAAATTAAATAAAATTAAATAAAATAAATAAAAAATAAACAGTGCATTGTCATTAAATTTTTGTAACCGTTGTCACGTTCAAACCCCTCGCGGCCGTGTAGACGACACAGCCTACTCTGCTCTTTTTTAGCAATCTATATATAAATAGGCAAAGACAAAACAGTCCACTACCCTTTTCTCCTCTGTTGGTCAACCGATTTTCTTTTTTTTTTCTTTTGTTTGATAGCTTTAGTGTTATCAAAACAAAAGTGTTATGGAAACAGAACGCTTTTTATTATTGTTCATTTTAGAGTTTGGAGCAGTTTCTAGAAGTTCAAAATTCAACTTTTTTAAATTGTGGCTCGAATCCAGCCGTCACAGTCGTTGTTGACAACGTTGTCGGTGAAGTACATTTTTGTATTAATTATAACTACTTTAAGGTAGTTAAGCTTGATTTTTAATTAAAATTTAAATTTTGATCCATATCAATATTTTTCTAATAGGAAAAGGGCCTGATTAACCGTTTGGATTGTCTAAGCTGTGATGACCGCTTTCGTTTACGGTCATTACAAGACATAAAAAAATAGAATTTCAGAAAAAGAAAACAACAGAATTCACCTTTTACCGATTTATAATTTAGCAACTGGGAGTGTGGAAGTGTGTGCAGCACCTTTTGATTCTTTACAAAGGCAGCGAACTTAAAGTCGTTCTGGAATCCCAGCCAATCCCTCATCTCTAGCTGAGCCGAGCCCGACCAAGCTGCCGGCGGGGGTACTCCAGTGTTAAAGCCCTGGGATATTATTCCAGTGGGCCAGACGAAGTTTACTTTCCCATTTATTGATTCGTTCGTTGCCTGCAACACCTTGGTGACCTGCCATGGATTGCAGTGCATCGTAGCAGCATTTAACTGATTTAGAGTCCATTATGCTGGACGATAGCGCTTTCAGTGCTGCCTGACTATCTGAAAAGATAAAAATCGTAGCGCCTATAATAGCCTTACTAAGGTGTACCCTAGCGCCTACCTCAATGACATGGAGTTCCGCTTGAAAAACAGTGGGTCTCTTACCCATTGGTATTGAGACTTTCATGTTGGGTCCGAATACCCCAGCTCCCACTCCAGAATCCATCTTCGATCCGTCTGTGTTATTTACCTGAATTAACTATAATAAATAAATAATAAATTTGCAGCTTGATAGCGCATCTAACGGCTGTCTTTCTAATGAAGATTGGCAAGGGTGAAAGTCGTACAAAAGCTTCTAATGCAGTCATGGGGCAGGTGCGCATGACATCCGTTAAACCTAGACAGGCAATTCTTTGTAGCTTCATAACCGTTGTCCGTTCAAGAATTGTAGACCACCATATGATGGCCGCGTACGTGATAATTGGTCTCACCATCATGGTATACATCCAATATATCATATCAGGATTAAGACCCCAAGTTCTGCCGTAATGGCTCTACAGGCTCTACATGCTCACAGGGCCCTACTGGCACGTTCAATGGCGGACTTGATATGATAATTCCATTTTCATAATGTCTAATGCAGTTCCTTTTATTATGATAGGTTCTATATCGGACAATCTTCGTTTCGGAAAAGGTACTAGAACGGTTTTGAAGGGATTGATGAAAAGCACTTCTCTATTGCACCATTCTAAGACGTAAAGTAACGCAACTTGCATGATATTTGTTATGGTCGTGCTGTGCTTACCACTAATTATGATCGCCAAATTATCAGCATGACCAATGGCAATGTAGCCTGATCTATGCAGATCGGCTCGAAGGCTGTCTATGAAGAGTGACCATAGAAGGATAGAGAGGACGCCTCCATGCGGGCAGCCCCCTAAGGAGAAAGTAATGACTCGACCTTCAAGCAAGGCCTTTATCCATTGGTTGGTCGAGCCCTCGATACCGATGCTACAAGAGCAATCTTTTTATTGAGTCGTAGCCAGTGTTATCGAAAGCAGACTCAATGTCAAGAATGCACACAGAGCTTGTTCCTTTGAGCGAAAAGTCCCTTCTATGTTTTTAACTAGATAGTAAAGGACGCTCTCTGTGCTTTTTTCTTTCATGTATGCGTACTGCCTTGAGTGTAGAGGGATAGACGTATCTAGCCAGGATTATGTAAGACTTATAGTTAGCTTTAGGCAGCTCACTAGACCTATTGCCTGGTTTAGGGAAACATATAACATTAAACTTTCTCCAGGTATACGGAATGTAACCCTGGTTGTAGCTACTACTGGCATATCAGCAACGTTTTCACAGCATTTCCTCCATTCCGCTCGTCTAAATTCAGGCTTATTTTTTTCATAATTCGCGCACGTTTAAAGGGGTTCGCACCCTTATAATGCTCGGCTATATGCTTGGCACAGCGTGGGCGTTAAGGAAGAGGAGATGTCTATGAGCTTGTGTTTTGAATGCCTGTGGATCATAGTGATGTGGGAAGACAGAGCTTGGCAGAGCATTCCAAATACGTGTTGTACAGCTGAAGAACGAATCCCTGAATTTGACTGTACGTCTAAAGATGGGCTTGAGGGTAAACTGATGAGCATTTAGAGCGCCACGAGTATTGCGGTTGAATTCAAGGAGAGGTGGCATGCAGCTGGCTATTTCTCTTGAGCACCGCTGGTAGAAGAAGCGATAAAACAGTGATAAGCAAGAAACGTTCCTGCGGTGTTCAAGCGAATCTATTGATTTCGCTATATTTTCGTCACCGATAAGTTTTATCGCGCGGTTTTTTATTCTATCTAGTTGATGCAAAGTAGTCTTAGGCGCACCAGACCAGATATGACAATTGTACTCAAGTTTAGGGCGAATAAAAGCCTTGTATATAGTAGCCAGATCAGAGGGAGTGAAATATTTCTAGCACCGGGCTAGAAAACCTAAACATGTCGCAGCATTTTTAGCGACGGTAAATATGTGGTCATTCCAACGAAGCTTGTCTATAACGCACATACCGAGAATTGCGAGATTTTCAGTTTCCTCGATGCAAGTGCCATTCATGGATAATGGCAGGGGATTGACGATTCGCTTGGTCGACAGGAGACAGCATTGGGTTTCGGAAGCATTAAATTCTACTCGATTGATTTCTTCCCATTGTATTATTCTGTCAAGGTCAGAAGTTAACGTGCTTAAAATGCGCAGTTGTTTGAGTTCCACATGAAAAGTGGAGGGACGTTCCTCAAACTTATATGAGAAGCTGTCGTCGACGAAAGAGTGAATTGGATTAGAAGTCACAGATAAGAGATCATTAATAAAAATGAGGATGAGAGTCGGGGACAAAACAGAGCCCTGGGGAACGCCAGCATTTAAGTAATGAACTTTAGACTTGAAACCATCCAATACAACTTGCATTGAGCGGTCCAAAAGAGAGCTTCTAAGCCAATGAAGCAGTTTTTCATCGATTCCATAAGCACACATTTTAGGCAAAAGAGCTTGATGCCGAACTCTGTCAAATGCTTTAGAATTATCTAGTGCTACAGCTTTGCTTTCTCCAAAATGGTGCAAAGATCGGTTCCAATGTTCGGTGAGATATACCATCAAATCACCAGTAGAACGTTACCCACGAAATCCATACTGCCGGTCACTAAGGATTTCGTTGGTTTCAAGATTTTTCTTAAGCTGATAATTGATCAGCGTTTCCATGACCTTGGAAAGAATGGATGTAAGTCCTATGGGTCGGTACGAAGAAGGAGACGACGGCTCGCCTTTTTTGGGTATGGGATGGACAAATGCTGTTCCAACTTCTCGGGAAGAGTCCAGAAGAATAGGATAGATGGAAAAGCTTACGGAATGGTAATGCCAGCTTGGAAGAACACCTCTTCAGAACTAATAGAGAAATACCATCTGGCCCAGCGGATTTGTGAGTGTTGAGATCATTTAAAACTCTAGCAACTGCACAAGTACGAATGAATATCTGTCCCATAGAGTGTTCAATACTCTGAGGTTCAGGAGGCAGCAATGCACAATCTGGAAGCGTGGAGCTAGCTGCGAAATGCGCAGCAAACAGATTGGCTTTGTCTATAGAGCTGACAACTGGAATGTCATTGTAAATGTGCGTTGCAATCGACGACGAGGCTGTATTTTTGATTCTTTTCACGAAAGACCAAAAATGTTTACTACCTTTGGGACATTGTAGCATTTTTTGCCTTAATTTCGCCGAAGATGGGCGTTGCAATCATTTCTTGTTCGTTTAAACTTTTTCGGTTTTCCTCGGTAGGGTTTGCTTTGTAAAACCGAAAGCATACCTCTCTAATCCTAGAAGCCTCTTTACAGCTCGAGTCGTACCATCCATCTTCCTTTGATTTGATAGACTTATTCCTGAAAGGGATAAACTTTCTCATACCAATAATAATGATGTTTGTCATTGCATCAGCGGCGGCATCCACGTTGCTATCGCGAAACAATAGCGACCAGTTAAAACTCCCAAAGAAGTTGTTAAGGCCGTCCCAATTGGCTTGCTCGTATTGCCATACTGTTTTTTCTCTAACTACGTGGTTTATTAACGAGAAATTAGCTGATACTACACAATGGTTAGGACGAGAGGTAAGGAACAAGTCAAGGGTGTTTGCGGAATGATATCCAATGTCAGGTATTCGGGTAGGCTCATTTAAAAGCTGAGTAAGGTTGTTAAACTCAGCGAATAACTCAGAACACCTTCCTTCGGGTGTTGTCTGACCAGAATGGCGAAGCCACCCAGAATTGTGTACATTGAAATCACCCGCAATAACGATTTCATGTTTTGTGTCAATTCTTAAGATTGAATCAGACAGTGCATCAAACTCGCTCTGAGTTGAAACACTGTCTAAGTGGGGGCTTCTGTAAAGGAAACAGTAGTAGATGTTGCGCTCTTGTACCTTTACTTTGAACCAAATGAAATTGAATTCCGGATTGGAACTTTGGCTAAATTGAAGCAAAAGCTGAAACGCAACATCACTCCGGACATAGATTGCGAGTCAAGCTGTTATACTCCATAAGTGCGAACCTATATTTGTCCGAGCTCTTCATGCGTTTTGCAGTGCTAAAAACCTTACGTTTACTCAGACTGGTTTTGGGGACAAAGTTGCCGTAGGTAGGTAGATAGGTAGGTAGGAAGTAAGCAACACATCATTTAACTAATATGCTGCCTCATCTAGGTCCCCTGTTGACTATATAGAAGTAGGTAGCATATCTATCTTGGTAAGGACAAATCCCCGATAGAGTCCGTAGACTTAGGAACGTGTCTAAATTGCATGTGCCAATCTGCCTGGAAGATCAAACCTGATGTGTTGATGGTCAGACATTATTCTAGAATTGAAAAGCGCATGTTACTATTTCAAGTAACTACTACTACTTGTTGCTGACTTCCTTGAGGCTTATTAGGCGGCTCTTGACTACTCGGCATTTCGGCTTCTTGACTCTCTGACTCAGATTTGGTTTGTTGGTTTGAAATGGTGTTGATTATAGTCGTTGGTATTTTGAGTAAACGTGGTAGTTTCAATATCTTGAGAGAAATTAACTTTACGTTGTTGAACTTTGGTAGATTTCACTTGATCGATATGTCGTTTTAGTGTGTAGCCATCATCAAGTTGTACAAGATAATGAAGTTCTCCAAATTTTTGTAGAACAGTACCAATCTGCCATACTGTCTTATTGTTCCGAATATGTAAAACTAGAACTCTTTCTCCCCCTGGAATATGTTTTGTAGGTTTACATTTTATAAGTGGTTTCAATGCATCAAACCGGATTCGAATACGTCTGTTGAAATATAATTCTGCTGGACTTTTTCCTGAATTGAGTGATGTTGCGCGGTAACGTTCCATAATTTCATTGACTTTCTTGTGTAGAGATCCTGGTTCTAATGACATCGCTTTCAATTTACGCTTGAGTGTTTGTACGTTGCGTTCTGTTAACCCATTTGTAAGTATAAGTTTTTGAAAAATACCATTTTTGTTGCAATACATTTTGAATTGATCACTAGTAAAGATGGTTGCATTATCGGATACCATTATTACAGGAAACATATTAGTAGCAAAAATGTTGAAGAGACGATTTATTGATGTTTGCGTTGTTGGAGCATCTCGTATGATTCGCACTTCTGCCCAACTGGATTTTGAATCAACGACGATTAGAAAAAACTTATCTTGGAAGGGTCCTGCATAGTCGATGTGTATCCTTTCCCAGTTTTCAGCTGGTTCCTCCCACTGGTGAAGTGGGGCTCTTGCCGGTTTTGATTGAACTTGAACACATGTTTCACGCGACCTTACCATCCTCTCAATATCACGATCTCTTCCTTTCCAGAAACAATATCTTCTGGCGAGTTGTTTCATTCTGGTAATTCCAGGATGAGTATGATGAAGTTCTTGATGAATTTGAGGCTGAAGAATTTTTGGAATCAAAACTCGTTGACCCTTGAAGATAATGCCGTTATTGAGTGTATAAATGTCTTCACTTGAGTAAATTTGACAACATTTTAGGAAGATCTGGATCTTTAGCTGTCTCTGATGCCAATTATTCCGCATTTACGTATTCGTTTGAAATTTCTAAAATTGAAAGAGAACTAATTCATTTACTTCTTCGTTGATGATTTTTTCCGTAGACTAGCTGTCTACTAGCTGTGTTGTACGAGATAAATGTTTATTCGTAAATTATAAATTTTAATCGTTGTACCCTTTTTAATAAAAAAAAAGAAAACACTACTTATTAAAACATTAACAACGTTTATTTAATTTCTTATTATAAAATTTGATACATGCGTTTTGTTTTAACTTTAAATTGGCACACATATATTCTACTAAAAAAAATTGCATTCTGTCAGGCTTCTCTTTCTGTTGTATTCAGATGAAAGATATGTCAACAAAAAACACACAAAAAATGACAGTTGCAATATACATCATAAAGAGATGGTTTTTTTTCATTCACAATTCGCTATAAATCGATATTCACAATAATATATTGAAAGTGTTTTACGCTTTTTTACTATTTGGTCATGGAGGGCATATCTTACTGATAGGTAGTCTAAAAAATAAAAAATTGTAGTCAATAACAAATTAACTAATTATAATTATTTGATTATAGTAAAAATGGAAGCAGTAAACTATAAATAAGATAAGTGATTCTACTTTACATATAATTTGAACTACCTATACGTAATATTGTATAACATTAATAAAATTTTCGTTCCAGCGTAATGACAAGTGGTGCGACAATAGATACATACATAGAGGTAATTGCAATCGTATTATTATACTAATGTTACGTAAATATTATTACTGTAATTTATTTTTATCTTTCTAGGTTTACAAACATATTTCCCCGCGTTAAGAAAATGTTATGAGACATTTTCTTAAGTTTTACTGAATACCGATCTATAATAATATTAATTGCAGTTGCCCTTACAAATATACTTAAAATTATAACCGCGTCGTCGATTTACTTGTTACTAGTTGGAAGTAACACCAGCTTTATTACAGGTCGTTTGACAGTGTTAGTTGTGGTTTTAACTGTAGCAACTCTTATTATTCCATCTTTACCAGGATGCGTTTGCACTACTCGACCGAGTAGCCATTGATTAGGTGGTAAATTATCCTCTTTAACCAGCACAATATCGTCGATATTAATGGTAGATTTTCCTGTTTTCCATTTACTTCGTTGTTGAAGAGTATTTAAATAATCTGAAGACCAGGACTTCCAGAAGGATTGAACGCGCAGTTGAATGTTTTGGAATCTAGATAATTTATGTACCGGTATATTTTCTAACAGAGGTTCCGGTACAGCTTGTAGAGATTCACCGATCAGAAAATGACCTGGTGTAAGTATGTTTGGGCTGTCGATATCGTCATCCATGCGGCATAACGGTCTACTGTTTAGCAAGCTCTCAATTTGTGTTATTAACCTGGTTACTTCTTCAAAGTTTAATTTAGCTTCGTTCGTGGCTCGTCTGAAATGGTACTTAACCGATTTTACCGCAGACTCCCATAGACCTCCGAAATGCGGTGCACAAGCTGGATTAAACTTAAAGTCAATGCCTTTCTGTAATAAAAAATTAAATATTAAAATAAATTAAAATATTTTGTTGTGCTACTATTTCTCTTTTCAATCTTTTTAGTTCATTGTTGGCTCCGATAAAGTTTGAACCGTTGTCACACCAAATTTGATTAGGGAGTCCTCGACGTGACACAAATCTTTTCAATGCAGCAAGAAAAGAATCGGTTCTAAGGCGTCTGACAACCTCTAAGTGAACGGATTTAATTGCCAGACATATAAAAACTGCAATGTATGCCTTCGTAAGTGATGCAATTCTGTGTTGAAATGTTTTTACGTATATTGGTCCCAAATAATCAACACCAGTATTTAGGAAGGGTCGATTTTTACTACATCTTTCAGCCGGTAGGTCTGCCATTTTTGGTTTTATTTGACTATTTCGATATCTTGTACATATCACACAAGATTTAATGTATTTTTTAATAAGATATCTAGCCCCAATCACCCAGTACTGTTGTCGTAGTATATTTAACATTAGTGCATTTCCAGCATGTAAATTTCGAACATGGATTTCGTGAATTATTAGTTGATTAGCAGCATGGTTTTTTGGCAAGATTATTGGGTGGTTGACTCCGTAGCTTAAATTTGAATTTTTAAGTCTTCCACCTACTCTAAGGATCCCCATAGAATCCAAAAATGGATCCAGTGCAGTTAATATGTTGTTAGGTTCTAACGCGCGATTTCCCTTAAGTTCGGTAATTTCTGCCTTAAACTCAGTCTCTTGTATCGCCCGTATAATATACTGTTCGGCTGAAATATATTCTCTATACGCTAATTGTCTTTTATTCTGTCTTTTATATTCGGATTTGGGTAATTTACAAAACCTAAGAATGTATCCCATTATTCTTTTAATTGTGAACCAAGAGGAACATTTATTAATTAATTGGTTAACAATTCCAACATCGACTGTTTCTAGTAACGTAATGACTCCCTTTTTTCTAGCTTCAATATCCAACTCCAATGATGCTGATTTTGGTATAGATTTAGGCCATTTTGATTCATCCTGCTGTAGCCATGTAGGTCCATGCCACCAACTTTTTAATTCCGCGATGATTTTTGGGTCTATGCCTCTTGAAATGTAATCAGCTTGGTTTTCATTAGATGACACATGACTCCACCTCTCTCTAGAAATTGAATCCAAGATCATACTTGTTCTATTGGCAACGAAAGTTTTCCATCTAGCTGGAATATCCGACAACCAATGTAATATAATCATTGAATCGGTCCATGCATATATGTTATTGTCGTCGATAGCGAATATTTTTTTATAATGCTTAATTAATTCTGCTAGTAAGACTGCGCCACATAATTCTAACCTTGGAAGACTAATTCGCTTGATCGGTGCTACCTTACTTTTGGAACAGATTAAATTACTAGTAATTAGCCCATGTTCAGTGCAGTTTCTGATGTACAAAACTGCTCCATACGCTAATTCAGAAGCATCGCAAAATGCATGAAGTTGAATTGAACTGGGCTTTGATGTTTCAAACACGCACCTTGGAATTTCTATCCTTTCTAGATGATGTAGATTTGTATAAATTTTCTTCCATATACAAATAATATTAACCGGTGCTTCTTCATCCCATTCGGTTTTGGTTAGCCACAACTTTTGAAGCAGCATTTTGAATGTTATCACAATGGGTGATAACCAGCCTAACGGATCGTAAAGTTTTGAACTTTCTGAGAGCATTTTCCTTTTTGTCCAACTCACTTCGTTTAAAAAAATGTTTATTTTAAATGTGAATATATCACGTTGTGGATACCACATAATGCCGAGGGTTTTGGTGCTTTGATCGTCTTCAATCAACTTTGGTATATCTTCGCAGTTATTTTCTGCTAATGATTGCAGAAATTTCGGAGAGTTTGACTTCCATTTACGAAGTCTAAAACCGCAGCTGGATAATATTTCATTAAGTTGGTTTTTCATTGTTATTTCATCTTCCACCGTTGCACTACCAGTAAGCAAATCGTCCATACAGAAATGATTTCTAATCACGTTAGCGGCATCTGGATATTTTGGTTCATATATCCTGGCCAATTATTCTAATGAACGAATAGCAAGAAATGGTGCACTTGCTGTACCATAAGTCACTGTGTTACATTTATATGCCTTTAGGTTTTCTTCAGGATTTTTACGCCACAAGATTAATTGGAATACTGCATCGGAAGGATCTACCAATATCTGGCGATACATCTTTTCAATGTCCGCATTCACCGCAATCCGATTTTGCCGAAAACGAAGCAACGTTGTTGTTAAATCTGGTTGAAGCTTGTGACCAATGTGTAGACAATCATTCAAGGATACGGCTGTGGATGTTTTACACGATGCATCAAAGACAACTCGCAATTTGGTAGTGGTACTTTCCTTAAATACTGCATGATGTGGCATAAAATATTTATTATTGTCTTCATGTGGTATTTCATTCCATGGTATATGTGTCATTTGATTCAATTCGATGTACCCATCTATAAATGTTTGATACTCCTTACAGTATTCAGCTGATCTCAAAAATTTTTTCTCTGTACCAAGCATTCTTGATTGGGCGTTAAACAAGGAATTTCCTAGCTTCGGCCGTGGTGTTATAAATGGAAGTCTGACGATGAATCTCCCATCTGGTGATCTGGTCGTAGTGTCTCGAAATAACTTTTCACTTGGATCATTAGCTGGTTCAATATAAGTAGCATTAGCCAATGGTTCTTCAACCTTCCAAAAATTTTTCAATTGCTCCATTATGCTTTCATTAATAACGATGCAGTCGACGTTTACGTTAAAATTTTGTACCGGACGTTCATTAATGATATCTTTATTAACGTTTCCAGCTACGAGCCAACCAAATTTGGATGATTGAAGAACTGGTAGATCTGGGATGGACATTTTTTGTTCTGACAAAATATCCAAAAAGAATTCTGCTCCAATTAACATGTCAATGGAGCTGGACTTATAAAATTCAGGATCTGCTAACTGGAGTTGCCATATTCTGTTGGTTTTTGGTATGGATATCGTCGCAGATGGAAGATGTGACTTTATTTTTTTTAGTATGTGTGCCGTCATGGTTATAGTGTAATGTGGTATTACACGTGATATTAAAGTTATAATTGTTTTACCTCTTGTTTTTCCAGCAGGACTTGACGCTAGACCGTAAACTGATATATTTGAATATTTCCGACGTAAGCCTAATTGTTGTACACAGGATTCGGTGATAAAAGATGATTGTGATCCCGAGTCTAACAGCGCTCGTACTAGCATTTGTTGACCGTTATTTGTTTGAATGTAGATCAAAGCTGTAGGTAACAGTATATTAAGAGGTGTGTTGATATGATCGTGCAAGGATGCTGTTGTTAAAGATGTTGATGATAATGGTTGAATTGGTTTCAAATCTGTAGTTAATTGATTAGTTTGCTCTGGTTTTATTGAAGCTAGTGGTGTTGTGATTGCATTGCTCAACCTTAACTGTTCTTCTGTAGCATGCAAATTCGTAATTTTATCCTGATGAAGTAGAGAGTGGTGGCGTCTTTGGCATATTAAGCATAACGCACGAGAGTAACATTGTGGCTCGGAATGACCAGTACGCAAGCAGTTGGAGCAACTATTAGTGCTAGTTATTATTTTTGCTCGATTTTCAACATTCATGCTCTTGAATAGCGGACATCTGTAAACGAAGTGGTCCTTTTTACATGCTAAACAGTTCAATTGATGTTTTTGGATGCTAGTATTGTAAACCCTAATCTGCTTTGGTGTTGCACTAGTTGGTCTTGTGTTCGGTGCACATGATTCAAGGGCATCACATCTTGTTCCCAGAAACTTTAGGAATTTATCAAATGAAGGAAACGCATCGTCAACTGATTCCTTTGCCCATAACTGCTTCGTATCGGTATCCATCTTATTTACCAGGATATGCACCAGCCAAGGATCACGTGTTTCCGCCAAATCTCCTAATGCCCGTAATCCTCTGATTACCTCATCTGATGTGTCACATAACTTTCTAAGCTCCTTGTGATTTGCTTGATTACAACATTTTTGATCCAAAAATACTTGAATTAATGAAGACACGATAGATTTGGGTTTATTAAATCTGGTAACCAATTTGTTCCAAGCTTCTTCATAATTTTGCTCTGTTACCTTTATGTGTCGTATTAACGCTGCTGCATCTTCTCTCAATAAACCATTTAGAATTTGTAGCTTATGAACTGCACTTAGATTGTTATTTGTATGAACAGATGTGATGAACAAATCGTGAAAAGATGGCCATAATTTGTAATCGCCATCAAATGGTTCAATGTTAATTTTTGGCAAATGGACTTTATGGGTTTGACTTATGCCTTGTAAGAAGGTCTGTTGTTGCCCCATGAACTGACCTAACGTTACATTTAAATCTGGAACATCGGGTTTGTGTACTGGACTTCTGAGATTGATTGCGGTCTTCAAGTTGGAAATAGTGTTAAGATATATTTCGTCTACTTCTTCGGTTATTGGGTTGTAATTATCAAAGGCGAGTAGTTCTAATTCCCTCTGATTAAAATCTCGATATAGTTTCTCACAACTTTCGACCCGTGTTTGAATAGCTTCTAACAAGGTACGATCATCAATAGCCTCACTAAAAATGCAAATGGCTTTAATTTGGTTTACTGTACGATCACGTGCTCGAATATGCCTGTCCATTTTGCTAAAGATCACTTAAATTTCCCTCAATTAAATTTTTACTATTAAGTTAATTGAATTAAACTGTGGCTCCTTTTACTAATTGATCTTTTAAGGTTTTAGGATAGTTATTCGATTAAGAGTCCAGAAAGTAGCTAAATATAACAAAATGGCTACTTATCTGATATGCTTTAGATTTTACAACAGCTTGCTTCAATAAAAACAGGATTCCCTGGTTTCGGCACCAAATGTTTATTCGTAAATTATAAATTTTAATCGTTGTACCCTTTTTAATAAAAAAAAAGAAAACACTCCTTATTAAAACATTAACAACGTTTATTTAATTTCTTATTATAAAATTTGATCCATGCGTTTTGTTTTAACTTTAAATTGGCACACATATATTCTACTAAAAAAAATTGCATTCTGTCAGGCTTCTCTTTCTGTTGTATTCAGATGAAAGATATGTCAACAAAAAACACACATAAAATGACAGTTGCAATATACATCATAAAGAAATGGTTTTTTTTTATTCACAATTCGCTATAAATCGATATTCACAATAATATATTGAAAGTGTTTTACGCTTTTTTACTATTTGGTCATGGAGGGCATATCTTACTGATAGGTAGTCTAAAAAATAAAAAATTGTAGTCAATAACAAATTAACTAATTATAATTATTTGATTATAGTAAAAATGGAAGCAGTAAACTATAAATAAGATAAGTGATTCTACTTTACATATCATTTGAACTACCTATACGTAATATTGTATAACATTAATAAAATTTTCGTTCCAGCGTAATGACAAGTGGTGCGACAATGGATACATACATAGAGGTAATTGCAATCGTATTATTATACTAATGTTACGTAAATATTATTACTGTAATTTATTTTTATCTTTCTAGGTTTACAAACACAATCAACGTTAATGTGCTCCGATCCTTTTGTTTAGACTTAATTAAAATTACTGCAGCCAGAATAATCTGCAAAAATATAATAAGCAAATATCATGTATTATGGAATTGTTCCCATCAAATTGTTATCTGGGTACCTACTACAGGTACTCTCCTCACATTCCTTAAACCAACGGCAGCATAAACGATATTGTCAGCATTACCATGTATTAATGCCTCTTCCCACCAAACTGCTTTCTGTACAATGCTCACCTCTCTCATTTCAACTTTATTTCCACAGAATAAATTGCTGACACATAATTTTAGTTTGTAAATTAGAGTATAAATAGACATAAGCGTTTATAAATGAAATCACTTTGCATTCAGAAGTCAAATCAGTATTTTTATTTATCTGGCCCCCACCCGTGGTAAGGGGCGTTTAAAAAAGTAACATTGGAATCAAAAGACGTTCCAAGTCAAAACACCTTTTTTGTAGATTATTTCGTAGTTAAGACTCGACAGGAATTCGGCATAACGCAGTAATCTCGATGATGTTATTGCAGGCATCTTGTTGTGCTGATGAAAAATCCGAGTTAGAAGACGATTGTCAGTGACAAGTTGAAATTTCCTTCCGTAAAGGTACATAAAAAGTGATTAATTGTAAATAAAATCGCTAAGGATTTTCGATCTAATTGACTGTAATTCCTTTCAGCTGATGTAAATGATCTTGATGCGAATGCGACAGGATGTTCAATACAATTAACCATATGCGAGAGCACCCCTGCAATGCCCGTAGGACTGGCGTCGCATGCTACTAATACTGGTAGTTCGGGATAAAAAAGATATGCATTATATATAAATCAAGACGGCAGAAAAATCTTGCCCCTTTTTAAGGTTGTTAAAAATTTCATCAATACGACGGATTGGGTAATTTGCAGATAATGTTTTGTAATTGACGCAGAGTCGAGCACCACCGTCAGCTTTGGGAATAATTACTAATGGAGATCCCCAGTCACTCCTTTCAACTTTGGAAATAATTCCGAACGCTTCCAAATCGTTAAGCTCTTTGTCGACACATCTCGAAGTGCATATGAAACTTCACGTTCCTTGTAGAAAACTGGCTTAGCATCTTTTGGAAGTTGAAGCGTTACTTGGAAATTTGGCACAAAACCCACTTTTTGAATAAAAAGAGTAGGGTAGGCTGTGTCGAAGACACGGCCGTGGGTTTTTAGCGTGACAACGTCTGTCCGGGACGAAGAAAAGAAAACAAAGATCTTGTTGTCTGTGGGACATAAACACGGACGTATATATTAAAAATGTTTTCTATACTAAATACAAGTCCTACAACTTGCACCGTAGCTCATCACATACATCATCATCACACCACATTATATATAAATTATTTATAAGCGAATTTTAATGTTCATAACCACTAACTGTGAAGTGGCTGCATATTGCATATCACTGCCCAAACAGAGTAATCAGCTTTTGGTTTTAACTCATAAAAAAATTTGAGTTGTTTTAAATTAAATTTGAAGAGAAGAGAAGTGAGCAGCACTAACCAATGCATCGAAATGGTATGCTAAGAATGTCGCTTTGAAACATGCAGGCGTGATTAAATTTATTTTGCATGGTTCTCTCCCTTCTGTAATAGATGAAAGAGTTATTCAATTTATAAAAAATTGAGTAATTTTAAAATAAATTTTAAGAGAAATGAAATTGAAAAGAGAAGAATTTCGCTTTGATACATGCAGGCGTGATTAAATTTATTTTGCATGGTTCTCTCTCTTCTGTAATTGATCGAAGAGTTATTTACTCTAGTTACTGTAAACATGACTAAGGATAAGATAAGCGATCACTTGTCACTCTTCACTTGTCACTTGTCACTTGTCACTCAATCGCCGCGGTGTACGGACGTGCTGCACTTCAGCACGCGCGTTGTTAACATATAAAAAAAAGAACAGCAAAAAAATATAGTGTTGTGTTGGCGCAAAGAAAATAAAAATTAAAACAAAGTGCCGTTTAAAATACAGCTTGCGCGTTCGCTCGTTCACAAAGTGCAAAGTGCAGTGTGTGGTGTCCGTTCGTCCCATCCTCAACAGCTAAACAAAAGAAATTGGAGAATTATGTTGTTGTATGCTTGCATACACAATGTGATAATACGTGATGATGATACGTGGGCTGAGAACGAATTCGTTCGCTGTGTTTAATATGTACATGTCCACAGGCCAGCAATTTTGGCACTGAGTGAAACTCAGGTGTTTGATAATTCCGATGTTTCGGAATTTAATCTGCCTGGGTATAGCTTGGTGCCATTATTTTTCTCTCGACGCGGACTCGCAATCTATGTCCGGAGTGATGTTGCGTTTCAGCTTTTGCCTCAATTTAGCCAAAGTTCCAAACCGGAATTCAATTTCATTTGGCTCAAAGTTAAGGTACAATAGCGCAACATCTACTACTGTTTCCTTTACAGAAGCCCCAACTTAGACAGTGTTTCAACTCAGAGTGAGTTTGATGCACTGACTGATTCAATCTTAAGAATTGATAAAAAGCATGAAATCGTTATTGCGGGCAATTCTGGGTGGCTTCGCCATTCTGGCCAGATAACACCCGAAGGAAGGTGTGTTGAGTTATTTGCTGAGTTCAATCACCTTACTCAGCTTGTAAATGAGCCTACCCGACTTGTTCCTTACCTCTCGTCCTGAGAAATACTCCGTAAATGTATTATCGCCTCTAGGCTCGTCAGACCATTGTGTAGTATCAGCTAATTTCTCGTTAATAAACCACGTAGTTAGAGAAAAAACTCCCAAAAAAATAGTATGGCATTGAGAGAAAGCCAATTGAGACGGCCTTAACAACTTCTTTGGGAGAACTAACTGGTCGCTATTTTTTCGTGATAGCAACGTGGATGCCGCCGCTGATGCAATCACAAACATCATTCTTATTGGTATGAAAAAGTTTATCCCTTTCAGGAATAAATCTATCAAATCAAAGGAATATGGATGGTATGACTTGAGCTGTATAGAGGCTTCTAGGATTAGAGAGGTATGCTTTCGGTTTTACAAAGCAAACCCTACCGAGCAAAACCGAAAAAAGTTTAAACGAGCAAGAAATGATTGCAATGCCCATCTTCGGCGAGTCAAATTCGCCTACGACCGAAAATTAAGGCAAAAAATACTACAATGTCCCAAAGGTAGTAAAAATTTTTGGTCTTTCATGAAAAGAATCAAAAATACAGCCTCGTCGTCGATTCCAACGCTCATTTATAATGACATTCCAGTTGTCAGCTCTATAGACAAGGCAAATCTGTTTGCGGCGCATTTCGCAGCTAGCTCTACGCTTCCAGATTGTGCATTGCCGCTTCCTGCACCTCAGAATATTGAACACTCTATGGGACAGATATTTTTTCGTACTCGTGCAGTTGCTAGAGTTTTAAATGATCTCAACACCCACAAATCCGCTGGGCCAGATGGTATTTCTCCACTAGTTCTGAAGAGGTGTTCTTCCAAGCTGGCATTACCATTGCGTAAGCTTTTCCATCTATCCTACTCTTCTGGACTCTTCCCGAGAAGTTGGAAAACTGCATTTGTCCAGCCAATACCCAAAAAAGGCGAGCCGTCGTCTCCTTCTTCGTACCGACCCATAGCACTTACATCCATTCTTTCCAAGGTCATGGAAACGCTGATCAATTATCAGCTTAAGAAATATCTTGAAACCAACGAAATCCTTAGTGACCGGCAGTATGGATTTCGTGGGCAACGTTCTACTGGTGATTTGATGGTATATCTCACCGAACAGTGGAACCGATCTTTGCATCATTTTGGTGAAAGTAAAGCTGTTGCACTCGATATTTCGAAGGCATTTGACAGAGTTTGGCATCAAGCTCTTTTGTGTAAAATGCGTGCTTATGGTGTTGATGATAAATTACTTCATTGGATTAGAAGCTATCTTTTGGACCGCTCAATTCAAGTTGTTTTAGACGGTTTCAAGTCTGAAATACACCACATAAATGCTGGCGTTCTCCAGGGCTCTGTTCTGTCCCCGACACTCTTTCTCATTTTTATTAATGATCTCTTATCTGCGACTTCTAATCCAATTCACTTTTTCGCTGACGACAGCACTCTCAGCTTCTCATATAAGTTTGAGGAACGTCCCTCCACCTCTGATGTGGAACTCAAACAACTTTGTATGTTAAGCTCGTTAAATTCTGACCTTGACAGCATAATACAATAGGGAGAAATCAATCGAGTAGAATTTAACGCTTCCAAAACCCAATGCTGTCTCCTGTCGTCCAAGCGAATCCTTAACCCCATGCCATTATCCATGAATGGCACTTGCATCGAGGAAACTGAAAATCTCGCAATTCTCGGTATGTGCGTTAACGACAAGCTTCGTTGGAATGACCACATATTTACCGTCGCCAAAAACGCTGCGAAATGTTTAGGTTTTCTAGGCCGGTGCAAGAAATATTTCACTCCCTCTGATCTGGCTTCCATATACAAGGCTTTTATTCGCCCAAAACTTGAATACAATTGCCATATCTGGTCTGGTGCGCCTAAGACTATTTTGCATCAGCTAGATAGAATACAAAACCGCGCGATAAAACTTATCGGTGACGAAAATATAGCGAAATCAATAGATTCGCTTGAACACCGCAGGAAGGTTTCCTGCTTGTCACTGTTTTATCGCTTCTTCTACCAGCGGTGCTCAAGAGAAATAGCCAGCTGCATGCCACCTCTCCTTGAATTCAACCGCAATACCCGTGGCGCTCTAAATGCTCATCAGTTTACCCTCAAGTCCATCTTCGGACGTACAGTTAAATTCAGGGATTCGTTCTTCAGCCGTACAACACGTATGTGGAATGCTCTGCCAAGCTCTGTCTTCCCACCTCACTATGATCCACAGGCATTCAAAACACAAGCTCATAGACATCTCCTCTTTTCTCCTCCTCTTCCTTAACGCCCACGCTGTGCCAAGCATATAGCCGAGCATTATAAGGGTGCGAACACCTTGAAGCATGCGCGAATTATCAAAAAAAAAAAAAAAAAAAAAAAAAAAAAAAAAAAAAAAAAAAAAAAAAAAAAAGCGAACAGAAAAGGAAATAGTTGCAAGGAAGCTTGCAGGTTTTCATTGTAACATGGATCTTTTTTGAAACTTATGGTAGTTTTGTTTTTCTGCACGTCATGAGAGCAATTCTCGGTATGTGCGTTAACGACAAGCTTCGTTGGAATGACCACATATTTACCGTCGCCAAAAACGCTGCGAAATGTTTAAGTTTTCTAGCCCGGTGCAAGAAATATTTCACTCCCTCTGATCTGGCTACCATATACAAGGCTTTTATTCGCCCAAAACTTGAGTACAATTGCCATATCTGGTCTGGTGCGCCTAAGACTATTTTGCATCAGCTAGATAGAATACAAAACCGCGCGATAAAACTTATCGGTGACGAAAATATAGCGAAATCAATAGATTCGCTTGAACACCGCAGGAAGGTTTCCTGCTTGTCACTGTTTTATCGCTTCTTCTACCAGCGGTGCTCAAGAGAAATAGCCAGCTGCATGCCACCTCTCCTTGAATTCAACCGCAATACCCGTGGCGCTCTAAATGCTCATCAGTTTACCCTCAAGCCCATCTTCGGACGTACAGTTAAATTCAGGGATTCGTTCTTCAGCCGTACAACACGTATGTGGAATGCTCTGCCAAGCTCTGTCTTCCCACCTCACTATGATCCACAGGCATTCAAAACACAAGCTCATAGACATCTCCTCTTTTCTCCTCCTCTTCCTTAACGCCCACGCTGTGCCAAGCATATAGCCGAGCATTATAAGGGTGCGAACACCTTGAAGCGTGCGCGAATTATAAAAAAAAAAAAAAAAAAAAAAAAAAAAAGCGAAAAGAAAAGGAAATAGTTGCAAGGAAGCTTGCAGGTTTTCATTGTAACATGGATCTTTTTTGAAACTTATGGTAGTTTTGTTTTTCTGCACGTCATGAGAGCACTGTTACGAGCAGAGCAGAGGACCGATAGTAAATGAACAGCGACTATACTAACACTACGGCTGCGGTAAAGAATTAAGGAGTTACGCAGCTTGTGCTGCACAAAAAAATGGCAGGCAGTCGGTATGCACGAAATTGCAGCTATATTTTGAACCGACTTACAGTCTGCTTGTAGGGCGACAATTTGACATTTACATTTTGCTATTTGCATCCCATTTTAAGTAGCTGCGTAAACTGCGCATTTTTCTTTAATGCATTGGCTGAAAAGTGAATTTTTGACCAACATGCAGCATAAACTGCGCAGCGGCTGAATTCTTGACCGCAGCCTACTACTGCATATGTTTGTTTCGTTCTGCTCTGCTTGATTGTATGTTATTGAAACCACATACATGATCATCAATCACATCACATACAACAGAATAAATAATTTATAAGCTGATTTAAATGTTCATAACAATTTATTGTGAGGTGGGTACATATTAAATATATCATATCACTGCGCAAACATAGTAATGCAGTTGCGTCGATAGTAGTAGGAGAAGTAAGAGCTGTTAAAAAAATATGTGCGTGTAATCTTTACGCGCGGTTGGAGTGAAATTCTTTGACGTTGTGGCCAATATTACGATTAAATTAAAAGGCACGAGTCGCTTGAGAAATTGCTTAGTTCCCGAAATTCCAGACCATAATGATCATACTCCCATAGGAAGAAGTCTAATAGCCGCATATTAGTCCTGCATTCCGAATTTCATTTCAATCGCTTGAGAAATTGCTTTGTTCCAGAAATTCCAGACCATAATAATCATATTCAAGAATTTCCATAGCAAGAAGTCTTAAGCCGGAACTATAATGTAATTTCATCTCTTTACGCTAGTGTCAAAACCCGACGATTTAATGAGCGAATACAATGAAAATGTATGCTGCACCCATAATAGCGTTCGCAATACTTTCGTTACTTTGCCAAACGATTAGATGTGCGCTTGGTAGAATGGCTTGGTTCCAAAAATCCCAGACCCTATTGGCCAGATCCCAGAATTTCCATAGGAACAAGTCCTATAGTCACATATTAGTCCTACATTCCGAGTTTGGCTTGGTTCCAAAAATCCCAGACCCAATTGGCCAGATCCCAGAATTTCCATAGGAACAAATCTTATAGTCACATATTAGTCCTACATTACGAGTTTCATACGAATCCCTTGAGAAATGGCTTGGTTCCAAAAATCCCAGACCCTGTTGGCCAGATCCCAGAATTTCCATAGGAACAAGTCCTATAGTCACATATTAGTCCTACATTCCGAATTTCATGCGAATCGCTTGATAAATTGCTTTGTTCAAAAACTCTAGTTCCTCATGACCAAATCCCATTGGATATTAAAAAACGTTACTTAAAATCTGTTAAAAACGTAACTTAACATCTGTTAAAAAAACGTTACTTAACATCTGTTAAAAACGTAACTTAACATCTGTTAAATAGTGACATTTAGCATTTGAGTTTTTGAACATGTACCCTCTTAAACCTTGGAGTGAGACGTTGTCACGTCAAAATTTGTTGAAAGTGATCGATAATATTTGCAGTTGAATTTAACTTACCAGTTTGCGCATTTATTTTGTTAGCACCTAGATTGTCCACTTGCTGTAGGTTGACGTTTAAGTGTCGGATCCAAATGCGTCCCAAAAGAGCGTTATACTCATTGGGTACCACATACATTTCTTCTATCGACCGACGATCTTTGTAGTTTACCTCATCATTTATTTTACCATCAGGAATCATGATGTTTCTTGTGTAGGATCGAAATGCTATTGAAGATGGTTATAGTATTATATAGTAAATTCTCTATATTAACTTCGCGTGCACGTGGCTGGCTGGCTGACTGGTCAGATTTTCTGATCAATTTTTAACTCACTTCCCAAAGCCGTATTTTATTGAAATTCGCTTGCCCGTGGCACGTCTGTCGGTCGGTAGGTCGGTCTGTTTGTCGTGGAATCTTGCGATCAATTTTAAAACCACTTTCCAAAGCCCGATTTTATTGAAATTTTGCACATATTATTTCCGGAGACAAAACTTTCTATTAAAATGCGGAGGTGCCGATATAATTTTTTTTTAAAAAATAACCCGATTTTTTTCAAATTTTATACACATATGTATCTCCGATGAACAAAGCTTTTTGTAAAAATTTTGGAGACCCCGGGCCCCAGGGTCGTGGGGTCCCATACAATTTTTTTAAAAAAATTAACCCGATTTTATTCAAATTTTATATACGTGTGTATCTCCGATAGACAACACTTTTTGTAAAAATTTTGGATACCCCGGTCATGGGGCCACAACATTTTTTTTAAAAAAATAACACGATTTTCTTCAATTTTTATAGAAGTATGTATCTCCGATGGAAAACACTTTTTGTAAAAATTTTGGATACCCCGGGTCACAGGGTCATGGGGCCCCAACAAATTTTTAAAAAAAACTTAACACGATTTTCTTCAAATTTTATATACGTGTGTATCTCCGATGGACAAAACTTTTTGTAAAAATTTTGGAGACCCCGGGCCTAGGGTTGTGGACCGCATACAAATTTAAAAAAAATCAACTCGACTTTCCTCATATTTTATACACGTGTGTATTGACAACAATTATTGTAAAAAAATTACAGACACCGGGCTCTGGGGTCGTGGGGCCTCATACAAATTTAAAATAAAAATTAACCCGATTTTGGTAAAATTTTATACACGTATGTATCTGGTAAAGCAGCAGGCAATGACAACATCTACGCAGAACTCCTCCAAGCCGACGTCGAGTTAACTAAGCGAACATTGCACGCGATATATCAAGATATATGGGAATCTGAATCCATTCCACCGTCGTTAAAAGAAGGTTTAATAGTCAAACTCCCCAAGAAAGGTGATTTGCAAGAACATTGCGAAATCTGGAGAGGAATAACCCTGCTTAACACCATAAACAAAGTGATCACCTCTATAATAGCTAGGCGCTTACAGAATGCGTTAGAGCCAATTTTGAGAAATGAGCAAGCAGGATTTCGCCCAAACCGTTCTTGTACTGACCAAATAAACACCCTGCGTATAATCTTTGAACAGTCAGTTGAGTATCGCTCTCCTCTGTATATGGTTTTTGTAGATTTTAAACGCGCTTTTATAAGCGTAGGCCGAAACATGACGTGGCAGATTTTGTCTAGCTATGGTGTTCCGGAAAAAATCATTAACATCGTTAAGGAGCTGTACCGCGACTCAACATGCCGCGTCATTCATAACGGTCATCTTGGCTCACCTTTAAACATCTACTCAGGAGTCAAGCAAGGCTGCACCCTCCCACCATTGCTTTTACAATTGTTATCGACTAGGTGATGAAAATGGTACCCAGACACTTACTCGAAAAACATTTGCTCGAAAAACATTTGCTAGAAAAACATTTTCTCGAAAAACATTTGCTCGAAGAACATTTGCTAGAAAATGTATAAAACGACATTTGCTCGAAAAACATTTGCTAGAAAAACATTTTCTCGAAAACTAAATAGTCTATGTTTTCATCCTTCTAAAAACTATCGCGAGTAATTTTTGTTCGCGAAACGTGAGTTTTTTTTAAAATTTTTCGGTTATTTATTTTACCAAAAAATTACGTTCGAGCAAATGTTTTTCGAGAAAATGTTTTCGAGCAAATGTTTTTCGAGAAAATGTTTTTCTAGCAAATGTTTTTCTAGAAAATGTCATGGAATCGATGAAAATAGTAACCTGTACTCCATCGGGTTTGCCATGGAATGTTTTTCGCCGCCTAGAAGACCTAGACTATGCCGATGATATATGTCTCCTATCACAATCGCTAAGTGACATGGAGCGAAAATTAAACTCACTCACGATAAGTTTTGTTATTTGGGCAGCTGGATGTCAAAAAATGATGGTGCTGACGGATGTGTGCTCTTGTGTTAACAAGGCGCGACACTCCTATAGTATGCTAAATAATATCTCGAACTCCTCGCAAATCGTTCTCTCAGTACTCTTGTATGGCTGCGAAACGTGGAAAGTCACAGAGTCAATTACGACGCGCCTCCAAGTTTTCGTCAACAAGTGCTTAAGGAGGATACTGAGAATAAGATGGCCGGACATTATCACCAATCAAGACTTGCGGAAAGTAACACAGCAGGAAGCAATCGCGATCTCCATCAGCCGACGAAAATGGACCTGGATTGGCCACACTTTGAGAAAGCCAGCGGACGACATTGCGAAACTAGCGCTCGACTTGATCCACAAGGAAGCTGTCGAGTTGGCCGTCCTAGCAAGACATGGAAAAGGACAATAGAAGAGGAAGCAAGATCCCAGGGGACCGAGTCGCGTCTCTTGAAACCTCAGGCGTTAAATCGAGTTCGTTGGCGGGCGTTTGTAAAATTTTTTTCAAAAAAATTTTGAGGCCAGGGGGTCTCCAAAATTTTTACAAAAAGTGTTTTCCATGGAGATACACATTTGTATAAAATTTGAAGAAAATCGAGTAAATTTTGTAAAATATTTGTATGGGAGCCCCCCGACCCCGAAGTCCGAGGGGCCTTAAATTATAATTGAAGGTATTGTCACCGGAAATATACATATGTGCAAAATTTTAAAAATTAAAGGAAATCAGGCTAATTTTTAAAAAATGTACATGGGTACTACTCGGGTCTCAGGGCCGATCACTCCAAAAATTTTACAAAAAGTTTTGTTCATCGGAGACTCACAGATGTTTAAAATATGAAGAAAATCGGGCTAATTTTTTTTTAAAAATTGTATGGTGCCTCACGAGCCTGGGGCCCGGGGTCTCCATAATTTCCACAAGAAGTGTTGTCCATCGGAGATACACATGTAGTTATATACAATTTGAAGAAAGTCGGGTTAATTTTTTTTAAAAAAAATTGTATGGTGCCTCACGACCCTGGGGCCCGGCTTCTCCAAATATTTTACAAAAAAGTGTTGTCTGTCTGAAATACACGTGTGATATATATGTGCATTGCACTTGGGGTTATAACAAATTATTTGTCTCGTTCTGTAACTATTATGCTACTTGATATGTACAAATAAGTTAGTCTTATGCTGATACCCGTCGTATTCACCTTTATTTAATTCCTTCACTAAAAGACACAACAATAGCCAGCATCTCACTATTAGGTTCCTTATCAAGGCGGGCAGCACCAGCGCTTAGCTCTGATCACATCCCCATTGTGATCACAGTGGATAGACCAGACAGCTTTGTCATATCCGAACAGCGAACCTTTTTAAACCGCAACAAAGCCAATTAGCAAGGTTTCGCTGATTTCGTCGATTTAAAATTACACCAGTTGCCTTTTTCACTAAACGCTATATCTGGTGCGAAGGCCTTCCGTGACATTGTAGTTCGTGCCGCCAAAAGATTCATTCCCGCCGGAAGAATCAAAATGGTCATTTCAACCTTTCCGCCGGAAGCCCTCCGGCTTGCCGAGCGTCGCGACCAACTAAGAGTTACAGATCCTGCTAACCCTGAATTACTCAGCTAACCAAGGACATACAAAAACTGGTTTCCGATCACCGGCTCTCCAAGTGGCTGAGTCATCTTGAGAACTGCACGCTAGGATCCAAAAAACTCTGGTCTACGGTCAAAGGTCTTTCTGGGAAATCCCAATCTCAGGGCCTTACCTCTATCTCATTTGATGACTACCAATACGACAGCAGTAAAAAATGCAAATGAAAAATCACATTTTTCACGACAATTTTTCGAACACCGAGAAAACCATTCGTCCAGTTTTACGCAAACTAAAAACTTTAAAATGCGACCCAAACTACCCTACCTTCACCATCCTTGAGATATAACTAATTAAAAAATTAAAAATTTAATTCCGAAAAACGACCGACTACTACGACAATTAAATTAATTAATTAATTACTGAATTCCAATCTCCCCGACTCCATCAAAACATAAATGGCAGGAGCGCATATGTGGAATTCAGAAATTCCTGCTCAAAGCATCGGAAACTTAAGATGGGAGTCCCACAAGGAGGGGTCCTCTCCCCCATCTTATTTAATCTGTATGTCTCGATGCTTCCTATTCCCCCTTCTGGCGTCAAACTGATCACTTACGCTGATGATTACTCTTTTGCTGCCTCCGGTGCAGATGTTAAATGAGGTCACACATAGGATAAATTCTTACCTGACAGAGCTATCTGAATTTTTTAAGTAAAGGAAACTCCACTTCGCTTTCCAAAAATCATCTGCTACGCTGTTCACCTCTTGGACTAAAGAAGTCACTTTACTTCACTTAACATTCGTATTGACAACGAAATTAACCCTACAGTTAATAACCCCAAAATTTTAGGAGTCATATTCGACAACCTCCTTACATGGCATGGGTAAGGACAAAGAGGTCATTGTGACGACGCATAAAGCTATTTTAAGTGACACTCAATGGAATAATATCCAGTCCAAACAAAATACAGCCCTTCGCATCGCAACTGGGTGCCACTCCATAACCAACCCTGATCATCTTTATGGCGAAACATCCATTCTCCCCGTCAGGCAACATAATAACCTGCTGTCACAACAGTTCTTGTTATCCTGCCACAACCCCAGACACCCAGTTCACGACACCACTGTCAGTAATATGCCTTCACGCTGCAAACGTCAAGACATCAGGACGTACAAAGACTGTATAAACCCAGTCATACCGGCCACCTGGAATCCTACCACTGTCCGTTCAGCCTCAAATAGTATAAACTATAATACAGTCTCTGCAGTAGTCTCCTCAAGCAAGGTTAACAGGGTTCTTGGTACACACCCCTCCTATCAAGCTCGCATTATCGCTGGCACCAATGATCTCTGCCCCGGCTGTAACCAAGGCACCCATAGTACCAACCACCTATTCCTTTGCCCCTACACCCAACGGATTTGGACGTTGCAGATCTTTGGTCCAACCCTGTTGGCGCGGCCTCTTTTCTTGGCCAGCCAGCATAACTCGATTACTAACCACCACCTTTAGTTCATCTAATTGTATAGGAACTTTGGAGGGTTTCCTCTTGGCCTCGTTTCAGGCCTGGAGTTGCTACAACCACAACAGCAACTATAATAATCGAAATTCAACGACAGTGAATTGTATATGGGCAATTACACTGTCACCTTACACGCAGTCAAAAAGTTGCGCATTTTTTTAAGTATTTTGCAAAATTCTCTTCGATCATTTAATATACGTCATAACGAATCGTTTCCGATTCTTATTTATTTAAAAAAAATATATACAACTAAATTAAAATGCAAGTATTTCTTTTAATTCTTAAAAGAACTCTTTATTAGACGAACTTCTTAAAACGGAGAACTTGAATGAAGTCTTGATGTGTGCTATCAGTGTGCTGTCCAACTTCTTTGTTAGCTTTTTGGACTTTGATCTTGTTCTTGAATTTAGGAAGTAAACATGTTGATTTCTTAGATCGAATATTGTGATAAGAATGTGTTCATGTTAGAACATGCGCAATTGGACATCTGGCATGTCCTTGAGTTTGGAAAGATGTAAACATGTTGATCTCTTAGATCGCATATTGAGATAAGAATGTGATCATGTTAGAACATGCGCAATTGGACATCTGAGCACGGATTTTGGCCGCAAATGTGAAAAACTCACATCTTAACCGCAAGTTCGTAGTATTAGTAGATATTGTGTGTAGTAGTATGATTTTTAACGCATGCGCATAATTTGATTTTGCTTTAATGTCAACAGCAGTGTTACTCGTTGTCTCCACCTCAAATAATAAAAATGCTACAATAAAATAATTTGCTTGGGTGAGTAAAATTATGGAGTTATCGCTGAAATGCATTCATGACAAAAATTAAAGAATACATTTAGAACACATGTTAGCGCATATGAGAAAACATCTGTTTTTGTTGCATCTGATTCTTAAGGTAATATGTGTTCTAAATATATTTTCTTTATTTTTATTATTGATTGATTCAACAATAATGAAATAAAAAATTTAATAAAAATAAAAATTATATGAGAACAGGAAAAATAAACGAACATAAATAGAATAAAGAGAACAAACAAATAACTGTGCAAATGGGTAGAAGAGTTTAGTGAGCAAGGGCGCCCGATATTGAGCTTGGTAGTGCATTAAATGTGGTTTCGTTCATAATTTCGGTGACCACAGCCAAAACCTTCTCTATAGAAAGCGCAACTGTTCACTGATACACGGATACATGCTAAAAAAATCGCAAATGTTTATGTAATGGTAATCAACAAAAGAGCAAAATCAATATATACGTTTCTCGTGCGACCCTTCTCTTCAAATTAAAATTTCGCCATTTTGATCTGTGCTGACCTTGAAAATCGCTTAAAATAATACAATACATAAAGGAAAAATTCCTTCAATTCGGCTCACATTTATTGTATCCCGTATACGTGTACATGCAAGAAGCAAATTATTTTATTGTAGCATTATTGTTATTTGAGGTGGAAACAATGAGTAACACTTTGGTGAGACTTTTTCACATCTCACCTAGTTTTGAGTACGTGAGTTGTCGTCTTCATGAGACAAAATCGAACCGATTCAGAATTTGTACTAGAATCTTATACTAGAATCTGCCATTAAATTACACTAAGCCAAAGAAAGAAAAAACATCACACAACTTTAAAATTGTATGCTATACACCTCGTACGTATACGAACTGACATCTCACATTCAGGTGAGTTTTTCACATTTGCGGCCAAAATCCGTACTCAGGTCACTTCATTATTAGATCTCCACTGATAGAACCACAGCATGATCTCATATTGGATCTTACTGGAACTTGTGTAAAAAGATGGAGACTAATTCAAAAACGCAAACAAGATGTCTGCAAACGTTGGTACGAGGCCTAAATAAACAAAACTCAACAATTATACAAGTGGAATCGATCAGAGAAAAATATAGAGATTGGCCAACTGGTATTACTGAAGAATGAACTACTGACACCATCGAAATGGCCCCTGGGGAAAATAATTGAAGTACACAAAGGAGCTGACGAACTTACCAGGGTGGTAACGGTCAAGACAGAAAAGGGAGCATAATTGCGAAAACTGGAGAAGAATTACCCTGCTAAACACCATAAACAAAGTATAATAGTGTAAATCCTTTCCCTTTAGGATTTGTTAAACTGACAACAACCTTACCACTGGTGGGGGAGATAGTTGTCAATTTTTGCTAATTAAGAAGATGGTTATTTGCCTTTGTAAAACTGACTCCCTTTCTCATTTATTTATTCTATATTTATACATTATTTTGGCTTACTACTTAAAAAGCATTCCAACAGTAATGTTGACCTACTGTTGTAAATGCCTACTAATTTAAACTTATTGCTAATATGCAATTGCTTTTCTGCTGATTGTGAAGAAATAGCAATTGCATTAATGTGGGTCACTGGTTGTTGGGTGTGTGACGCTCGATGTAAGTGTAATTGTGCAATTGTTGATGTTGCTTTTTGGTGCCGATACATTGCTCGATGCATCGTGCAATTGTGCAATTGCTTTGTTGTTGTTAATACACTCAACATTTTGCCTCCTCTGGTGTTGTTTCCCAGTTGATATCAAACCCTTGATTGATTCTCCTATGGTCTGTTAATTCTATTGGTAACGCGATTATTTTTATTTTGCCCATTTCCGTATTTTAATATAACTTTTCGAGATAAGGATGCCATTTTAGGCTATGCTCTTTCGATTGGCGTTTTCAGATTTTGATTATTGTTAACCGTTTCAGAGATATTGAGTGAGTATGTGTCGAAAAATTGCACATACGACAAGTTTTCTATGGAGAATTGGTAACAAAAAAACCCAGTTCATAATTGTCGTATGCTTCATACGACAAATTTGAAAATTAAAATTGTAAGTTCAATTTGAAGCATGTGACTCCTTTCATCTACATACGAGACTTATGACCAAAAGGGGAGAGCTAATATCTTAATTTGTCATACCATTATTTTCTACATGCATTCTGCAGCTAGTATATAAGGTACGCACCAACTTTACACATCAGTTTATCGAACGAATGCATAGGAGATGGATGTGCGCGTGGAGTCACCCGCACCGTCGCTTCCGTTGGAAATTGAACGGTAAATCTGAAAAAAATTTAGAAACAAAGTTTTATATAAAGCTTTTAATGATAGGATGGCTGACGAACTGATCGCAAAAACATAGATGTATCGCTTGGTATCTTATGTTACGATCTTCAGAATGTGTTTCAACTCCCTAAAGGAAATGCATCTATTTTTTCCTATAAAAGAAATTTAGCTACGTACAATCTAACTGGTACGTTAATAATACCTGGAAGAAGAAAAACGACATATTCCTCCTTTTGGAATGAAGCAATTGGAGGTCGTTCCGGAAACGATATAGCAAGTGCATTCATAAAAATGTTGGATGCTATCATTAAAGATATCAAACATTTTGTGCTTTGGAGGGACTCTTGCGTTCCGCAAAATAAGAACCAAATAACTTCAACAGCGATTTTAAGATTTTTGAAAATAAATTCTTCCATAGAAACAGTAACACAAAAATTCTCAGAGCCTGGGCATTCACTTATTCAGGAAATTGAAAGTCCTCTTGCATTAGTGAAGCTCTTATTAAAAGTTAAGTCTCCAAATATAGAACTTAAAATTTTGCTAATGCAATCAGCAAATTCTAAATCGTATTCTAGGATATCAGGGGAATTACATTTCCAAAAAATTCCACTTTCAAAATTTAAGTTTTTTCAATACAATACAGCTAATTTGTATAGCATATAAAACTCCCGCTTTGGATGTTTTGTGTCAGATCACTAGCCTTGTTAAAAATGTTGGTCGTTTCAAAAAAAAAATGTATTTGAAGTGTTCTTTAAGTACAAACACCAAAAGAAATGTGCGACGAAAAAAAAAAAGACATTCAAAGTATGTTTAAATACCTTCCTAATGAAGACTAAACATCTCTAAAAACTTTTTTTAAATTCTCTATATTAACTTCGCGTGCACGTAGCTGGCTGGCTGGTCAGATTTTCTGATCAATTTTTAACCCACTTCCCATGGTCCGATTTTATTTAAATTTTGCAAACATGTATATTTCCGGTGACAATACTTTCTATTAAAATTTGTGGCCCCTCGGACCTCGGGGCCGATTTTCTTCAAATTTTATACACATGTGTTTTTTTTTTTGATGGACAACACTTTCTGTAAAAATTTGGAAGTGATCGGTCCCCTGGGGCGGGGCGCACCCATACAAATTTTATGAAAAAAGTTCCCGATTTTCTTCAAATTTTATACGCATGTGTATCTCCGATGGACAAAACTTTTTGTAAAGAGATCGGGCCCCGGGGTCGGGGGGCTCCCATACATTTTTTTTTTTTAATTATCAATTTTTAACGCACTTTCTAAAGTCCGATTTTCCTGAAATTTTGTACACATGTGTATTTGCGGTGACAATAATTTCTTTTAAAATTTGGAAGTGATCGGGCCCCGGGTTCTTGGGGCTCCCATACAAATTTAAAAAAAAAATTACCTGATTTTTTTCACATGTATACACAAATGTGTATACTTAATAAACAATACTTTTTCTAAAATTTGGTAGTGATCGGGCCCCGGGCTCGGCCGCAAGGCCCTTATACATTTTTTAAATATCATCAGATACCGTCGTACTTTAATGACTGTGTGCGGTGTGTGCTGCGCAGCCGGCTGCGCTGCTTGGTGGTGGATTTTGATTGCAAAATCTATTCTGCCTGTTCATGGAAGCACTCCGAGTTTTTAACTCGGTACTTACACGGTTATTAATAATGTCATTATTTCTAATAATGAACGAAAACAGAAAATTTCGGTTTCACATCATTTCTCAAGCATCAATATACATTACTCCGATTACCACAATCATTATTAATGCCATTTCACAAAGTTACCATGAATGTGCGTAATAGTATAAAAGTCGAATCGATTATGAACATTCCATTTGAGTGCCCGATGTACCCGATTTCCGACGGGTAGCAAAGTAACATTATCGGTTACAAAACAAAGGTACCTAAAATCAAACCGTACTCCGGGCACAGTTCGCAAATGCAACGTTAATCGGAAACCACGATGGAGAAATCTTAGCACACCCACAAATGAACACAGCAAATGAAACGAGACATAAATGTTTTATGATTAATTCAACTTTTACTTACTTATTTACTGAATTGTATTTTTATTGATGTCGTTTTTTGTTGTCGATATCAACTTACAGATAGAACAACAAGTTTTCACAATTGCTCATCATTTGGCGTTTTCATAGATTAGTTCAGAGCAGTCAAAGAGTTCTCAAGAAAAATGCTCGTGTTTCTTATTTGCTCAGAGTATGAGCGTGCTTTAAGTGCTCAGAAGATCTTTTTCAAATTTGACATCTGATGTCAAATGTCTCTTTCGATGATTTTCTCCTACAATAAAAAATAAAAAAAATGACCCAGGATCGAGGGGCTCCCATATCAATTTCTGCGATTAGAGAATATAGATGAAAAATGTTAATTTTTATGGGTTATTTTTTTATAAATTAAAGCTGATTGATTATTATTTTCCTTGTTGTTCTTTTGTTTCTTTCCTTTTTACTGCTTTGTTAATTGTTGTTATGTAGTTTTAACGTTCTTATAAGTTTTATTATTAGACTTATTGTTTATGTTAATGGAGGATAATGAAATAAAATTTGTGTATTTTGTCAACGTTTTGTCTCCTCTTATTGTTTTATTACTCTTTTGTTTGTTTTAATTACAAATCTTTATATATATATTTATATACATATTTTTGGGACACAAAAGCATCTGTCTAACATGATATTTTGATACAGCTTTTTTGAGACAATTGTATTTTAATATTTCCCCAAGTTTTATGAAATTCTACCATAATTTAAAAAAGTTGCTTACGATTTAGTTTTAAATCTCATTTTTCAAAAATTCAAAGCGCCGATTTTATATTGAAATCTAGATGCACATACGACAAAATGTCTATGTACCCAACATTGACTTGTGTATAAAACCTACATACGACAAATTTGCTCTGAACATGTTTGACTATAACTCTCGAAGCATCATATATTCAAATATTTTGAATTAACTTAATTTTGAACGAACTTAAACTAGAAAGTCAGGTTTCATAATAAACTCAGTTTCGATGAAATCCTACCGATGGCAAAAAAGTTATACACGTCTGAACTTAAAATCGCATTTCCCAAATTTAGTAAATGCTACATACGACAAATATGAAATCAGGTGACGAAATGATGATTATTGCGCTCGCAATGCTAGCACAGAAGCCAATTGTCCAATATTGGTGCCTTTTTATGGTGTTCCAATTTTAGTCATGTAGTCGGTTGAGTTCCTCGGTTGCATCCCGATCATTGACCTTTAACACCTCCATCAGATCCTTATTTAATGGGATGACAGTTTCATTTGTGAAATAAACTGGGATTAGGGTTGACAATGATGTATTTATAATAGCGATTGATTTGCTGAGATGCATCATTATTGGCGTTTGTTTGAACAATTTTGCTTCCAATCGAATGAATCTCGATAAAATGACGCAATCCGGAGTCACATAAATGATGCCTGTGTTATTTAAGACGACTTCTTCACGCTTGGATCCACAGGTTACGAATACAGTGGCTTGCTCTGATGTAATAAACATCCATGAATTGTGGGTCCATAATTCTTTCCACATGGTGTGTGTTAACCTTAATGTTCTGTTTGAACATCGCTTAAACGACAGTTTTTTATATAAATAGTTGCTGCACAATTCACTATTTTCAATGCTATGGAATATAAATGGGCTGATGATGAATTTTGTTTTGTTGAGTGTTTGTGCCCTTTTTATATCATCCAGTGGTAATTTGAAGTATCTTTCTACTTTGTAGTTGATTCCTAGTATTGTTTGCTGTATATATACTTCGCGAAATGTCTGCTTCCCTATCTTCTCAGGAACCGCATTAGGCTTGATCCGTTGATGTAATAGCCATGTCCAGTTTTTCCATTGGATCGGGGAGTACCTTCATTTCTGGGCCCAAATTTTTCTCACACTTGTTTATTATTTCTTCCAATGTTCTGTGAGGTAAAAATTCAAACAGATGACTACGCTGAAGATATGAGTTCAATAGCTTGTTGTATTTTGCTTCGATTTCTTGCATATGGCTGAGAGTGATTAGATAGACGTTCGTTACATGGATATTGATCCTATTTTCGTCAGTGACTCTGTACCAAGACTCCACATTGTTGATTTGACTTAGGCCGGCTTTCCGTTTTTTTGTGAAGCTGTTGATTTTCTTAAAGATTCTAGTCTCAGTCTCATTGATATTGGAATTTGTAGACAGCATAATTTTTGTGTTTGTCTTAGCACTTTTAGTTAGTTTCTTTTGATTGCTGTTCAGATCTTCGATGTCATGAAACACCTCATCATTGACTCCAAACAATAAATTAAGAATGCTTCCTTTTCTGTCTTGACCGTTACCACCCTGGTGAGATCGTCAGCTCCTTTGTGTACTTCAATTATTTTCCCCAGGGGCCATTTCGATGGTGTCAGTAGTTCATTCTTCAGTAATACCACTTGGCCAATCTCTATATTTTTCTCTGATCGATTCCATCTTTCTACACTAGTTCCAGTAAGATCCAATATGAGATCATGCTGTGGTTCTATCAGTGGAGATCTAATAATGAAGTGACCTGGTGTAAGTGCATCAATATTTTCGATGTTGTTTGTTAATGGAGACAGTGGTCTTGAGTTCAGACATCCTTCAATTTGCACCAGAATAGTATTCATTTCTTCGTACGTTAGCTTCTGCTCTCCTATGATCCGATTTAAGTGATACTTTACTGATTTCACTCCGGCTTCCCAGTGTCCACAAAAGTGAGGAGCTCCAGGTGGGATGAAATGCCACTGGATGCCCTTCATTTGTAGTGCATCAAAGAGGTTTTTTGCTCCAACAAAATTTGTTCCATTATCACTGTATAGATGATGTACGGCACCACTCCTGCTGAACATTCGTTGTAATGCTGGCATAAATCCGACGTGATCGTGACGCGCCGTACTCTAGCCCGACGTCTGGCCGATATGATCCTATTACCATGTGGGTGCCAGGAAATTAGGCCTCTGCGTGCTGTTGGCGTTAGCAGCAGAACCACTCCAGATTCACGGGGACTGCCGGAGGGTTTGCCGGAGTAGAGAAGCACAGTGTTACACGTTGGGGATTGGTACTCTCCCGCGTCGAAGCATCTTACTTCTCTCACTCCCAGTATGTCCAAATTATATCAAAACTCACGTTCCAGTTGAAGAAACATGGCATTTTGAGGTCCTTCATTCCCTGAGTCAAGGAGCGTCCTCACATTCCAGAAACTAATCTTAGTCCGGGTACAATAGCCAAAAGTCGTCATTATTCGTTATTCGTTATTACTTATCCGAGGCGTTGTGTCGGTTTCAGTAGCGGGCATTTTTCGGTACCGCAGGTTGCTAACCCACGTTACATAGACTAGAAACGCTAGACCGTTCGCACTAGCAGTTTTAGCCTACATATATAAGGATTTATACACGTAGTTGCCCGGGGACCACCACTTGGAGGTAGAGCAAGCACTACATCACGAACTTGATTGTTGCGCTACTTGCGCAGTCAGTAGTTTCCTGATCAAGCGCAATGCAGATGCAAAAGGAATCGATAAGGACACGTTGCACAATTAACAAAAGAATTTAGTAAATACGATCACGAGATTCTTGGTCTTAGTGAGGTGAGATGGCCAGGAGTAGGGGAAACATGAACATCTACCGGCGAATTTCTAATTTTTTCATGTAAGCCTGCAGTCCACCATGCGAATGGAGTGGGATTTCTACTCTCTAAAGGCACGAGAAGATCGTTACAGGACTGGCAAGCAATATCCGATAGAATTATTTTTGCAAGATTTAAATCATGCTGTTCAACAGTAGGTGTTTGTTCAAGTTTACGCACCAACGGAACATGCCACCTCTAAAGAAAAAGACACGATTTACTTGCGTCTAAATAATTCATTAGATCAACTACGGAAGAGTGACATCGTTATTTTGATGGGTGACCTTAACGCAAAGGTAGGCAGCGACAACATGTAATGGTGCATTGTCCAAACCAAAGGAAATGGTGTAAATACCTACTCTTCAATATGAGGCAAGCTCTGTGTAAATGCACATCAAGTCTAATTTCATCACGGATAATCGAACAATAGTTATCTCGCTCTTGCACGTTGGGCTATTTGACGTATTGCTACAAAGGGGTTCGATGTGAATCAGGCAAGCGACAACTTGCCATTTTGGATTCTGACACCGAGTGGAGCAGCAGGAAATGCGGGAAAACGCATACAATTCGGAAAAAAATAAGAAGTCTACTTATTTCTTACAAGAGAGGGAAAGGAGGCCAAAACCAAAGAAACAATTTGAATTTTCATCGGTGGATGGCGGTGATACACGCGGATCGGATTGCATACAGGCGAAAATAATCGAGCTAACTTCCAGCAACAATTCCGGACAGCAAGTCAGGAAGACTGGGAAGAAACCCATCGGTATTGAGCCTCCAAGGTCCCTCTCTCCACGTAAGTGAATAAATATAATTTATTTTACGCCGCAACCAAACTCGCACGGAGTGTCAGATGGCTCCATCCTCTTAGTCCAATGTGCATCACCTAACCTTTAACATACTCATCTTTCATTGAGTATCTTAAAATATAAATGGACATTCCTGCAAATTACCGTCAACCATAAATATGAGTATTTATACACATATAAAATACCATGGATTTATATCGCTTAACCTTTTAAGTACCCGCTTCTTTTTTTTTAAATACACTTTAAGAAAATATCGTCAATCATAAATATGAGTACTTATACATATATAAAATATCATGGATTCACATTACTTAATCCCTAAAGTACTCACCTTTTTATTAAATACACTTTAAGAAAATATCGTCAAACATAAATATGAGTATTTATATACATATAAAATACCATGGATTTATATCGCTAACCTCTAAAGTACTCACCTTTTTATTAAATACACTTTAAGAAAATATCGTCAAACACAAATATGATTATTTATACGTATATAAAATATCATGGATTCACATTACTTAATCCCTAAAGTACTCACCTTTTTATTAAATACACTTTAAGAAAATATCGTCAAACACAAATATGATTATTTATACATATATAAAATATCATGGATTCACATTACTTAATCCCTAAAGTACTCACCTTTTTTATTAAATACACTTTAAGAAAATACCGTCAATCATAAGTATGAGTATTTATATACATATAAAATACCTTGGATTTATATCGCTAACCTCTAAAGTACTCACCTTTTTATTAAGTACAGTTTAAGAAAATATCGTCAAACACAAATATGATTATTTGTACATATATAAAATATCATGGATACACATTACTTAATCCCTAAAGTACTCACCTTTTTTATTAAATACACTTTAAGAAAATACCGTCAATCATAAATATGAGTATTTATATACATATAAAATACCATGGATTTATATCGCTAACCTCTAAAGTACTCACCTTTTTATTAAGTACACTTTAAGAAAATATCGTCAAACACAAATATGATTATTTATACATATATAAAATATCATGGATTCACATTACTTAATCCCTAAAGTACTCACCTTTTTATTAAATACACTTTAAGAAAATACCGTCAATCATAAATATGAGTATTTATACATATATAAAATACCATGGATTTATATCGCTAACCTTTAAAGTACCCGTTCTTTTATTAAATACACTTTAAGAAAATATCGTCAAACATAAATATGAGTATTTATACATATGTAAAATACCATAGATTTACTTATCACTATGTATATTACTTACCGTTGATTACAATCATTATAACTACACTTTAAGAATTATTTCATTTATTTCTATTTACTTATCACTATATATATTACTTACCGTTGATTACAGTCATTATAACTACACTTTAAGAATTATTTCATTTATTTCTATTTACTTATCACTATGTACATTACTTACCGTTGATTACAATCATTATACTTACACTTTAAGAGTTATTTCATTTATTTCTATTTACTTATCACTATATATATTACTTACCGTTGATTACAATCATTATACTTACACTTTAAGAGTTATTTCATTTATTTCTATTTACTTATCACTATGTACATTACTTACCGTTGATTACAATCATTATACTTACACTTTAAGAGTTATTTCATTTATTTCTATTTACTTATCACTATATATATTACTTACCGTTGATTACAATCATTATACTTACACTTTAAGAGTTATTTCATTTATTTCTATTTACTTATCACTATATATATTACTTACCGTTGATTACAATCATTATACCTACACTTTATGAGTTATCTCTACTTAATTTTCACTACGTATTAAACTCACATTTGATTATATTTATACATACCCTTTCGAGAGTTCTATTTATTTTAATATTTCGATGTGAAATAACCTTACCTTCGATTATATCTATACACATACCTTTAAAGATTTATTTCTAACTACCTTATTATTCCACTATAAAATAAACTTACCTGCTATTCTTATATATATATATACACCTTAAGAGTTTATGTTTGCATTTATGATTAATAATATGATCAAACCGTACGTTCATATAATTAACATTAATAAAGAGAATTATAACGTTATGAAGAGAAATTAGTTTTTTTATTGAGTTTTGGATTCGCTGCCTCATGGTCGTGTTTGTTTTTTTTTGGATCATAACTTGGTACACGCAATAATAAATATATTTATGGATGGTAGGCGCGGCTGATGGGCCAAGATCCCACCCCAATCCGGCGAGCTGGCTAGCGCGTATGCTAGCCATGGCACCATGGCCCCGAAGCAGCAGCACCCGTAAAAATTACACCATTACAAACAGTGATTGAGAACATGTCATGGGAAACCTTGGTTCTATGAATGAAAATGGTGAAAGATTTGCTGATCTATGTTCTGATCGCAACGTAATCATTGGAGGCACAATTTTTCCACACAAAAACATCCACAAAGCCACCTAAACCTCTCCTGATCACATGTACAACGACCATATTGATCACATCGCTATAAGACGTAAGTGGCGATCATCGTTGCTGGACGTTAGAACCCGAAGAGCAGCCGACGTCTAAAGCGAACACCCCCTTTGTGGTTGGCAGTGTGCGATTGAAGTCCACTCAACCTCACGAAGTCAAACAACGAGAAAGCCAGCTGTAGCAGCACTGAAAGACCCAGATGTGAAACTGCTATATGTATCCCGCGTACAACAGTCTCTCTCTGAGATACAGCCCCAAGCGCTAGAGTCTAAATTGAAGAAAACAGTAAATGCGTATACGGAAGCAGCCTCAACCATTTTAGGTTATCCCGACAAAACTAGGAAAGAATGGATATCAGATAGCACAATGAACACCATTCGTGAACGCCAATCCATCAAAGCAGAGTTAAACCGGCATAGGGTGCCGAGCGAAGCGCATTAGCGCGGAAGTATAGGGATATGGACCGGAATATTTTAAGAATGTTTTGAATGTTTGAATGCTAAACACCATAAACAAAGTGATCTACTCTATAATAGTGTAAATCCTTTCCCTTTAGGATTTGTTAAACTGACAACAACCTTACCACTGCTTTTGTAAAACTGACTCCCTTTCTCATTTATTTATTCTATATTTATACATTATTTTGGCTTACTACTTAAAAAGCATTAAAACAGTAATGTTGACCTACTGTTGGAAATGCCTACTAATTTAAACTTTGTTGTTGTTAGTACACTCAACATTTTGCCTCCTCTGGTGTTGTTTTCCAGTTGATATCAAACCCTTGATTGATTCTCCTATAGTCTGTTAATTCTATTGTTAACGCGATTATTTTTATTTCGCCCATTTCCGTATTTTAATATAACTGCCAGTAGACAAATCGTCACCTGATTTCATATTTGTCGTATGTAGCATTTTTCACTTTTCGAGATAAGGATACCATTTTAGGCTATGCTCTTTCGATTGGTGTTTTCAGATTTTGATTATTGTTAACCGTTTCAGAGATATTGAGTGTCGACTTTGTCGTATGTAACCGTTGCAATCACTTTGAGAGCATATTTTGTCGTATGTGTCGAAAAATTGCACATACGACAAGTTTTCTATGGACAATTGGTAACAAAAAAACTCAGTTCATAATTGTCGTATGCTACATACGACAAATTTGAAAATTAAAATTGTAAGTTCATATTTGAAGCATGTGACTCCTTTCATCTACATACGAGACTTATGACCAAAAGGGGAGAGCTAATATCTTAATTTGTCATACCATTATTTTCTACATGCATTCTGCAGCTAGTATATAAGGTACGCACCAACTTTACACATCAGTTTATCGAACGAATGCATAGGAGATGGATGTGTGCGTGGAGTCACCCGCACCGTCGCTTCCGTTGGAAATTGAACGGTAAATCTGAAAAAAATTTAGAAACAAAGTCTTATATAAAGCTTTTAATGATAGGATGGCTGACGAACTGATCGCAAAAACATAGATGTATCGCTTGGTATCTTATGTTACGATCTTCAGAATGTGTTTCAACTCCCTAAAGGAAATGCATCTATTTTTTTCTATAAAAGAAATTTAGCTACGTGCAATCTAACTGGTACGCTAATAATACCTGGACGAAGAAAAACGACATATTCCTCCTTTTGGAATGAAGCAATTGGAGGTCGTTCCGGAAACGATATAACAAGTGCATTCATAAAAATGTGAGATGCTATCATTAAAGATATCAAACATTTTGTGCTTTGGAGTGACTCTTGCGTTCCGCAAAATAAGAACCAAATAACTTCAACAGCGATTTTAAGATTTTTGAAAATAAATTCTTCCACAGAAACAGTAACACAAAAATTCTCAGAGCCTGGGCATTCACTTACGTTCAGTGCAATAGATAGGTTTATTAAAAACCTGAAAATTCCAAGTCCTCTTGCATTAGTGAAGCTCTTTTTAAAAGTTAAGTCTCCAAATATAGAACTTAAAATTTTGCAAATGCAATCAACAGATTTTAAATCGTATTCTAGGATATCAGGGGAATTACATTTCCAAATAATTCCACTTTCAAAATGTAAGTTTTTTCAATACAATACAGCTAATTTATATAGCATTGGCTATAAAACTCCCGCTTTGGATGTTTTGTATAAGATCACTAGCCTTGTTAAAAATGTTGGTCGTTTCAAAAAAAATGTATTTGAAGTGTTCCTTTAGTACAAACACCAAAAGAAATGTGCGACAAAAAAAAAGACATTCAAAGTATGTTTAAATACCTTCCTAATGAAGACTAAACATATCTAAAAACTTTGCTTCATTTAAAATAAGAAATATTGTTTGAAATTAATAAATGAAATGTGCGTTATTCGTTATGATGAATCCTTTATTTTTTAAATTCTCTATATTAACTTCGCGTGCACGTGGCTGGCTGGCTGGCTAGCTGGCTGGTCAGATTTTCTGATAAATTTTTAACCCACTTCCCATGGTCCGATTTTATTGAAATTTTGCAAACATGTATATTTCCGGACAATACTTTCTATTAAAATTTGTGGCCCCTCGGACCTCGGGGTCGGGGGGCTCCCATACAAAATTTTTAAAAAATTTACCCGATTTTCTTCAAATTTTATACGCATGTGTTTTTTTTTTGATGGACAACACTTTCTGTAAAAATTTGGAAGTGATCATGCCCCTGGGTCGGGGGGCACCCATACAAATTTTATGAAAAAAGTTCCTGATTTTCTTCAAATTTTATACGCATGTGTATCTCCGATGGACAAAACTTTTTGTAAAATTTTTGAAGAGATCGGACCCCGAGGTCGGGAGCTCCCATACAATTTTTTTTTTAATTATCAATTTTTAACGCACTTTCTAAAGTCCGATTTTCCTGAAATTTTGTACACATGTGTATTTGCGGTGACAATTCTTTCTTTTAAAATTTGGAAGTGATCGGGCCCCGGGCTCGGCCGCAAGGCCCTTATACATTTTTTAAATATCATCAGATACCGTCGTACTTTAATGACTGTGTGCGGTGTGTTCTGCGCAGTCGGCTGCGCTGCTTGGTGATGGATTTTGATTGCAAAATCTATTCTGCCTGTTCATGGAAGCACTACGAGTTTGCGTCGCCATATTTTTAACTCGGCACTTACACGGTTATTAATAATGTCATTTTTTCTAATAATGAACGAAAACAGAAAATTTCGGTTTCACATCATTTCTTAAGCATCAATATACATTACTCCGACTTACACAATCATTATTAATGTCATTTCACAAAGTTACCATGAATGTGCGTAATAGTATAAAAGTCGAATCGATTATGAACATTCCATTTGAGTGCCCGATGTACCCGATTGCCGACGGGTAGCAAAGTAACATTATCGGTTACAAAACAAAGGTACATAAAATCAAACCATACTCCGGGCACAGTTCGCAAATGCAACGTTAATCGGAAACCACGAGAGAGAAATCTTAGCACACAAATTAACCCAGCAAATGAAACGAGACATAAATGTTTTATGCTTAATTCAACTTTTACTTAGTTATTTACTGAATTGTATTTTTATTGATGTCGTTTTTTGTTGTCGATATCAACTTACAGATAGAACAACAAGTTTTCACAATATTCTATCATTTGGCGTTTTCATAGATTAGTTCAGAGCAGTCAAAGAGTTTTCAAGAAAAATGCTCGTGTTTCTTATTTGCTCAGAGTATGAGCGTGCTTTAAGTGCTCAGAAGAAAATGATCTGAGCATTTTCAAATTTGACATCTGATGTCAAATGTCTCTTTCGATGATTTTCTCCTACAATAAAAAATAAAAAAAATGACCCAGGATCGAGGGGCTCCCATATCAATTTCTGCGACTAGAGAATTTAGATGAAAAATTTTATGGGTTGTTTTTTTTTATAAATTAAAGCTGATTGAATATGTATTTTTTTTAGAATTATTTTGTTTATTTTATTATTTTCCTTGTTGTTCTTTTATTTATTTTCTTTTTACTGCTTTGTTAATTGTTGTTATGTAGTTTTAACGTTCTTATAAGTTTTATTATTAGACTTATTGTTTATGTTAATGGAGGATAATGAAATAAAATTTGTGTATTTTGTCAATGTTTTGTCTCCTCTTATTGTGTTATTACTCTTTTGTTTGTTTTAATTACAAATCTATTTATATATATATTTATATTCATATTTTTGGGACACAAAAGCATCTGTCTAACATCGTGGTTTCTTAAATTTATATCGCATAAACGACATGATATTTTGATACAGCTTTTTTGAGACAATTGTATTTTAATATTTCTCCAAGTTTTATGAAATTCTACCATAATTTGAAAAAGTTGCTTACGATTTAGTTTTAGATCTCATTTTTCAAAAATTCAAGGCGCCGATTTTATATTGAAATTTAGATGCACATACGACAAAATGTCTATGTACCCAACATTGACTTGTGTATAAAACCTAAACGACAAACTGGCTCTGAACATGTTTGACTATATCTCACGAAGCAACATATCTACAAATATTTTGAATTAACGAACTTAAACTAGAAAGTCAGGTTTCATAATAAACTCAGTTTCGACGAAATCCTACCGATGGCAAAAAAGTTATACACGTCTGAACTTAAAATCGCATTTCCCAAATTTAGTAAATGCTACATACGACAAATATGAAATCAGGTGACGAAATGATGATTATTGCGCTCGCAATGCTAGCACAGAAGCCAATTGTCCAATATTGGTGCCTTTTTATGGTGTTCCAATTTTAGTCATGTAGTCGGTTGAGTTCCTCGGTTGCATCCCGATCATTGACCTTTAACACCTCCATCAGATCCTTATTTAATGGGATGACAGTTTCATTTGTGAAATAAACTGGGATTAGGGTTGACAATGATGTATTTATAATAGCGATTGATTTGCTGAGATGCATCATTATTGGCGTTTGTTTGAACAATTTTGCTTCCAATCGAATGAATCTCGATAAAATGACGCAATCCGGAGTCACATAAATGATGCCTGTGTTATTTAAGACGACTTCTTCACGCTTGGATCCACAGGTTACGAATACAGTGGCTTGCTCTGATGTAATAAACATCCATGAATTGTGGGTCCATAATTCTTTCCACATGGTGTGTGTTAACCTTAATGTTCTGTTTGAACATCGCTTAAACGACAGTTTTTTATATAAATAGTTGCTGCACAATTCACTATTTTCAATGCTATGGAATATAAATGGGCTGATGATGAATTTTGTTTTGTTGAGTGTTTGTGCCCTTTTTATATCATCCAGTGGTAATTTGAAGTATCTTTCTACTTTGTAGTTGATTCCTAGTATTGTTTGCTGTATATATACTTCGCGAAATGTCTGCTTCCCTATCTTCTCAGGAACCGCATTAGGCTTGATCCGTTGATGTAATAGCCATGTCCAGTTTTTCCATTGGATCGGGGAGTACCTTCATTTCTGGGCCCAAATTTTTCTCACACTTGTTTATTATTTCTTCCAATGTTCTGTGAGGTAAAAATTCAAACAGATGACTACGCTGAAGATATGAGTTCAATAGCTTGTTGTATTTTGCTTCGATTTCTTGCATATGGCTGAGAGTGATTAGATAGACGTTCGTTACATGGATATTGATCCTATTTTCGTCAGTGACTCTGTACCAAGACTCCACATTGTTGATTTGACTTAGGCCGGCTTTCCGTTTTTTTGTGAAGCTGTTGATTTTCTTAAAGATTCTAGTCTCAGTCTCATTGATATTGGAATTTGTAGACAGCATAATTTTTGTGTTTGTCTTAGCACTTTTAGTTAGTTTCTTTTGATTGCTGTTCAGATCTTCGATGTCATGAAACACCTCATCATTGACTCCAAACAATAAATTAAGAATGCTTCCTTTTCTGTCTTGACCGTTACCACCCTGGTGAGATCGTCAGCTCCTTTGTGTACTTCAATTATTTTCCCCAGGGGCCATTTCGATGGTGTCAGTAGTTCATTCTTCAGTAATACCACTTGGCCAATCTCTATATTTTTCTCTGATCGATTCCATCTTTCTACACTAGTTCCAGTAAGATCCAATATGAGATCATGCTGTGGTTCTATCAGTGGAGATCTAATAATGAAGTGACCTGGTGTAAGTGCATCAATATTTTCGATGTTGTTTGTTAATGGAGACAGTGGTCTTGAGTTCAGACATCCTTCAATTTGCACCAGAATAGTATTCATTTCTTCGTACGTTAGCTTCTGCTCTCCTATGATCCGATTTAAGTGATACTTTACTGATTTCACTCCGGCTTCCCAGTGTCCACAAAAGTGAGGAGCTCCAGGTGGGATGAAATGCCACTGGATGCCCTTCATTTGTAGTGCATCAAAGAGGTTTTTTGCTCCAACAAAATTTGTTCCATTATCACTGTATAGATGATGTACGGCACCACTCCTGCTGAACATTCGTTGTAATGCTGGCATAAATCCGACGTGATCGTGACGCGCCGTACTCTAGCCCGACGTCTGGCCGATATGATCCTATTACCATGTGGGTGCCAGGAAATTAGGCCTCTGCGTGCTGTTGGCGTTAGCAGCAGAACCACTCCAGATTCACGGGGACTGCCGGAGGGTTTGCCGGAGTAGAGAAGCACAGTGTTACACGTTGGGGATTGGTACTCTCCCGCGTCGAAGCATCTTACTTCTCTCACTCCCAGTATGTCCAAATTATATCAAAACTCACGTTCCAGTTGAAGAAACATGGCATTTTGAGGTCCTTCATTCCCTGAGTCAAGGAGCGTCCTCACATTCCAGAAACTAATCTTAGTCCGGGTACAATAGCCAAAAGTCGTCATTATTCGTTATTCGTTATTACTTATCCGAGGCGTTGTGTCGGTTTCAGTAGCGGGCATTTTTCGGTACCGCAGGTTGCTAACCCACGTTACATAGACTAGAAACGCTAGACCGTTCGCACTAGCAGTTTTAGCCTACATATATAAGGATTTATACACGTAGTTGCCCGGGGACCACCACTTGGAGGTAGAGCAAGCACTACATCACGAACTTGATTGTTGCGCTACTTGCGCAGTCAGTAGTTTCCTGATCAAGCGCAATGCAGATGCAAAAGGAATCGATAAGGACACGTTGCACAATTAACAAAAGAATTTAGTAAATACGATCACGAGATTCTTGGTCTTAGTGAGGTGAGATGGCCAGGAGTAGGGGAAACATGAACATCTACCGGCGAATTTCTAATTTTTTCATGTAAGCCTGCAGTCCACCATGCGAATGGAGTGGGATTTCTACTCTCTAAAGGCACGAGAAGATCGTTACAGGACTGGCAAGCAATATCCGATAGAATTATTTTTGCAAGATTTAAATCATGCTGTTCAACAGTAGGTGTTTGTTCAAGTTTACGCACCAACGGAACATGCCACCTCTAAAGAAAAAGACACGATTTACTTGCGTCTAAATAATTCATTAGATCAACTACGGAAGAGTGACATCGTTATTTTGATGGGTGACCTTAACGCAAAGGTAGGCAGCGACAACATGTAATGGTGCATTGTCCAAACCAAAGGAAATGGTGTAAATACCTACTCTTCAATATGAGGCAAGCTCTGTGTAAATGCACATCAAGTCTAATTTCATCACGGATAATCGAACAATAGTTATCTCGCTCTTGCACGTTGGGCTATTTGACGTATTGCTACAAAGGGGTTCGATGTGAATCAGGCAAGCGACAACTTGCCATTTTGGATTCTGACACCGAGTGGAGCAGCAGGAAATGCGGGAAAACGCATACAATTCGGAAAAAAATAAGAAGTCTACTTATTTCTTACAAGAGAGGGAAAGGAGGCCAAAACCAAAGAAACAATTTGAATTTTCATCGGTGGATGGCGGTGATACACGCGGATCGGATTGCATACAGGCGAAAATAATCGAGCTAACTTCCAGCAACAATTCCGGACAGCAAGTCAGGAAGACTGGGAAGAAACCCAAGAAACAAATCGGTATTGAGCCTCCAAGGTCCCTCTCTCCACGTAAGTGAATAAATATAATTTATTTTACGCCGCAACCAAACTCGCACGGAGTGTCAGATGGCTCCATCCTCTTAGTCCAATGTGCATCACCTAACCTTTAACATACTCATCTTTCATTGAGTATCTTAAAATATAAATGGACATTCCTGCAAATTACCGTCAACCATAAATATGAGTATTTATACACATATAAAATACCATGGATTTATATCGCTTAACCTTTTAAGTACCCGCTTCTTTTTTTTTAAATACACTTTAAGAAAATATCGTCAATCATAAATATGAGTACTTATACATATATAAAATATCATGGATTCACATTACTTAATCCCTAAAGTACTCACCTTTTTATTAAATACACTTTAAGAAAATATCGTCAAACATAAATATGAGTATTTATATACATATAAAATACCATGGATTTATATCGCTAACCTCTAAAGTACTCACCTTTTTATTAAATACACTTTAAGAAAATATCGTCAAACACAAATATGATTATTTATACGTATATAAAATATCATGGATTCACATTACTTAATCCCTAAAGTACTCACCTTTTTATTAAATACACTTTAAGAAAATATCGTCAAACACAAATATGATTATTTATACATATATAAAATATCATGGATTCACATTACTTAATCCCTAAAGTACTCACCTTTTTTATTAAATACACTTTAAGAAAATACCGTCAATCATAAGTATGAGTATTTATATACATATAAAATACCTTGGATTTATATCGCTAACCTCTAAAGTACTCACCTTTTTATTAAGTACAGTTTAAGAAAATATCGTCAAACACAAATATGATTATTTGTACATATATAAAATATCATGGATACACATTACTTAATCCCTAAAGTACTCACCTTTTTTATTAAATACACTTTAAGAAAATACCGTCAATCATAAATATGAGTATTTATATACATATAAAATACCATGGATTTATATCGCTAACCTCTAAAGTACTCACCTTTTTATTAAGTACACTTTAAGAAAATATCGTCAAACACAAATATGATTATTTATACATATATAAAATATCATGGATTCACATTACTTAATCCCTAAAGTACTCACCTTTTTATTAAATACACTTTAAGAAAATACCGTCAATCATAAATATGAGTATTTATACATATATAAAATACCATGGATTTATATCGCTAACCTTTAAAGTACCCGTTCTTTTATTAAATACACTTTAAGAAAATATCGTCAAACATAAATATGAGTATTTATACATATGTAAAATACCATAGATTTACTTATCACTATGTATATTACTTACCGTTGATTACAATCATTATAACTACACTTTAAGAATTATTTCATTTATTTCTATTTACTTATCACTATATATATTACTTACCGTTGATTACAGTCATTATAACTACACTTTAAGAATTATTTCATTTATTTCTATTTACTTATCACTATGTACATTACTTACCGTTGATTACAATCATTATACTTACACTTTAAGAGTTATTTCATTTATTTCTATTTACTTATCACTATATATATTACTTACCGTTGATTACAATCATTATACTTACACTTTAAGAGTTATTTCATTTATTTCTATTTACTTATCACTATGTACATTACTTACCGTTGATTACAATCATTATACTTACACTTTAAGAGTTATTTCATTTATTTCTATTTACTTATCACTATATATATTACTTACCGTTGATTACAATCATTATACTTACACTTTAAGAGTTATTTCATTTATTTCTATTTACTTATCACTATATATATTACTTACCGTTGATTACAATCATTATACCTACACTTTATGAGTTATCTCTACTTAATTTTCACTACGTATTAAACTCACATTTGATTATATTTATACATACCCTTTCGAGAGTTCTATTTATTTTAATATTTCGATGTGAAATAACCTTACCTTCGATTATATCTATACACATACCTTTAAAGATTTATTTCTAACTACCTTATTATTCCACTATAAAATAAACTTACCTGCTATTCTTATATATATATATACACCTTAAGAGTTTATGTTTGCATTTATGATTAATAATATGATCAAACCGTACGTTCATATAATTAACATTAATAAAGAGAATTATAACGTTATGAAGAGAAATTAGTTTTTTTATTGAGTTTTGGATTCGCTGCCTCATGGTCGTGTTTGTTTTTTTTTGGATCATAACTTAGTACACGCAATAATAAATATATTTATGGATGGTAGGCGCGGCTGATGGGCCAAGATCCCACCCCAATCCGGCGAGCTGGCTAGCGCGTATGCTAGCCATGGCACCATGGCCCCGAAGCAGCAGCACCCGTAAAAATTACACCATTACAAACAGTGATTGAGAACATGTCATGGGAAACCTTGGTTCTATGAATGAAAATGGTGAAAGATTTGCTGATCTATGTTCTGATCGCAACGTAATCATTGGAGGCACAATTTTTCCACACAAAAACATCCACAAAGCCACCTAAACCTCTCCTGATCACATGTACAACGACCATATTGATCACATCGCTATAAGACGTAAGTGGCGATCATCGTTGCTGGACGTTAGAACCCGAAGAGCAGCCGACGTCTAAAGCGAACACCCCCTTTGTGGTTGGCAGTGTGCGATTGAAGTCCACTCAACCTCACGAAGTCAAACAACGAGAAAGCCAGCTGTAGCAGCACTGAAAGACCCAGATGTGAAACTGCTATATGTATCCCGCGTACAACAGTCTCTCTCTGAGATACAGCCCCAAGCGCTAGAGTCTAAATTGAAGAAAACAGTAAATGCGTATACGGAAGCAGCCTCAACCATTTTAGGTTATCCCGACAAAACTAGGAAAGAATGGATATCAGATAGCACAATGAACACCATTCGTGAACGCCAATCCATCAAAGCAGAGTTAAACCGGCATAGGGTGCCGAGCGAAGCGCATTAGCGCGGAAGTATAGGGATATGGACCGGAATATTTTAAGAATGTTTTGAATGTTTGAATGCTAAACACCATAAACAAAGTGATCTACTCTATAATAGTGTAAATCCTTTCCCTTTAGGATTTGTTAAACTGACAACAACCTTACCACTGCTTTTGTAAAACTGACTCCCTTTCTCATTTATTTATTCTATATTTATACATTATTTTGGCTTACTACTTAAAAAGCATTAAAACAGTAATGTTGACCTACTGTTGGAAATGCCTACTAATTTAAACTTTGTTGTTGTTAGTACACTCAACATTTTGCCTCCTCTGGTGTTGTTTTCCAGTTGATATCAAACCCTTGATTGATTCTCCTATAGTCTGTTAATTCTATTGTTAACGCGATTATTTTTATTTCGCCCATTTCCGTATTTTAATATAACTGCCAGTAGACAAATCGTCACCTGATTTCATATTTGTCGTATGTAGCATTTTTCACTTTTCGAGATAAGGATACCATTTTAGGCTATGCTCTTTCGATTGGTGTTTTCAGATTTTGATTATTGTTAACCGTTTCAGAGATATTGAGTGTCGACTTTGTCGTATGTAACCGTTGCAATCACTTTGAGAGCATATTTTGTCGTATGTGTCGAAAAATTGCACATACGACAAGTTTTCTATGGACAATTGGTAACAAAAAAACTCAGTTCATAATTGTCGTATGCTACATACGACAAATTTGAAAATTAAAATTGTAAGTTCATATTTGAAGCATGTGACTCCTTTCATCTACATACGAGACTTATGACCAAAAGGGGAGAGCTAATATCTTAATTTGTCATACCATTATTTTCTACATGCATTCTGCAGCTAGTATATAAGGTACGCACCAACTTTACACATCAGTTTATCGAACGAATGCATAGGAGATGGATGTGTGCGTGGAGTCACCCGCACCGTCGCTTCCGTTGGAAATTGAACGGTAAATCTGAAAAAAATTTAGAAACAAAGTCTTATATAAAGCTTTTAATGATAGGATGGCTGACGAACTGATCGCAAAAACATAGATGTATCGCTTGGTATCTTATGTTACGATCTTCAGAATGTGTTTCAACTCCCTAAAGGAAATGCATCTATTTTTTTCTATAAAAGAAATTTAGCTACGTGCAATCTAACTGGTACGCTAATAATACCTGGACGAAGAAAAACGACATATTCCTCCTTTTGGAATGAAGCAATTGGAGGTCGTTCCGGAAACGATATAACAAGTGCATTCATAAAAATGTGAGATGCTATCATTAAAGATATCAAACATTTTGTGCTTTGGAGTGACTCTTGCGTTCCGCAAAATAAGAACCAAATAACTTCAACAGCGATTTTAAGATTTTTGAAAATAAATTCTTCCACAGAAACAGTAACACAAAAATTCTCAGAGCCTGGGCATTCACTTACGTTCAGTGCAATAGATAGGTTTATTAAAAACCTGAAAATTCCAAGTCCTCTTGCATTAGTGAAGCTCTTTTTAAAAGTTAAGTCTCCAAATATAGAACTTAAAATTTTGCAAATGCAATCAACAGATTTTAAATCGTATTCTAGGATATCAGGGGAATTACATTTCCAAATAATTCCACTTTCAAAATGTAAGTTTTTTCAATACAATACAGCTAATTTATATAGCATTGGCTATAAAACTCCCGCTTTGGATGTTTTGTATAAGATCACTAGCCTTGTTAAAAATGTTGGTCGTTTCAAAAAAAATGTATTTGAAGTGTTCCTTTAGTACAAACACCAAAAGAAATGTGCGACAAAAAAAAAGACATTCAAAGTATGTTTAAATACCTTCCTAATGAAGACTAAACATATCTAAAAACTTTGCTTCATTTAAAATAAGAAATATTGTTTGAAATTAATAAATGAAATGTGCGTTATTCGTTATGATGAATCCTTTATTTTTTAAATTCTCTATATTAACTTCGCGTGCACGTGGCTGGCTGGCTGGCTAGCTGGCTGGTCAGATTTTCTGATAAATTTTTAACCCACTTCCCATGGTCCGATTTTATTGAAATTTTGCAAACATGTATATTTCCGGACAATACTTTCTATTAAAATTTGTGGCCCCTCGGACCTCGGGGTCGGGGGGCTCCCATACAAAATTTTTAAAAAATTTACCCGATTTTCTTCAAATTTTATACGCATGTGTTTTTTTTTTGATGGACAACACTTTCTGTAAAAATTTGGAAGTGATCATGCCCCTGGGTCGGGGGGCACCCATACAAATTTTATGAAAAAAGTTCCTGATTTTCTTCAAATTTTATACGCATGTGTATCTCCGATGGACAAAACTTTTTGTAAAATTTTTGAAGAGATCGGACCCCGAGGTCGGGAGCTCCCATACAATTTTTTTTTTAATTATCAATTTTTAACGCACTTTCTAAAGTCCGATTTTCCTGAAATTTTGTACACATGTGTATTTGCGGTGACAATTCTTTCTTTTAAAATTTGGAAGTGATCGGGCCCCGGGCTCGGCCGCAAGGCCCTTATACATTTTTTAAATATCATCAGATACCGTCGTACTTTAATGACTGTGTGCGGTGTGTTCTGCGCAGTCGGCTGCGCTGCTTGGTGATGGATTTTGATTGCAAAATCTATTCTGCCTGTTCATGGAAGCACTACGAGTTTGCGTCGCCATATTTTTAACTCGGCACTTACACGGTTATTAATAATGTCATTTTTTCTAATAATGAACGAAAACAGAAAATTTCGGTTTCACATCATTTCTTAAGCATCAATATACATTACTCCGACTTACACAATCATTATTAATGTCATTTCACAAAGTTACCATGAATGTGCGTAATAGTATAAAAGTCGAATCGATTATGAACATTCCATTTGAGTGCCCGATGTACCCGATTGCCGACGGGTAGCAAAGTAACATTATCGGTTACAAAACAAAGGTACATAAAATCAAACCATACTCCGGGCACAGTTCGCAAATGCAACGTTAATCGGAAACCACGAGAGAGAAATCTTAGCACACAAATTAACCCAGCAAATGAAACGAGACATAAATGTTTTATGCTTAATTCAACTTTTACTTAGTTATTTACTGAATTGTATTTTTATTGATGTCGTTTTTTGTTGTCGATATCAACTTACAGATAGAACAACAAGTTTTCACAATATTCTATCATTTGGCGTTTTCATAGATTAGTTCAGAGCAGTCAAAGAGTTTTCAAGAAAAATGCTCGTGTTTCTTATTTGCTCAGAGTATGAGCGTGCTTTAAGTGCTCAGAAGAAAATGATCTGAGCATTTTCAAATTTGACATCTGATGTCAAATGTCTCTTTCGATGATTTTCTCCTACAATAAAAAATAAAAAAAATGACCCAGGATCGAGGGGCTCCCATATCAATTTCTGCGACTAGAGAATTTAGATGAAAAATTTTATGGGTTGTTTTTTTTTATAAATTAAAGCTGATTGAATATGTATTTTTTTTAGAATTATTTTGTTTATTTTATTATTTTCCTTGTTGTTCTTTTATTTATTTTCTTTTTACTGCTTTGTTAATTGTTGTTATGTAGTTTTAACGTTCTTATAAGTTTTATTATTAGACTTATTGTTTATGTTAATGGAGGATAATGAAATAAAATTTGTGTATTTTGTCAATGTTTTGTCTCCTCTTATTGTGTTATTACTCTTTTGTTTGTTTTAATTACAAATCTATTTATATATATATTTATATTCATATTTTTGGGACACAAAAGCATCTGTCTAACATCGTGGTTTCTTAAATTTATATCGCATAAACGACATGATATTTTGATACAGCTTTTTTGAGACAATTGTATTTTAATATTTCTCCAAGTTTTATGAAATTCTACCATAATTTGAAAAAGTTGCTTACGATTTAGTTTTAGATCTCATTTTTCAAAAATTCAAGGCGCCGATTTTATATTGAAATTTAGATGCACATACGACAAAATGTCTATGTACCCAACATTGACTTGTGTATAAAACCTAAACGACAAACTGGCTCTGAACATGTTTGACTATATCTCACGAAGCAACATATCTACAAATATTTTGAATTAACGAACTTAAACTAGAAAGTCAGGTTTCATAATAAACTCAGTTTCGACGAAATCCTACCGATGGCAAAAAAGTTATACACGTCTGAACTTAAAATCGCATTTCCTTAGTAAATGCTACATACGGCAAATATGAAATCAGAGGGCCGATTTCGGTCGCAAATGAGGACTGTATTCACATTCCAAAATACAGACGCGTTTTGGATTGGTTTACAGGATTAGTATGCATTGAGTTGGGCTTTCTATAGAGAAGGTTTTGGTCTAGACTCCTGAAGAACCGCAAGTTTGTGGTGTAAGTAGTTGTTATGTGTAGTGGTATGAAGTTTTGACGCATGCGCATAATATGATTTTGCTTTTATGTCAAGAGCAGTGCTGCTGGCTTACATTTTTGGAGCGGAGTATATTATCGGCTTTTTGGAAGTATACTGGATTATACGATAAAAATATTTGTAAAAATAATTCCAACAGAAAAACAAAAAACCCAAAAATTTTATAAATATGTTGTGATTGATTTTTCGCCATTTTTTGCAATTGCACAAAATAAATTATTCCATGCTTATATTCTTGTGTTTCATTATGTCTACACAAGTACGATGATTTACTTATACTTTTATTATTTTACTACATATACAACAACTAAATACAAATGCCTTAAATAAAGTACCAAAATATAACAAATAAACCGACGTTTATTTTGTGTATTATATATCCGAAAACAAAATCTTATAAAGATTTTACAAAAATCAATCGAAAAAACTCGTGGGTTCTTAGTATATTATATAATAGTATTTGGCTTTTAGTTTGGAAGCAAAGGCATCAATTGAAATAAAATACCAAATTTAGTTATTTGTCTTTTGTTTATTTTTTTACATACATTCTTGGTCAATATAATTTTTGGGAAATGTAAAAATTCCTTCATAATAATTATTGATAGTTCGGAGAGAAATTTACTGACTTAATCACATGTAATTGTAAAAGAAACCATTTTTTCGATAAAAAATCAAATTAATTTGGTATCGTTTCCATTTAGAATTACTTCAAAAAATTAGTATAATTAGGTTTAAGGTAGTATAATAGTGCGGATAATGAAATAGTAGTATAATACCTTTGCAATTTAATTTAGCAGCAGCACTGGTCATAAGCATATGATTATTATGCAAGATGTGTCTACCTATAATTTTGACAGCTAAAGACTTTTCACGTAGTCGCCAGCATGTGGGTAGACTACTGCATGAGGCAAGAGTGAACCAATTCGCCAATTATGTACAAGATTTTACTACTTTCTGTCATTAAATTTACACTAACACAAAGAAAGAAAAAACTTAACACAACAATAAAATTGTATGCTATATACCTACCTCGTACATATACGAAAATGACATCTCACCTTCAGGAGTCTAGACTCATTTGCTACCGAAATCGGCCCTCAGGTGACGAAATGATGATTATTGCGCTCGCAATGCTAGCACAGAAGCCAATTGTCTAATATTGGTGCCTTTTTATGGTGTTCCAATTTAGTCATGTAGTCGGTTGAGTTCCTCGTCTGCATCCCGATCACTGACCTTTAACACCTCCATCAGATCCTTATTTAATGGGATGACAGTTTCATTTGTGAAATAAACTGGGATCTGGGTTGACAATGATGTATTTATAATAGCGATTGATTTGCTGAGATGCATCATTATTGGCGTTTGTTTGAACAATTTTGCTTCCAATCGAATGAATCTCGATAAAATGACGCAATCCGGAGTCACATAAATGATGCCTGTGTTATTTAAGACGACTTCTTCACGCTTGGATCCACAGGTTACGAATACAGTGGCTTGCTCTGATGTAATAAACATCCATGAATTGTGGGTCCATAATTCTTTCCACATGGTGTGTGTTAACCTTAATGTTCTGTTTGAACATCGCTTAAACGACAGTTTTTTATATAGTTGCTGCACAATTCAATTTTCACTATCTTCAATGCTGTGGAATATAAATGGGCTGATGATGAATTTTGTTTTGTTGAGTGTTTGTGCCCTTTTAATATCATCCAGTGGTAATTCGAAGTATCTTTCTACGTTGTAGTTGATTCCTAGTATTGTTTGCTGTATATATACTTCGCGAAATGTCTGCTCCCCTATCTTCTCAGGAACCGCATTAGGCTTGATCATGTCATATTCATCAGCATAGCTTATTATTAGATATCCTGTTACTACAATTTCCGTTGATGTAATAGCCATGTCCAGTTTTTCCATTGGATCGGGGAGTACCTTCATTTCTGGGCCCAAATTTTTCTCACACTTGTCTATTATTTATTCCAATGTTCTGTGATATGAAGATATGCGTTCAATAGCTTGTTGTATTTTGCTTCGATTTCTTTAATGTGGCTGAGAGTGATTAGATAGGCGTTCGTTACATGGATATTGATCTTATTTTCGTCAGTGACTCTGTACCAAGACTCCACGTTGTTGATTTCACTTAGGCCGGCTTTCCGTTTTTTTGTGAAGCTGTTGATTTTCTTAAAGATTCTAGTCTCGGTCTCATTGATATTGGAAATTGTAGACAGCATAATTTTTGTGTTTGTCTTAGCACTTTTAATTAGTTTCTTTTGATTGCTGTTCAGATCTTCGATGTCATGGAACACCTCATCATTGACATGAATGAATTAAGAACCGTTCCTAGTAGTCCTTGTTTTTACCTCCGCAGATGTGTTAATTGGAGTCTGTTGAAAATTGAGAACACATTTTGCCACTCGTCATCCATGTGATGACGCAATTCGTCGCATTGACTTTCTTTTGTCACCGATTTGGCCTTATTACATAGTTGAGTCATTTGATCTCTAGTCTTATTTATGTTGATTTGATCACGTATGATATCTATCATTGGGAATCGAACGCTTGTTCGTAGTATTCCTCGTTGAATTTTGGCTGTTTCAATTTGCTCCACAAACACTCCAACGTCAGGATTGATGATTGTGTACCTCGCTGATATCGGCATGGCGACTGCAATCAGCGACAGTACCACAAGCGCGGTAGACAGTGGTGATGACGGGATGATTGCCTTATGCTTTTTATCTCTTAAGATTCTTCCTGGGTTGTTTGATGCTAACGATTTTGACGATTGTGTCCGTGGTTGAATTCCGTCGCCCTGAGGTATAAAGTTGTTCTCTATTGGTAGTACACAGACTTTGGCTATGGGTCGCCCTTTTCTGTCTTGACCGTTACCACCCTGGTGAGATCGTCAGCTCCTTTGTGTACTTCAATTATTTTCCCCTTCTTCAGTAATACCAGTTGGCCAATCTCTATATTTTTCTCTGATCGATTCCACTTGTATCTTTCTTGAGTTTTGTTTATATACTCCTCGTACCAACGTTTGCAGGCATCTTGTTTGCGTTTTTGAATTAGTCTCCATCTTTTTACACTAGTTCCAGTAAGATCCAATATGAGATCATGCTGTAGTTCTATCAGTGGAGATCCAATAATGAAGTGACCTGGTGTAAGTGCATCAAGATCTTCGATGTTGTTTGTTAATGGAAACAGTGGTCTTGAGTTCAGACATCCTTCAATTTGCACCAGAATAGTATTCATTTCTTCTTACGTTAGTTTCTGCTCTCCTATGATCCGATTTAAGTGATACTTTACTGATTTCACTCCGGCTTCCCAGTGTCCACAAAAGTGAGGAGCTCCAGGTGGGATGAAATGCCACTGGATGCCCTTACTGGCAACCTTCATTTGTAGTGCATCAAAGAGGTTTTTTGCTCCAACAAAATTTGTTCCATTATCACTGTATAGATGATGTACGGCACCACTCCTGCTGAACATTCGTTGTAATGCTGGCATAAATCCGACGTGATCGTGACGCGCCGTACTCTAGCCCGACGTCTGGCCGATATGATCCTATTACCATGTGGGTGCCAGGAAATTAGGCCTCTGCGTGCTGTTGGCGTTAGCAGCAGAACCACTCCAGATTCACGGGGACTGCCGGAGGGTTTGCCGGAGTAGAGAAGCACAGTGTTACACGTTGGGGATTGGTACTCTCCCGCGTCGAACCATCTTACTTCTCTCACTCCCAGTATGTCCAAATTATATCAAAACTCACGTTCCAGTTGAAGAAACATGGCATTTTGAGGTCCTTCACTCCCTGAGTCAAGGAGCGTCCTCACATTCCAGAAACTAATCTTAGTCCGGGTACAATAGCCAAAAGTCGTCATTATTCGTTATTCGTTATTACTTATCCGAGGCGTTGTGTCGGTTTCAGTAGCGGGCATTTTTCGGTACCGCAGGTTTCTAACCTACGTTACATAGACTAGAAACGCTAGACCGTTCGCACTAGCAGTTTTAGCCTACATATATAAGGATTTATACACATAGTTGCCCGGGGACCACCACTTGGAGGTAGAGCAAGCACTACATCACGAACTTGATTGTTGCGCTACTGGCTCAAAACAAGTTTTGAGCTGTCAGTAGTTTCCTGATCAAGCGCAATGCAGATGCAAAAGGAATCGATAAGGACACGTTGCACAATTAACAAAAGAATTTAGTAAATACGATCACGAGATTCTTGGTCTTAGTGAGGTGAGATGGCCAGGAGTAGGGGAAACATGAACATCTACCGGCGAATTTCTAATTTTTTCATGTAAGCCTGCAGTCCACCATGCGAATGGAGTGGGATTTCTACCCTCTAAAGGCACAAGAAGATCGTTACAGGACTGGCAAGCAATATCCGATAGATATATTTTTGCAAGATTTAAATCTGCTGTTCGACAGTAGGTGTTTGTTCAAGTTTACGCACCAACGGAACATGCCATGTCTAAATAATTCATTAGATCAACTACGGAAGAGTGACATCGTTATTTTGATGGGTGACCTTAACGCAAAGGCAGGCAGCGACAACAGTGATTGAGAACATGTCATGGGAAACCTTGGTTCTATGAATGAAAATGGTGAAAGATTTGCTGATCTATGTTCTGATCGCAACTTAATCATTGGAGGCACAATTTTTCCATACAAAAACATTCATAAAGCCACCTGGACCTCTCCTGATCACATGTACAACGACCATATTGATCACATCGCTATAAGCCGTAAGTGGCGATAATCGTTGCTGGACGTTAGAACCCGAAGAGCAGCCGACGTCTAAAGCGACCACCACCTTGTGGTTGGCAGTTTGCGATTGAAGTCAACTAACCACACGAAGTCAAACAACGAGAAAGCCAGCTGTAGCAGCACTGAAAGACCCAGATGTGAAACTGCAATATGTATCCCGCGTACAACAGTCTCTCTCTTAGATACAGCCCCAAGCCCTAGAGTCTAAATTGAAGAAAACAGTAAATGCGTATACGGAAGCAGCCTCAACTATTTTAGGCTATCTCGACAAAACTAGGAAAGAATGGATATCAGATAGCACATGGAACACTATTCGTGAACGCCAATCCATCAAAGCAGAGTTAAACCGGCCTAGGGTGCCGATCGAAGCGCATTAGCACGGAAGTATAGGGATCTGGACCGGCACGTTGGCCGTTCAGCTAGGAATGAAAAGCGAAATCGCAACACAGCAAGTCGCTGACAATACAGCACAATCTACCAACTCGCTGTTAAGCTCGCCAACAAGAAACACCACATCAACTACCCTGTTAAGGCAATAGACGGCTCCTTGATCCTTATGGAGGAACAACAATTAACCCGCTGGACAGAACATTTTAAGAATGTTTTGAATTGTACTTCGCCAGGCACGTCCATCAAACCACATATGCACCCAAATAGGCTACTCAACATCAGCGTCGCTACTCCTTCGTTGGATGAGATAAGGACAACAATTCGTTCACTGCAATCAGGTAAAGCAGCAGGCAATGACAACATCTACGCAGAACTCCTTCAAGCCGACGTCGAGTTAACTACGCGAACATTGCATGCGATATATTAAGATATCTGGGAATCTGAATCGATTTCACCGTCGTTAAAAGAAGGTTTTATAGTCAAACTCCCCAAAAAGGTGATTTGAGCAATTGCGAAAACTGGAGAGGAATTACCCTGCTAAACACCATAAACAAAGTGATCTAGTCTATAATAGTGTAAATCCTTTCCCTTTAAGATTTGTTAAACTGACATTTATTTGCTTTTGTAAAACTGACTCCCTTTCTCATTTATTTATTCTATATTTATACATTATTTTGGCTTACTACTTAAAAAGCATTCCAACAGTAATGTTGACCTACTGTTGGAAATGCTTACTAATTTAAACTTATTGCTTATACGCAATTGCTTTTCTGCTGATTATGAAGAAATAGCAATTGCATTACTGTGGGTCACTGGTTGTTGGGTGTGTGACGCTCGATGTAAGTATAATTGTGCAATTGCTGATGTTGCTTTTTGTAGTCGATACATTCGAATTGAATGTATTGTGCAATTGTTGATGTTGCTTTTTGTTGCCGATACATTGCTCGATGCATCGTGCACTTGCTTTGTTGTTGTTGATACACTCAACATTTTGCCTCCTCCGGTGTTGTTTCCCAGTTGATATCAAACCCTTGATAGATTCTCCTATGGTCTGTTAATTCTATTTTGGTAACGCGATTATTTTTATTTCGCCCATTTCCGTATTTTAATATAACTGCCAGTAGACAAATGATGATTATTGCGCCCGCAATGGTAGCACAGAAGCCAATTGTCCAATATTGGTGCCTTTTTATGGTGTTCCAATTTTAGTCATGTAATAGTTGAGTTCCTCGTTTGCATCCCGATTATTGACCTTTAACAACTCCATCAGATCCTTATTTAATGGGATGACAGTTTAATTTATGAAATAAACTGGGATCTGGGTTGACAATGATGTATTTATAATAGCGATTGATTTGCTGAGATGCATCATTATTGGCGTATGTTTAAACAATTTTGATTCCAATCGAATGAATCTCGATTAAATGACGCAATCCGGAGTCACATAAATGATGCCTGTGTTATTTAAGACGACTTCTTCACGCTTGGATCCACAGGTTACGAATACAGTGGCTTGCTCTGATGTAATAAGCATCCATGAATTGTGGGTCTATAATTCTTTCCACATGGTGTGTGTTAACCTTAATCTTCTGATTGAACATCGCTTAAACTACCGTTTTTTATATAGTTGCTGCACAATGCAATTTTAACTATTTTCAGTGCTGTGGAATATAAATGAGCTGATGATGAATTTTGTTGAGTGTTTGTGCCCTTTTTATATCATCCAGTGGTAATTCGAAGTTGTAGTTGATTCCTAGTATTGTTTGCTGGATATATACCTCGCAAAATGTCTACACCTCTATCTTCTCAGGAACCGCATTAGACTTGAATAGGTCATATTCATCAGCATCGCTTATTATTAGATATCCTGTTACTACAATTTCCGTTGATGTAATAGCCATGTCCAGTTTTTCCATTTGATCGGGGAGTACCTTCATTTCTGGGCCCAAATTTTTCTCACACTTATCTATTATTTCTTCCAATGTTCTGTGAGGAAAAAATTCAAACAGATGACTACGCTGAAGTTAGGCGTTCAATAGCTTGTTGTATTTTGCTTCGATTTCTTGCATGTAGCTGAGAGCGATTAGATAGGCGTTCGTTACATGGATATTGATCTTATTTTCGTCAGTGACTCGTGGAGTCTTGGTCCAGAGTCACTGACGAAAATAAGATCAATATCCATGTAACGAACGCTGATTTGCTGATTTCACTTAGGCCGGCATTCAGTTTTTGTGTGAAGCTGTTGATTTTCTTAGAGATTCTAGTCTCGGTCTCATTGATATTGGAAATTGTAGACAGCATAATATTTGTGTTTGTCTTAGCACTTTTAATTAGTTCCTTTAGATTGCTGTCCAGATCTTCGATGTCATGGAATACCTTATCATTGACTCCAAACAATGAATTAAGAAACGCTCCTAGTAGTCCTCGTTTTTGCCTCCGCAGATGTGTTAATTAGAGTCTGTTGAAAATTGAGAACACATTTTGCCACTCGTCATCCATGTGATGACGCAATTCGTCGCATTGACTTTCTTTTGTCACCGATTTGGCCTTATTACACAGTTGAGTCATTTGATCTCTAGTCTTATTTATGTTGATTTGATCACGTATGATATCTATCATTGGGAATCGAACGCTTGTTCGTAGTATTCCTCGTTGAATTTTGGCTGTTCCAATTTGCTCCACAAACACTCCGTCAGGATTGGTGATTGTGTACCTCGCTGATATCGGCATGGCGACTGCAATCAGCGACAGTACCACAAGCGCGGTAGACAGTGGTGATGACGGGATGATTGCCTTATGCTTTTTATCTCTCAAGATTCTTCCGATTTTGACGATTGTGTCCGTGGTTGAATTCCGTCGCCCCGAGGTATAAAGTTGTCCTCTATTGGTAGTACACAGACTTTGGCTATGGGTCGCTTGAATGCTCCCTTTTCTGTCTTGACCATTACCACTTTGGTGAGATCGTCAGCTCCTTTGTGTACTTCAATTATTTTCCCCAGGGGCCATTTCGATGGTGTCAGTAGTTCATTCTTCAGTAATACCAGTTGGCCAATCTCTATATTTTTCTCTGATCGATTCCACTTGTATCTTTCTTGAGTTTTGTTTATATACTCCTCGTACCAACGTTTGCAGACATCTTGTTTGCGTTTTTGAATTTGTCTCCATCTTTTTACACTAGTTCCAGTAAGATCCAATATGAGATCATGCTGTAGTTATATCAGTGGAGATCCAATAATGAAGTGACCTGGTGTAAGTGCATCAAGATCTTCGATGTTGTTTGTTAATGGACACAGGCTTCACAGAGTCCACCAAAGTGAGGAGCTCCAGGTGGGATGAAATGCCACTGGATTCCCTTACTGACAACCTTCATTTGTAGTGCATCAAAGAGGTTTTTTGCCCCAACAAAATTTGTTCCATTATCACTGCATAGATGATGTACGGCACCACTCCTGCTGAACATTCGTTGTAATGCTTCCATAAATCCATTCGTTGTTAGATCAGAAGTGAGTACAATGTGCACCGTCTTGGTTGACATGCAAACAAAGAGTGCTATATAAGCCTTATGCGACCTTACACCTCGAAACTGTAAGCATCTTATGTTGATTGGGCCTGCCTAGTCTACCCCACAATGTGTAAATGGTCGCGAGAACTTGACCCTTGCTTCCGGAAGTTGTCCCATAAGTTGGCTTGATTCCTTAGCCTTAAATCGAAAACATTTTACGCACTGATTTACGACGGCCTTGACGGTGTTAGTTCCTCGGTTGATCCAATATTTCCTCCGGATGTGAGTTTTACTCCGCCGTGAAGTGTATCCATGTGAGATTTGCTAATGATAAATTTTGTCAGTGGATGCGATGGGCACAAACCTCCATTGCCCTTTAAAATGTTGCTGCACGAAAGATACCAGATTGGCAACAAACGTCTTCCATTTCACTGGGTGTTGTTTTAACCAGCTCAGTACAATGGTAGAGTCTGACCAGGCCACGACTCTGCTATATCTCGTCTCTGTTCCTTGTGTAATGTACATCATTAGTTTTGTGAGCAATGTAGCTGCATATAGCTTCAACCTTGCTAGTGAAACTTGTTTCACAGGGGCCACCTTGGTTTTTGCCGCGATGATGCATATTGTCGTGGAACCGTAGTTAATATCCTTCTGATATACCACTGCTGCATAGGCTGACTCTGATGCGTCTGCAAGCTCTATTCGAGAGTCTTCTAATTGTCGCGTCCATCTTGGAATTCTTACTTTTTCAAGTGTCACCAGCCTCGTTTTGAATTCGTTCCACTAGCTATGAATTCTCATTGGCACCTTTTCGTCCCATTTGATGCCCAACAGCCAAAGGCGCGGGATGATAATCTTCGCCTTGATTGTTATTGGTGATAACCAGCCAAATGGGTCGAAAATGTAGCTGCGTCAGTTCTTGCTGAATACTTAAGACTATCCCTTACTGAATTTGAACCGTCGAGACGTAGAATCCTTCAAGTACGGTTTGGCTTGCCCGCAAATATCGTTGTTTTTCATCTTCAGCTAGCTGACACAGAGTCTTGATTGCCAGATAGGGTGCTGATGCTGCTCCGTAGGTGACGGTTTTGAGAGCCTACTCCTTGAGAAGTAGTAGATGAAACAGATCCCTTTGAATTGTTGGTCCGATCATCATGATGGTAATCAGCGATTCTTCGGATGTTGTCTTCGCCGAGGCGTCGAATACTACTCTCAGTTTTGTAGTACTGCTCTGCTCTTTTATCACTGCGTGATGAGGAAGATAGTATATTTTTTGTGTGGTATCTTCTAGTACTTCCTTCATGTGACCACGATCGAGATATTCTTGCATGAACTTAGAATATTCTAGCTACAGTTCTCCTTTTTTTGCGAATTTTTGCTCCAACGTAAAGAAGCGCTTTAGTGCCATTTTTCGGGATTCGCCTAATACCATGCGATCTTTTGACAGTGGTAGCTTAACAATGTAACGCCCTGTTTCATCTCGTTTGTGCGTCTGTTTGTAGTGGTTTTCGCACATTTTTCTGCAGACATACCCGTTGCACTAGGAACCTCTTCTAGCTTCCAAAATGGTGTCCATTCCTCATACCTTCCGCTGAATGTTGGTATGACAATGGTTGGAAGTTTGCTTTGATTCATTGTACCACGTGGTGATACGGGCTGTGCCTGGTGCTGAATATCATCTTCCTCCCTGATCTGAATGTATGCCTCTTGATACATTTCCTCTAACTTTATGAATTCGTTGTTGGTCACGTAATCCAGATCATGTTCCGAGTCATCTAGTGATGACATGATATCCTCGTTCATCGCAGCCAGCTTTGACCAGCATTCCCAGACCAGACCAGCATGATCCAATTTAAACCCAAGTTAGATGGAAATATTTGTAAGGTCTAAGCTGTCAATTATTAGAAAGATATTATTTTTGATTTGATTTAACCTGACAAATCTTCCCGAGCCCCTTGTAATGTGTGAAATTGCTGCACTCTGAGTCAGAATTGGCTTGGCTGCTCCTGAGATAGATGCCTGACCGCCTACATCTGTTGTTGCGGCGATAGGCTGCTTAGGTACTCTGTGGTGTATCGGGACTCCCCATCCTTCTTGAAGTTGGTCCATAACCGATGCACCTCCTCCGTGATTCTCGTTTCCTCGAATTCATCCATTTTTGTTGGTTGTAATGTAACTTATTAAAAGGACCTTTGCCTTTACTGATTTAAAACTGTTGTTTAAAATTTTCCGGATAATCCGGCTCGGACCATCTTAATCCTTTCCCTTTAGGATTTGTTAAACTGAAAATAACCTTACAACTGGTGGGGTGCTGGTTGACTTACTACTTAAAAAGCATTCCAACAGTAATGTTGACCTACTGTTGGAAATGCTTACTAATTTAAACTTATTGCTAATATGCAATTGCTTTTTTGCTGATTGTGAAGAAATAACAATGGCATTAATGTGAGTCACTAGTTGTTGGGTGTGTGACGCTCGATGTAAGTGTAATTGTGCAATTGCTGATGTTGATGTTGTTGCTGATACACTCAACAAATAGCTAGGCGCTTACGGAGCTTACGTTAGAGCCAATTTTTTAGAAATGAACAGACAGGATTTCGCCCAAACCGTTCTTGTACTGATCAAATTAACACACTGCGTATAATCATTGAACTGTCAGTTGAGTATCGCTCTCCTCTGTATATGGTTTTTGTAGACGCGCTTTTGATAGCGTAGGCCGAAACATGAAACATGATGTGTCTAGCTATGGTGTTCCGGAAAAACTCATTAACATCATTAAGGAGCTGTACCGCGACTCAACATGCCGCGTCATTCATAACGGTCATTCTAGCTCACCTTTCAACATCTACTCGGTAGTCAAGCAAGGTTGCACCCTGTCACCATTGCTTTTCACAATTGTCATCGACTGGGTGATGAAAATAGTAACCCGTTCTCCATCGGGTTTTCCATGGAATGTTTTTCACCGCCTAGAAGACCTGGACTATGCCGAGGATACCTGTCTCCTATCACAATCGCTAGGTGACATGGAGCGAAAATTAAACTCACTATAACTCCACGCAACAAAATGGGTTCAAAAATTAACGTCTCAAAAACAAAACTACTTCGCCTTAACGCTAGTGGAACATGTGATCTCTCGATTGCCGGACATCAGATAACGGAAGTCGATAAGTTTTGTTATTTGGGCAGCTGGATGTCATAAAATGGTGGAGCTAACTCGGATGTGTGCTCTCGTGTAAACAAGTCTCGACACTCCTATAGTATGCTAAATAATATCTGGAACTCCTCGAAAATCTCCCGGAATCTGAAGATCTAACGTTCGCTCAGTACTCTTGTATGGCTGCGAAATGTGGAAATTCACAGTCAATTGCGACACACAGAGTCAGACGACGAAAATAGAGTTGGATTGGCCACACTTTGAGAAAGCCAGCGGACGATATTACGAAACTAGCGCTCGACTGGAATCAACAAGGAAGCCGCCGAGCTGGCCGTCCTAGCAAGACATGGAAAAGGAAAAAGAAGAGTAAGCAAGATCCCAGGTGACCGAGTGGAGTCTCTCAGGCGATAAATCGAGTTCGTTGGCTCGCGTTTGTATGTAGAAGCCCTATGCTTCCCCGCGGAGTAATGGAAAGAAAGGAAAAGGAAGATGATCCACAGGCATTCAAGACACAAGCTCATAGACATCTCCTCTTTTCTCCTCCTTTTCCTTAACGCCCACGCTGTGCCAAGCGAACCTCTTTTCGCGTGCACAAACTATAAAAAAAAATGTATATTAATTTTTTTTTTCAAATTTTTAATTTTTTTTGTTTAAATTTATTTTGCACTTAACAGATTTCTCATAAGTACTATACCTTTTGAGTTATTGTAAAAACTCGAAAAACTGTCCGTGTAAACTGTCACTTCCGGCTCTCAGATTTCCATCAAAATTATCTCGCCTCTCAAAATTTATGTAAGAAGCTTAAATATGAATTTTCACCCCGATAAGTTCACCCGCCTTGATTGCAGAGTGGACACAGACATACAGACAGAGATTTTTGAATTGAAACTTTTTTACGGAGGGGGCGGCCACAATTTTCAAGCGTTACACTGATATTACTCTGTTGTACACATTTGTTACTCTGTTGTTACACATTGCTCTGTTGTTCACATTTGTTAATTTTATGCCTCCTTTTCTATAGTTATATTTTATATGTATCCAACTATATATGTACATAACTACAAATATAACTATATATACATAAATACATATATTACTACGGCCACAGCTCCTATATAGGTATATTTTGGGATCTGGCCAATAGGATCTGGAATTTTGGGAACCAGGCCATTGCTCAAACGATTCGTATGAAACTCGGAATGAAGGACTAATATACGACTATAAGACTTGTTCCTATGGAAATTCTGGGATCTGGCCAATAGGGTCTGGAGTTTTGGGAACCAAGCCATTTCTCAAGCGATTCGTATGAAACTCGGAATGTAGGACTAAGATGGACTATAAGATTTGTTCCTTTGGAAATTCTGGGATCTGGCCAATAGGGTCTGGAATATATGGAACCAAACCATTTCTCAAGGTATTCTTTGGGCAATACCTTTGTTTAAGTGAGCGGTCGTCCTGCATCACTTTTCGATGATTGGTGATGTCTGATACACCGTGTATGCTTTCAAATTTCTTCAGCTCAAAATCTAGGAAAGATTTTATTCTGTTGTCGTCGTCGGCTGAAGCTTCGCTTCTTACTTCACGTACCCGGGGGAGGGTTTGGGGTTAGGGGTGCCTTTTGTTGGCTGAGAATTAGCTTATGGTCTCCAATATTGATTTTCGCTCGTATTTGGCTGAGGAAGTCCAGGCCTAGGATGACTTCGTCTATAGCTTCGGGGAGTATGAGCAGTTTTGCCGCACAACTACTGTTCCCGAATTGGATTGTCGTCTCGAGTGCCTTTGTCGCCTGTCTCTTGGTCCCGTTTGCCATTCGTACTGATGCTGCTTTATGGATCGTATGTCTTGTGTACTATCGTTGCTTCTACGACTGCAGTTTAGGCACTCGAAATTTCCGCCAAGCTCAGTAATTATTCTAGATTTTGGAAGTCCTTTCGCTTGATATACAGCTGGTACTCCTGACGGCTGCTCGAGTTTCTGCTCCTCCAAGTATGGGCATGGCGCATCAGGTCGATCTGGCGTTGTATTCGTTGGCGAATGTCGTCTTCGGGGCGTTCAAAGAATCTTGGTCGAAGGAAGAATTTCAGGAAATCGGTTATGAATGATTCACACCTCAGCCATGAACTATTGCTGTTGCGGTACCAGATGAGGGCTTTGTCTTTGAGTAATTCGGGCATAGTCCTTGGCAAGAAATCTTTGCAGAGGCCGTAGACCTCCGATAATCCTTTGACGCGCTCCACAAAGGCTAGCGGGTCATAGATATTATCGAACTTTACCGACCATTTTCGGACTTGGTCGATGACGGCGGGATACGACGGTCCAATGATAGGGTGCGGTGATGCAGCAGTAGCCGCACTGATAGCAAGGCGGTTGATTGAGTTTCTGTCGGGGAGTCCCCAGCTGTCGTGATGGACACTGTTGGGAGTGCATGTGAGGTCTCCAGCGCAAGCAGTCGTTCTTCTACTTCGGGCTTGAGTTCACCTTCGTTTACCAAGGTTGCGAATCGTTTGCGAAGTTCCTCCCCTGTTCCCGTCTTGTTGAACACGAATTATTTGGCGTACGAGACTAGTTCCTACCAGCGCAGCGAATAAATCCATGTGGTCTTCATTTTCATAGCATACATTTCATTAGCTCGGAAAGTTTTGGTAGGAAAGATTTTCAGTACTGATCCCAAGTTAAAGTTACAGACTTAGGACCTTATTTTTAAGGCAAAACGGCAAAAAAAAGTCTGACGATTTTCATTGGTAATAATTTTCGTCATTGTTTAACTCGTATATCTCGTACATAAATAAAAAAAAAGTTTTTTTTGAGTTTACTCCTTAAGAATCGATTTTCATATATAGAAAACAAAAAATATTTCACTGAGTGGTAACTTGTTACGCGTTAAGAAAAAGTAGTCGTTGGTTTTTGACCTTTCACAACACCTAAAATTTTGGGAGCAGCTATATCTCAAACAGGCTTTTTAATATTCAGCGTGTGACGCATGTCGCGAGTGTAAAAATGTAACTGGTATATTTAGGCTTCTACTAGTCAATATTTTATGAGACTTGTTTTAAATCAATTGGTTAGCGATCGCTTGCGATGACGTAACTTGTGACGCGTGTTATATATGAAAATCGATTTTTAAAACAAAAAATTAAAACACCGGAAAATAGACCATTTGTTTAATATATATGAAAATAATGTTAACTATATAATTATTGGCAGATTTTTCGTGGTTAATTTACGAATACTTAAAGGGAGTGGTGAGCTCGTTGCTGGACTGGCTGGCGACGTGCCCCAGGTTTGAATGCATTTATTATATCTTGGGGACTTCCCGTTTAAACGTGAAATTGGCAAGCGAACATCTTCATTTTCTTTTTTAAGCACCATGTTTGACCGTGTTGTAGTGTAAATAATGCTATCAGAAGATTGAATCAGTGAAGAACGGGACGCCGGTTCAATACATTTCTAAAAAAAAAATTATAAATGTTTAAACAGATAAATTTCATTCATGCTCTACCTGAAAAGAGTTATATGTTGCATCGTTGGTATCTGTATCAACAGCGTTCTCCCCAACTTTAAGACCAGTCTTTCCAATTTTAAATACTGAACGTCGTTTTTTTACGCTGCTATGCCTGTCAGACTATAAAAAATATTAAATGTACTATAAATTTAATAGGTAATTATTTGCCTTAGATCTTACATTTCAAAATTTCTATTTTCTACAGGACAAAAGTTAATCCTATTGGACTTTTGTCCTGTGTCTCGGCGTTTTTTTTATCCAAAACCAGATTTAGCAAAATAACTTTTATTTTAAATGTTTGAACTATTTTTATACAAAATTCTAATCAATCCATAAATATGTATGTGTATATTTGTTGGTTTATAATCTTCTAATATATAAAACTCGATGTGTGTATGTATGTACAGGGTGACTGACACGAAGTGTTACCAAAACAAAACGCCACAGAATTTTTATTTTTTGATGAATTTTATTGAATCAAAGTAAAAAATGTTCACAAATATTTTCGAATTGCATTAGCAGTTTTTGGCCCCCCCTAGCCGCGAGTATGGTCTTCAAACGGCCGACAAAGCTATTGCATGCAGCACGAAAGTGGCTCTGCGGTATTTTGGCCCATTCCCGGCGAAGCGCTTGCTTGAGATGATCGACACTTTGGTATTTTGGCCGGGCAAGTAAATCGGGTGGTTTTGTTTGTTCACATATTGCTCCATAACGAACGGTGACTCATCGGAGAAAACCAAATTCGGCAAATAGCCACTTTCGTGCAAGCGTAACAGCTCCTTTGCTCTTTCCACTCTAACTTTTTTGCGTATTTTGGAATTTCAAGGCCTTAAATCCAAGATGATCTTTCAATATGTTCGCCTTAGGAGCCATTTTCTGCCGCTACGGCGCGGATTCCGAGCCAATTTGGCCTTCACCTTCCGAATGATATCCGGCGATGTTGCAGTGCGTTTCGGTCCACCACCATGGCGTTTTGCAATACTGCCAGTATCGTTATAACGATTTATGGTGCGAAACACAAACATTTTATTCACTTGCAGATGTTTTAACTGGTTAACAATCTGCGGCTGTGGTTTTCCAGCCAAAAATAGAGCAATCACGCTTGAATTCCATTGCGGATAAATTTTTCCTAAATATTTTCCACTAAAATGCTTTTGTACGCTTGTAAACAATGGAATGAATTGTCATTAGTGTAAATTTGTATGATTGCCACCGACCCCGGGGCTAGACCACTTCCAAATTTTTACAAAAAATACTGTCCATCGGAGATACACATGTGTATAAAATTTGAAGAAAATCGAGTACATTTATTAAAATATTTGTATGGGAGCCCCCCGGCCCCGGGGCCCAAAATTTTAACAGAAGTGTTGCCATGGGAGATACACATGTGTGCAAAGTTTCAATAAAATCGGGCTTTAGGAAGTGGGTTACAAATTGATCACATGATTTGGTGTGTCAGTCCGTAAGCCAGCCAGCCAGCCACGGGCACGCAAAGTTAATACAGAGAATTTAAAAAAAACCCTTTGAATTATATTGAATCATTATTATTTTACACTAGTGACCCGCCCCGGTTTCGCACGGGTAACACTAATTATCTATAGCTAGATGACTTCTGGTGGATGGATGGGGCGGTCATGTACGAAGTTTTAGCAGATATCTAAAGGTACTGTGCCTTGCAAGGCCCAAGAAAAAATAAACACATATATTTAAAGCAAATGGGAAAATATATTTTTATTAATTCACCTTACGGCCAGCGGATAGACAATGTTTTTTGTTTTTTTATTTGGAGTAAAAACGAACGAATTAATTCTTCGGTGTGCCAACTCGGGAGCAAGCCACATACAATTGGATGTGTGAAAAACATGAACTTTCCAAATTTAAGCCAGCAAAAATTAACGATTGGCCTAGTGCTTTGTTGATGGTTATAGTAATGGCAAAACGCAAAGGGAACTGGATCGGTGATACAACCTTCATTCCGCGTGGTTCCAATGAATTCAAAAATTTAGCCGGATAATTGACGGCTTTTTCTTCGATTCATTTGTATTGGACTTTTTCGCCTGGCGGTTTCAATTTGCTCATTGAGCTTGTTGACATCATAATTTTTTGGTGCCAAAATTGCACGTTTGCGCAGCCGATCCGGATTTGTGTAGGTGGTTGTTGCACTTGGGAATACCTTGTCGACAAGAGCTTAAATATTCAATTACATTTGAGAGAAGTTCGGCGTGAACGAAATCTCATTCGTGGTGCGATCAATTGAAACTTTGGTATTTCCTATGTCCAAAAGTTGTTTCAAGAATGCGTGGGCAGACGGGTTCTGAAGCAAATTCACACGTATGTTCATCGTGATTATTTCGACTCGGATCCAAAGATATGATGATTTCAAGCATGCGTTTATTTTATCTGCGGGCATTGATCGCGGAACAACACCCAACGTTTGCCGGAAATCACCGGCAAGAAGAGCAAGAGCGCCTCCCATCGGTTTGTTGTTTCCTCGAAAACCACGCAGATTCCGGTCAAGCTCTTCGAGCGATTTCTTATGGGCCATGGTGCATTCATTCCAAAATATAATTTAGCACGTTTTAAGGATTGTGGCCATGCCGGAGTTTTTGCTGATGTTGCTAGTTGGTGTTTGAGTGTGGTTTAAATTCAATGGAAGCTTGAATGCTCAGTGCGCAGTGCGTCCGCCGTCCAATAGCGTTGATGCAATTCCCGATGATACCACTGCGAGTGCCATCTAATTCAGCATTCGATCCTATGCCAATATCAAATTGATGAGCAATGTTTTGCCTTTTCCTACTGGTGCATCGAGAAAAAAAAATCCACCATTTCCGTTTGTTACACGTTTCATGATATTGTCGTCACAAGCATTTTTTTGATCAGCAACCAACCATCTTGTTTGAGCTCCCACATATTGTTGCCGTTTCTGTGGCTCTCAATGTAGACGCTCTGTTGCACATTTGTTGAAATGCTTGCGTTCTGCTTCAGTTTCTGTGGTCCCGCTTTTGTCGAAGCCGCGATTCTCGTTCGCCTTCCGTTTCTATGGCTCTCGATGTAGACGCTCTGGTGCGCATTTGATGAAGCCGCGACTCGTGTTCTCCTTCCGTTTCTGCGGCTATAGACAAAGATGATCGGTCCCGCTTTTGTCGAAGTCACGATTCTCGGTTGCCTTGCGTTTCTGTGGCTCTCGATGTAGACGCTCTGTCGCGACTTTCCTGAAGACGTGATTTGCGTTCATCAGCTTTTTCAGCTGCTCTTCTTTCCTTCATATTCTTCGATATATGTAGAAGTTTTTACCAATGGCTCTTTTTTTTTTGTGGCAATTTTATAAACGGTAATCGTGCAAAAGAAACAATGATGAACGAATGAAAATGCAAATTTACACGCGCAAATGAAAACAAATCATCCATAGAATTCGCCGATTGACCGGTTTGAATATGATTTGCTCGCGAATAAAACACTGGCAATCGAATAAAAAAGCGAATGTACACGAACAAATCAAAACAATTAAGCGAACAAATGCATGCATTTTGCTATAACTTACCTTGAATATCCTTAAATACGCTTAATCAATCAATTTATATTGAGAATAGTAAACAAAATTTTAATTTGTTCAGTTCAGGCCTAGGAAATTATATGTTACTTAAGTATGAAGCACTTCTTAAAGAATGATTTACTTTTGGGAGAGATCAGGGTATTTAAGCGAAAATTTTACACATTTTTTAAAATGTAATTTTGTATTAATTTGTAGGGAAAATATGACACAAAATTTCCAAAAACCCACAAAAAAAGCTCTTTTGATCCGATTACTACCAAACAGGATAACCCGCTGGGCTTATCTGAAGATTGCCTGCAAATTTCATCAAAATCGGTCCAGCAGTTTTGGAGTCCATAACATACACACATACCCATTTGTATATATATTCTCAATTTGGTTTGGATTTGGCTCATTGGCTAGCCTATCGTTAATAAGTGAATAATTTAAGCGATTAGCACATATGTTTAGAAGTAATTTTTTTAAGAAGCATCAAATAAATTAAAACGACATAAAATGAACACAGAGGAAATGTCAGATTTTATAACGCGGGTGGTATCAGATGCCACTAATGAATTAAAATTGCAAATTGAAGAGTTAACTAGGGAGTTAGAAAATTTAAAACCAGGTGAACCTTTAGTTCCATACACTGCTATCACAATTAACCCACATATTCTGGGAGGTGAGCCTTTAGACGTAGTTAAATGTTTACCACAATTTAATGGCTCTAACTACGTGAGCTGGCGTACAGCCGTACAAAACTGTATGAAGATATACGACCCAGTGAAAGGCGGCAGTAGATTCTATTCAGTTACGAATATATTTAGGAATAAAATAATAGGACCCGCAAATGACATACTAACTTCTCACGGAACTCCGTTAAACATTGACATATGATCAAGTAAATAAAACCCTCACCTTAATCATAAATAACACAATAATGACTTACGGACAACAAAAATCCGAAAAAAGTTGCTTAATAAATGTCGCCAGATCAGATGCTCTGAGAACATTTGTCTTAGGTTTAAGGCAACCAACGTCACAGGTAGTTTTTTCATTAAATCCAAGTGATTTACCAAATGCACTAGCTCGCGCATAAGAAATAGAGACTAATATGGTACAGTTTAGAGATAATTTACCAAAAACCCATAGGACATTACCTATAACTCCTACATTCAATCAAGAAGGAATAAATAATAATGTGACTCCGCACCGTATTGTACCAAGAACATCTCACTATCAAAATAATTATCAACAGCCTAGGCACACGTTTCCGCAGAACAATCCACAGAAAATGGATATTCCAAACAGCGGACAATTTAGGAGGGAAACCTAAAGTCATCCAAACCAGAATAGGTCTTATAATATTTCACGGGATTATAATAATTATAGCAATAATAACGAAAGTCGCAATAACCAAAATAACTATCAACCAAAACAATCCGTTTGTAACAGAGAGAGCAATAGCGATCAAATAGTTATAAAAGCTCCACGTTTAAACAATTTAAATGAAAGTGAAGATTTTTTTAGAATATGGCACGACCTGCATTGCACCTATAAGACACACAGCAACGCAGGTCGTATATTTAAAATTCTCATTGATACAGGAGCGACCCATAATTATGTCAACAGTGAGATGCACACGAAAACGTTAAAAGTTAGGTCCCAAGTAAAAAGCGTTCATGGAACCACTATAATCCATGAATATCAAGAAATAAATTTATGAGGTATTAAAGATAAGTATTACGTACTTCCAGAATTAACAGAGTACGACGTAGTATTAGGAGTTAAAACATTAAAGAAAATAAATGGAGTAATTAACATAGGTCAAGGAACGTTAGAATATGAAACGGGTACCCTTCTTTTCGACGAACACCTGCTAAATACTCTTCACATAGAAGGTAACACGTCATAAGATTGAAAGAATTATTAAAGAAAAATCAGGGTATATTTACACGACGACAATTATCTTCCATTTAACACAAATGTTGAATGCGATATTCCCACCGCTCCGGGGACCCGATATGGTCAAAACAATATCCATATCCTCAGAGTGCTAATCAGTTCATTAATTCCGAAATTAAGAATATGTCAGATTAGTTGTAGATTTTAAAAAGCTTAATGAATTTACTACAACTATAAAATATCCTCTGGCGGAGTTATCGGTAATTTTAAGGATTGGAAGGATGAAAATATTAGGAAAACAGCATATTCGGTGAATAATGGCAAGTACGAATACGTAATAATGCCATTCGGTCTTAAAAATGCCCCGGCAATATTCCAAGCTGCTATGGACGATATACTTAGACCTTACATAGAAAAATTCTGTCACGTCTATATAGACGATGCAATAATATTTTCTGAAACCGAAGACGAGCACCTCGTTCATATATTTAGAAACTATAATTAAAGCACTAAGCGAAGCTCATATGCCTACTAAAAACGAGAAATCTACTTACTTTAAACAAGAGGTAAAATTTCTAGGCTATGTTGTCAGCTGGAGTTGCATAAAGACAGACTCTGACAAAGTAAAGACCATTACCGAATACCAAGAGCCAAAGACAATAAGAAGTTTTTTAGGTATGGCCGGATATAATAGGAAATTTATACAAAATTTCGCTCCCATAGCAAAACTTCTCACATTATTCCTTAGAGGAATTGAGAGCAATAAAAGTAAAACTATTATTATAGAATTCACCCCAGAAGCTACTAAAGCGTTTATAGCTATTAAGAACAAATTATTGATTTCAGCAAGAAATTTGAATTGATCACTGACGCAACTAATAATGGCATAGGCGCTGTACTTAGTCAGGAGGGGAAACCAATTACGTTTATTAGTAGCACACTCAGCGGTACAGAGCAAAATGATGCAACCAACGAAAAATAATCTTAATCTTAATATTCTATACCCATAAAAACATGTTCCTAACCATGATAGACAGTTTCTCTAAATATTTAGTTGTGACAGAGGTAAAAGATAAAATAGAAGCCAAGAATAGAGCATATTGAGTATATTGCCTATATTCGGTATAGTTGATACTGTTATTACCGATAACGGAAGATCATTTTGCTCAGAAGCCACAAAATTAAATATAGCCAGACTTAACATTAAGCACTATAAAACACCCGTTAATCACAGTACGACAAATGGTATAGTAGAAAAGGTACATAGTACGCTCACAAACTCATTAGACTTAGTACACATTCGAACTCACATCGGACAATCGATACATAATTTGTGAACAACACCAAGCAGATCGGCTCATTAAGAAAAATAAATAAAAAATACATTTTTAAATTTCTTTCCCTTCTTAATTGGAACAATTTAACTCGTTGCACCAATATATATTTTTCTTAATTACGCACTTACTAACTTGTTTATTCCTGTTCAATGAAATTTTTTTATGTTAAAATATATCTTTATGATTCATTTGAGTACATTTGCCACATTTTCTCTAACATTAGAATGTACTCATCTTAATTTAATAAAAACTTAATTCAATTTTAATTTTATTTTGTTTAATGTAGTAATAAAATAAAACATTTTACTGTAATCTATTTAGTTCCTAAGCTTGTATTAAATAAAGAAATCATTTCAATTATTGATGTAAAAATACAATTAAATATAAACCCAAAGGTATTTTTTACAATTGTTAGATTGAGAACAATAGTTTCAAATTAATATAATATATTTCAAAAATATATAATATATACAATATTAACAATGTGATTACAACAGGATTAAAGAGAGAGAAAAAACAAGAATAAAAAGAAAGAAAAAAAGAAACAGTGTGTGTGATCGGTTCGGTACATCAATTTGAAATAAGAGAGAAACAAAATGTGTTTAGGGGTAGCAGCGACAGCTTCACGGTGTAGGCGTGTGACAACTGGAAGTAAGATCCTAATAGTGGAGAATATCGTAAATCAGTAGTTGGTTAGGTTGTTTATATTGATTATATGATTATGAATGAGAAAAGGGACGATCAATAGGTATAATATGACTGTAGTTAAGATGATTACGAGTTTTTTTTTTTTTTTTATAATTCACGCACGCTTCAAGGGGTTCGCACCCTTATAATGCTCGGCTATATGCTTGGCACAGCGTGGGCGTTAAGGAAGAGGAGGAGAAAAGAGGAGATGTCTATGAGCTTGTGTTTTGAATGCCTGTGGATCATAGTGATGTGGGAAGACAGAGCTTGGCAGAGCATTCCACATACGAGTTGTACGGCTGAAGAACGAATCCCTAAATTTAACTGTACGTCCGAAGATGGGCTTAAGGGTAAACTGATGAGCATTTAGAGCGCCACGAGTATTGCGGTTGAATTCAAGGAGAGGTGGCATGCAGCTGGCTATTTCTCTTGAGCACCGCTGGTAGAAGAAGCGATAAAACAGTGACAAGCAAGAAACGTTTCTGCGGTTTTCAAGAGAATCAATCGATTTCGCTATATTTTCGTCACCGATAAGTTTTATCGTGCGGTTTTGTATTCTATCTAGCTGATGCAAAGTAGTCTTAGGCGCACCAGACCAGATATGGCAATTGTACTCAAGTTTTGGGCGAATAAAAGCCTTGTAAATGGTAGCCAGCTCAGAGGGAGTGAAATATTTCTTGCACCGGGCTAGAAAACCTAAACATTTCGCAGCATTTTTAGCGACGGTAAATATGTGGTCATTCCAACGAAGCTTGTCGTTAACGCACATACCGAGAATTGCGAGATTTTCGGTTTCCTCGATGCAAGTGCCATTCATGGATAATGGCATGGGGTTTAGGACGCTTGAACGACAGGAGACAGCATTGGGTTTTGGAAGCGTTAAATTCTACTCGATTGATTTCTCCCCATTGTATTATGCTGTCAAGGTCAGAATTTAACGTGCTTAACATACGAAGTTGTTTGAGTTCCACATCAGAGGTGGAGGGACGTTAGTCAAACTTATATGAGAAGCTGAGAGTGCTGTCGTCAGCGAAAGAGTGAATTGGATTAGAAGTCACAGATAAGAGATCATTAATAAAAATGAGAAAGAGTGTCGGGGACAGAACAGAGCCCTGGGGAACGCCAGCATTTATGTGGTGTATTTCAGATTTGAAACCGTCTAAAACAACTTGAATTGAGCGGTCCAAAAGATAGCTTCTAATCCATTGAAGCAGTTTATCATCGACACCATAAGCACGCATTTTAGACAAAAGAGCTTGATGCCAAACTCTGTATAATGCCTTTGAAATATCGAGTGCAACAGCTTTGCTTTCTCCAAAATGATGCAAAGATCGGCTCCATTGTTCGGTGAGATAAACCATCAAATCACCAGTAGAACGTTGCCCACGAAACCCATACTGCCGGTCACTAAGGATTACGTTGGTTTCAAGATATTTCTTAAGCTGATAATTGATCAGCGTTTCCATGACCTTGGAAAGAATGGATGTAAGTGCTATGGGTCGGTACGAAGAAGGAGACGACGGTTCGCCTTTTTTGGGTATGGGCTGGACAAATGCTGTTTTCCAACTTCTCGGGAAGAGTCCAGAAGAATAGGATAGATGGAAAAGCTTACGCAATGGTAATGCCAGCTTGGAAGAACACCTCTTCAGAGCTAATGGAGAAATATCATCTGGACCAGCGGATTTGTGTGTGTTGAGATCATTTAAAACTCTAGCAACTGCACGAGTACGAAAAAATATCTGTCCCATAGAGTGTTCAATACTCTGAGGTGCAGGAGGCGGCAATGCACAATCTGGAAGCGTAGAGCTAGCTGTGAAATGCGCAGCAAACAGATTGGCCTTGTCCATAGAGCTGACAACTGGAATGTCATTATAAATGAGCGTTGGAATCGACGACGAGGCTGAATTTTTGATTCTTTTCACGAAAGACCAAAAATTTTTACTACCTTTGGGACATTGTAGTATTTTTTGCCTTAATTTTCGGTCGTAGGCGAATTTGACTCGCCGAAGATGGGCATTGCAATCATTTCTTGCTCGTTTAAACTTTTTTCGGTTTTCCTCGGAAGGGTTTGCTTTGTAAAACCGAAAGCATACCTCTCTAATCCTAGAAGCCTCTTTACAGCTCAAATTCATACCATCCATCTTCCTTTGATTTAATAGATTTATTCATAAAAGGGATAAACTTTCTCATACCAATAAGAATGATGTTTGTTATTGCATCAGCGGCGGCATCCAAGTTGCTATCGCGAAACAATAGCGACCAGTTATAACTCCCAAAGAAGTTGGTAAGGCCGTCCCAATTGGCTTTCTCGTATTGCCATACTATTTTTTTGGGAGTTTTTTCTCTAACTACGTGGTTTATTAACGAGAAATTAGCTGATACTACACAATGGTCTGATGAGCCTAGGGGCGATAATACATTGACGGAGTATTTATCAGGACGAGAGGTAAGGAACAAGTCAAGGGTGTTTGCGGAATGATTTGCAATGTCAGGTATTCGTGTAGGCTCATTTACAAGCTGAGTAAGGTGATTAAACTCAGCGAATAACTCAACACACCTTCCTCCGAGTGTTGTCTGGCCAGAATGGTTGGTAAAGGTGAAAACGGGAATGGAATCCCTTATGTTTAAAGGCAGGGCATTCCACAGATGAGCGGATCTTTTGATAAAAAATTGCTCCATAAAGTTATGGGAGTGTGAGGGAAGAATAAGGTGTTTGGTCCTGGAAGATAGCGCAAATCTGAGGTTAGAGAAGAGATAATTAGGCGAGCGTCTTTTTATGATTTTATAAAGGAAGTTTAAGGTCCTAATGCTAAGGAAGTTAGTACCCAGGAAATCAAACGCAGGGTAAGAGATATGATCACGTATCGAATTGAATACAAGCATTAAAGCATAGTTTAAGACGATGAATATTATTTAGGTTAGTGCCGGAATATAATTAGGCTCCGTTTATAAAATTTGGCATTATAAGGGAGTGTACCAATTTGATTCTGAGTTTGATAGGGAATAAGTCTTGGCAGAGAAAAAGCTTACGAAGATACATATGTGTGCAAAGTTTGAACCGGGTTAATTTAGAAAAAATTAATATTAGAGCCCCCTTCACTTCAAAAATTTTTCAAAAACTACATGTGGCCCATTCGCTCCAAAAATTTTACAAAAACTTTTGTCCATCGGGATAAACGTATGTTTAAAATTTGAAGAAAATCGGGCTAATTTTAAAAAAAAAATTATACGGGCACCCCTCGGGCCCATTCGCTCAAAAAATGTCCAAAAATTTTGTCCATCGGAGATACACATGTGTTGTAACGAAGTCGATTTAAATCGACTACGTCACACACCCTACGACTAATGTCCGAAACGTCCGTCCGCTCAAAACACAACATGCATATACGCACAGCCGTACGGCACACACAAAATGCAGCCAACAAACAGGCAGTCATACTGTGTCGTACAACCTACATATCATGCAGTCGACAAGACGTATATATACGTGCCAATATATCGTATAATACACACCGGTTAGCATATATAGTTGAATGTCGCCTGTAAATTGCAAGCACTGGTCCACATGTCATTACCCAAGTACCTATTGGAATTTCACTTCGGTGATAAAACACCATTAAATTCCTAACTAGTTATTATTTCAAAGCAATGACATGAGGACCAGAAACACTAGGCAAGTCGTCGAAAAATTACTGCGACCTGAGTAATGTCTCGATGTTCTATACGAACCAAGCAACCATACCGTTCCATCCCAGCACCATTCCGTCGCGTGCAATTGCATTAGCCCTGACTGATATATATTCACTCGGCTCATGCAGTATATTCGCACCGTTACACAAAGCACCGAATGATTTATATTCACTCTGCCTTGTGAAGCGGTGCCGCACTATTCGTACCGAAGTCCGAATATTCCCGGCATAGGTGACTGAGTGAGTCAGAGTGCTCAACTCAGTTTCACCCCAGTTATCGTACACTCGCCGAGGCACTGACTGATCTTTATATCCACTCTGCCTCGACGATAGTGTACACCGTCTGTCCTGATGTACAAACGCCCGAGCCAATATTGACACAATAGCTCTGTTCCACACAAACGCGTACCCATCCAGGCACTGAATGATATATATTCACTTTGCCTTGGTAGTGGTGCCGCACCGTCCGTACTAGAGTACGAATCCCAATGAGTGAGTACTACACTCACGCAATACACAGCAAGGTACTAGCGGACCCTCTGCTCGACTAGTACCCCGTCAAACCCTCCTCCCGTTCCTTCTCCTGTAGTAGTATTAGTATTAGTATTAGCATTAGTAGCATTATCGTAGAAAAATAGGTTTAAGTATACCGACGTTGTAAACGTATGCACCGAAATAAATATAAGGAAAAATAAAATGGAAAAATAAAATGAAACATATGTTTATTTTAATTTGTAACACTCCGCAACACGAACCCTGGGTGACCGGCGAGCGTCACCCGAGCAAACACGTTACAGTCTATAAAATTTTACCAAAATCGGGTTAATTTTTATTTTAAATTTGTATGAGGCCCCATGACCATAGGGCCCGGTATCTGTAAATTTTTTACAACATGTGTTGTCCATCGGAGATACACATCCTGTGCCCCATACATAAGGAGATATTACAACCTGCAGCAATTATCGTAGTATAACGTTGTTGAATACCGCGTATAAGATTTTCTCATCTATCCTTCAAATGTCATGGAACCACATTTTCTAGAAAAACATTTGCTAGAAAAACATTTTCTCGAAAAACATTTGCTCGAAAACATTTTCTCGAAAAACATTTGCTCGAACGTAATTTTTTGGTAAAATAAATAACCGAAAAATTTTAAAAAAAACTCTCGTTTCGCGAACAAAAATTACTCGCGATAGTTTTTAGAAGGATGAAAACATAGACTATTTAGTTTTCGAGAAAATGTTTTTCTAGCAAATGTTTTTCGAGCAAATGTCGTTGTATACATTTTCTAGCAAATGTTCTTCGAGTAAATGTTTTTCGAGTAAATGTTTTTCGAGAAAATGTTTTTCGAGCAAATGTTTTTCGAGTAAGTGTCTGGGTACCCCTTCAAGACAGGATAGCCCCATACGCTAAAGACATCACTGGTCCATACCAGTTTAGCTTCATCCCAGGCAAATCAACAACTGATCAGCCTCACACCCTTAGGCAGGTGATGGAAAAATGTCTAGAGTATCAAAACTCACAACACCATCTTTTTATAGACTTTAAAGCCGCCTATGATAGTATAGCCAGAGTAGAACTTTATAAAGCCATCAGAGAATTCGGCATCCCAAATAAACTGACAAGACTTTGTAGGTTGACCATGACCAATGTTATAAGCCAAGTAAAAATATCCGGATCACTGTCAAGCGCTTTCAACATCTTCAACGGGCTCCGACAAGGAGATGGACTGCCTGCGTCCTCTTCAACCTGGCGTTAGAGAAAGATATCCGAGACTTTGACGTAACAGCGAGAGGAACAATCCTCTATAAATCCATTCAGATACTGGCTTACGCAAACGATATTGACATCGTTGGTAGAAACCGAAGAGCTGTACAGGAAGATTTCAGCCAGATCGAGCAGGCGGCACGAAATCTGGGGCTGCACATAAATTAGAGCAAAACAAAGTACATGGTGGCCACGTCTGCGAGTAGAAGATCCAACATTGGTCCCTCAATTCAAATATTGGAGCGCGAATTTGAAGTAGTGCAATCCTTTAACGATCTCAGGTCAACTGTAGCAGCCGATAACAGCATGGAACCAGAGATACGCGCACGGTTGTTAAAGCAAACAATGGTCATACCAGTACTTACAAATGGATCCGAGACTTGGGTGCTTAGCAAAAAGCATTCTGAACTCTTAGACGCGTTCGAGAGAAAAGCCTTACGGAGAATTGTTTGCCCCGTATGTGAGGAGGGACGATTCCGGAGACTTTGTAATGATGATCGCGTTACCGCGATGTTGACATCGTGTAAAAAATTAAGCTCGGTAGGCTCCGGTGGGCAGGACACCTAGCTCGCATGAGCGAATAGGATCCTGCTCGGAAAGTCCTTTGCGGTAGGATTTATGGAACGCGACAGCGAGGCCGGCCAAACCTACGCTGGAAGAGTGTCGTAGACCAGGACGCCCAGAGTTTAGGGATGCCAAACTGGATGACATCGGCTCGAAATCGGGACCGGTTGAGAGACTTTTTGCGGGAGGCCAGGACCGGACCCCGCAGTTGGTTAGTTGCAGCCCAATTTTACACAGAGGTTAGGTCCTCGTTGATTTTGGAGACAAGAGAAGTCAAGTCTGTAGTTTTGGCAGCATGAATAATTTAGACGTCATCAGCAAAGAGATCGGCTGGACAATGGTTTAGGGCAAGGGGAAGATCATTGATGAATACACAGAACAGTAAGGGTCCTAGGATGGTCTCTTGGGGAACTTCTTTAAAAATAGACAAAACCGAGGATCTATAGATGTGGATTGGGATCTATCGGAGAGAAGGGAACGAATTAGTTTAACAGCCAAGCTGATTATAGTTTACTATAAAGAATGCCGTCAAAAGCTTTAAGAGAAATCCAGTAGCAGAAGGATAGTGACCATGTTGAGGTTGGTGTTTCTACGAATTCTTTTTGTAATATCTAGCATGGTAGAAGTAGTACTGCGAAATTTCCTAAATCCACTTTGAAATTCATAAAGGTAAGTGCTATTGTTCAGAAGCGTAGCAAGTTGATCTTTGAAAAGGCGTTCACATATCTTTGATGACGAGGACCTGTTTCCAAACTGATGGAAAAGAAGAGGTAGTGAGTACGATGTTCATAATATTCAAAAGATGTAAAGAGGAAATACTGATTTTATAAATCATATTAGAATGCGGTCGACGCCAGTGGAGTTGGAGGTCGATGATACTGCTTGCTATAGCTCATCAAGACTAACGTTGCTAAAAGAGTGAGTCTGCGAGGTACTGCTAGGCTCAATAATATAAACTATTGGAGAAGGGGCTTTTAGTTGTGAAGCAAAGTATGAATTGACTGATTCAGGAGCAAGATTACATAGATTGGAATGAGGATCAGTGACAATGCCAATATTACGGATTTTACGCCAAAGAAGCTTTGGATGTTGGTTGGTATTAAAGATTTCTTAGAGCGTCTTTTTAATGAATTAACTTTGTTACGGTTCTTACAATAAGTCCTCCAACGGATATTCATTGAAGCAACCAATTATAGATCCTTAAGAACTATGGCATGTGAAATGGCGGGGGACATCCAAGGGCATGCCTTAGGTGATATTCGACGAGCGCGGATAGGGACGTCGAGATTAAATAAGGTCAACAATTATGAATTGGTATGGCGACTTGAAAATCGATATCGGATAATTCGAAGATTAAATCTAAATCAGTATAGTTCAGAATAATTTAGTTTAAGTCCAGATTGGAGTAATCACGGTAGTTGAAAGTAATGGGAGCCAAATTAGGTTTGGGCAAGCCGAGTGAAAAGAATAAAAAGGCATGCTTGGAGATGTGAGGTATCCAGAATTGTTTAGCATGGGATTTAAGGAGATATAAATTACTTACAATGAAAAAGTCGATTTTTGATGTAAATTTTTTAGTTAAGTCGTAGTGTGATGGCTGCGAGCAGGTTACAGCCAGCTTTAGTGAAAAATGAATAGTAGAAGATAGAATAAATGGGTTAAATAAATTAACATTAAAATCTCCCATTATGATATTACTATAGCGTGGTCCAAAGAATTCAATGGCTTCAGACAGGCATTCGAGATTGCCACTAGTACGATAAACTTCACCAACTTAAAGGAAAATATTAGCCAAAGAGACTTCGACAAAAACGAATTCCAAGGAGGACGACATGTCAGACTTGAGGGTGATTTTAGTTTTAAATGGAGACGAAAGATTGAGAGCTACTCCTCCAACTAGGCTTTGGGCATTGAAGTGTCCAACATTAAAAAGTGGCGTCTACCATATATTAATTCGGTCCTTAAAATCGAGCTGTCACTCGCCACCGGAAGCAGGTTATCCCTATCCTATGATATGGAGAGTTAGTTGATGTAACACACGGAAATATCACACTGCTAGAAGAAAGAGCGAGATAACAATAGAAATATAAGTACTAAGCATGAATGTTGTTAAAACTATTATAATGAAGAAATTATTAAATTTATTCTTAATGATCATAATCATAGTATTGAAAAAGGAAGGAGTTAACCGGAAATACTCGCTGAAGAACTAGTTTCGTTCAAGAAGAGTTGAACTTGATCTTGGAATTGGGCGAAAGTTTATCTCCATGATTATTCATAATGTGCACACGTCCATTGAATACAAATACTTTCGATTGTTTTTCTCACCTTTTTATGTTAATACAGAAGCGCTTAAGAATGGCGACATGCGGTGGAAGGTTATCATTAAAGTATACTCTAGAATGTGTATCGCCGCCAATGATACTGGAAAGTTTTAATTTTTTGAAGAATTCGCGCATGAGCTTGTTTCGGGCTGTTGGCGAAATGAGCAATAATGGCCCCAGGAATTTAGTTAAGCTTACCACAGGAGATTATGTCACAGTCCGGAATGTTGCATTTAAAAGCAAGTTTAATTTTGTATAGATTTCCTTTAGTATCAACAAGATCCAGAGGAAGACCGTAAATTACTACATCATGCCTAAGGTGATGTTAATCGAGCCTTTCAATATTAGAGGTTGATTTGGAGATTAGAATCATATATTCATTTTTCGATGCGTTCAATCATAGCGATGAAAGCTCGAAGTGATGCTTTTTCAATATTAGTCTCGAATCCGGTTTGATAGGTTATGACAGACTCATTGGATTCAGAAAATTGTAGATCGGCGACTTGGGTCTCAAGCGATGAGAGTGCAAGCTTAAGCGGCTTTTTTTAATGATTAAAGCAGCGGAAGAATTTAGTTCATTAGACGTGAAGGTTTGAAACTCGCTGAGTGCATCCTTAAGATCAGCGAACTTGGCTTTGAAAACATCAGTGATATTTGTTTTCTTAGGCTTACACGAACTGCAGAACCAGCTAACAGCATCTAAATTTGATAGGAACTCGTAGAAAGTAGAATTGATGACTGTACATTTGAGGTCAAACCAATTATCGTATAGTTCACAACAGCTATCAGTAACCTCAAAATTACAGCTAGCACACATCTGTTTCTTGTTTATGGCTTAAGATTTTCCAGGGACCATGATTAACGAAGTGAAATCAGCAGTGGTCAAAGGTAGCGAGGCAAAAGTGGCGGAAAATTTGGACCACAGATTAAGTAAATTACGAAGTACAATTATTGCGGCAATCTAGGTTAGAGCTCCAGTATTAAGGATTACAATTCAATTTCCATTTGTAGCCGGTGTAGTAAACGGTTCATATTTAATAACTGCATGCAGAAAAGGCGCAAAACATTCTCCACTTGTTGTTTTTGATTAATAGGTATTGTTTTTTGTATTTTTAGACCACCAAATAAGAAACTAATATTAAAAGCACAATAGCATTCAAGTAGTAGTTCAATTCAACTGTTAGGTTATGTTTTGTATGTTATTAAAAAAAATTTCATTATAATCACTTGTGTATATTTTTCGTTTTTTTCTCATTTAAAAATTAGTTGATTTTTAATTAGAAAGTAATTGTCCAATGACACAGCGATTATTTATTCAACATTTTTCAATATATGAAAACTGAGTATTACGAAGTTATGCGCTAATACAGTCCACTTGTCTAGATTTCCAAAATGTTGGATGATGTTCCACGTTTTTTTAGTTTAATTTGTTTATTTTAATTTGCTTTAATAAATTGAGCTCGTAAAAATTTCATTCAGTGAGAAAGAGTTGACGAAATGAATTAAAAATGATTAAAGGTGATATGAGCATACAGGGTGTACAAGAATTCGTGGCACAAACGAAACAGGGTAATAGCGAAGGTCATTTCCAACCAAAATAGCCAAATGAAGTCTTATCGAATTGTTGATGGTTAAAAAGTAATTCCATTTTTAGTATTTTTGGGTAAAATCGCATACGCCGCCACTAAAAAATTAATTAAAAAAAAACCAACAGTTATTTTGTTTATGTTTATTTTTTAATACGATCTGAAAGAGTGTGCCTTTCCAATAAAGTCATTTTTATAAACTTTTTTATCTTCTGTCAAATTAAAACAATAGATTTGTGCTGTATTTTTGTTTCCCAAAATTTTTTGATTGATTTTTAAGTAGCTCTGGCGGGAAAACAATGAAAAACAATGTACGTTCGTTTGTGCCACGAATTCTTGTACAGCCTGTATATAATAAAATTATTGTAAAAGTTATTGTAAAAGATGAACTCTATTATATATGGTAGATGAAATTATTAAATTATTATTTTCGAGTGCAAACACAACCTCTCTCGTCGAGTGTCAATCTCAAACGGTCTAAAATTAAGAGTTAATTTTCTTTCTAGGCTTTTTATAACATCATGTACGGGAGATACCCAAATACATACTATATACCTCCAATTCCTAATTAGTCAATATATATACGGGTGTGGCAAACCTACAGACAAGATAATTTAAATTAAAATTGAAAAATTAAACAATTATATTATTTTAGAATATTATTAATAATATGAATAGAATATTATTAATAATATTCTATAATATCTACTGAAAATGGAATTTTATATTCTAAATCAATATAGGAAAATAAAATTAATTATTATTTATTCAATTAAAAATAATATTAATTGTTTAATTTTTCAATTTTATAGAGTGGAGTAAGCAGCACGAAAAGAAATTCATTATGAATTTTAATTAATTTAAATTAATTCATGTTATAAATCCTCAAATGTACGAGACTCTCGTTGACGATCTGGAACAAAGAATAGAGCAAAACGTTAATATCAATCACCCTATCTTTCCCATGAAAAACAGCAACAAGAAATCATAGTCAATAAATTATCACTTAGAAAAATTAACGAAATCACAAACTGTAACAATGAAATACTTAAATTGATAAAGCCTAACGAAAGTACCAAAAACAAATTAATTTTAAATTTTAAATATAGATTAGAATTAAGTAAAGAAGAGATGGTAAATATTCAATACGCAATCCATTGGGCTAAAGCCAATATAATAAATTCTTTTATCTTATCTAATTCCGGAAAATATCTAATTTAACAGAAATTATATTTAAAAATGAGAACATTCCTTATGAACATAGACGAAGCGTTAGAATTTGCCGAATCCGATGTAAAAAATATAATTTTTATTGTAAGTCTACCGACAACTAAAGTAGAATCTTGTGAAACAATTGTAATCAAAACTGTTAAAAAAGGATGCTTAATTAATAAAATAAGTTTTCATTCAATTTTACAATGTAACAACATTGAATTGAATTGAATCTAATTGTAAATCTTATAATAAGCTATATATATGTCCTTCAGACAATGTCGTGTGCATAAGCAACACTTTGTGTATACCGAACCTACTAAATAGCCGCCCACCTAATTGCACCACAATAAAAAACCAACACCTCCCGGCAACCGAAGAATTCCTTGTAGGAATAATATTTTTAAACTAATATGATGGACCACTAAACTAAAACAATGGCACGGTACAACTTAACGGAGCATTCATCATACGATATAATAATTCAACAATAGAAATCGTCGACATGCTTTACACATCAAGTAAATTCATAATCATAATCATAATGATCGTTTTTAAAAATGTTATGCGAAAAACAGCTTTACAAATCCATACAGTTATCATCGGAAATAAAGATGATCCACAGATCTTAAATTCAATTCCAATTCCCTTATCCACCCCAAGATCGAATTACATCAATTTCAATACCTCTGGAAACCGATTGGTTTGTCGTCATTACGTCAAACGAACTCGTTCTAAGAAGGACGGAGTTAACACAGCAAAAATGATAAACAGCTAAAATTACCTAACGCAAAAATTCTAAATAATTTTCACACAAACTTCTGCTGACAACATTTTAAAGCATCGGATTGCAGCTTGCAGTCGTGAGAAACGCTGAATATAAGATATGACTAGAACTCACACATCCGTTGCATCGGCAACAAACTAAACAGGTGAAGCTTATGTTCTAGGTATTTTTGAATTGTTAGTTTAGTTTTGAGTAGTCAATCATTAAGCACGAAGGGTACAAATAAAAAAAATTTTTTTTATAAAAGTCAATCTAAAGACTTAACTTATATGCTAATAATCTAATATATAAAAATCTCTTGTCACGGTGTTTGAGGCTCAACTACTCCGAAACGGTATGTATATTTAGTAGGTATGAGAATAGGTTTTAAAGTGAAAAAAAATACCGCTAGGTGAAAAAAAATACCGCTAGGTGAAAAAAAAACAAAAAAAATTTTTGAGAACGACTGGACTGATTTGGCTATAGTCCGAACATTGTTTTTGTGGTAGTATTTATGGAACGATTTGGCTCAAATTCACACCATATAATATTTAAATAAAAAGAAAGTCGTGGACAAAATTTGGACCGTGGGCGTGGCGTCAGTGGGTGGGAGGTCAGTGGGCGGTGGTCAGCGGGATGGGGCAGCCGGGAAACGCGGGTGTAAGTGGGCGTGGCGTCAGTGGCCGGGTAGCAAAGCGCCCGGGAACAGCTAGTTCTAATATATAAAAATCTCTTGTCACGGTGTTTGAGGCTCAACTACTCCGAAACGGCTCGACCGATTGTTATGAAATTTTTTATGTATATTTAGTAGGTATGAGAATAGGTTTTAAAGTGAAAAAAATACCGCTAGGTGATAAAAAAAAAAAAAATTTAGAACGACTGGACTGGTTTGGCTATAGTCCGAACATTGTTTTTGTGGTAGTATTTATGGAACGATTTTGTTCAAATTCACACCATATAATATTTAAATAAAAATAAAGTCGTTGACATCGTATGCGTGGCGTCAGTGGGTGGGAGGTCAGTGGGCGGTGGTCAGCGGGATGGGGCAGCCGGGAAACGCGGGTGTAAGTGGGCGTGGCGTCAGTAGGCGCCCGGGAACAGCTAGTCTAATAAACAGGGTGTATCCGTTAAGGTGGCAAATACTTAAAGGGATGATTCCTTGGTTAATTTCGTGAAAAAAATCGTATGGGAGGGGGGGTCTATTGTCACCCCCTGCGGTGTACGTAGCGTTTTAATGCGAAGAGATGTACTTTTAACCTTACATCACTTCACACCCTGTAACTCTTGAACCCTTCTTGCTACAAGGCCACTGTTGGTCATTTTTGAAAGAAAATTAAATTTATAAGATCAAATAATAAACATTTTCTTAAATTCTTTAAACCGTTATCGATATAAACGTCTTCAAAATCCAAAAATCTTGTTTCTTTTCTAAAATTTTATTTTCAAACGCGAATATTTCGAAAATCGCTTTCGGATAATTTTTTTTTGACAAATGCAATAATAAAGCCTATTCAATTTTCTACAAATCCACATCACAATATTTATGCATTCGGTCAACAGGAGCAGGGTTAAAAGTGAAAGTTTCTAAAATGAACGAAGACGTACTTTTGACCTTACATGACTTCACACCCTATAACTCTTGAACCCTTCCAGATACAAGGTTACTATAAATCTTTTTGGAAAGAAGAGTACATTTTTAAGATCAAACAATCTACATTTTTTTAAATTATTTTAGGCATACTGATATAAAGGTCGTCAAATTCAAAACAACATTTTTTAAAATTATTTTTACCAACACGATTATTTCGAGAAATATTCTTGGATAAAATTTTTTGATAAATACAGTATTGAAGCCTGTTTAAATTCCTATAAAAACATGGCAAAATATTTATGCATTCTGTCAACAAGAGCGAGATAGTGTGGGTTGTGTTACTACTACTAAGCATAAGAAGGGTTGCATGACGTCCTAGTGTTCCTGCAGCAACAGTGCAACAAAATTACACGGGCAGTGGAGTGAAAAAAAATACCGCTAGGTGAATAAAAAAAAACAAAACAAAAAATTTGAGAACGACTGGACTGATTTGGCTATAGTCCGAACATTGTTTTTGTGGTAGTATTTATGGAACGGCTCAAATTCACACCATATAATATTTAAATAAAAAGAAAGTCGTCGACAAAATTTGGACCGTGGGCGTGACGTCAGTGGGCGGGATGTAAGTTCAGTGGGCAGTGGGTCAGTGTGTATGAGGTCAATGGGTGGGTGGTCAGTGGACGTGAGGTCAGTGGACGGGAGGTCAGTCCCCGCCCACTGACAGTGGGATGGGGCAGCCGGGAAACGCGGGTGTAAGTGGGCGTGGCGTCAGTGGGCGGGTAGCAAAGCGCCCGGGTACAGGCTAGTAAATTATAAAAAAAAGGTAGTGAAATATAAAATATACCTGTCTTCTAACTGTCGTTGCAATAACTCTTCTTTTTTTGAGAGGAGAGGAGGTGGCAAATACTTAAAGGGATGATTCCTTGGTTAATTTCGTGAAAAAAATCGTATGGGAGGGGGGGGGTCTATTGTCACCCCCTGCGGTGTACGTAGCGTTTTAATGCGAAGAGATGTACTTTTAACCTTACATCACTTCACACCCTGTAACTCTTGAACCCTTCTTGCTACAAGGCCACTGTTGGTCATTTTTGAAAGAAAATTAAATTTATAAGATCAAATAATAAACATTTTCTTAAATTCTTTAAACCGTTATCGATATAAACGTCTTCAAAATCCAAAAATCTTGTTTCTTTTCTTAAATTTTATTTTCAAACGCAAATATTTCGAAAATCGCTTTCGGATAATTTTTTTTTGACAAATGCAATAATAAAGCAATTTTCTACAAATCCACATCACAATATTTATGCATTCGGTCAACAGGAGCAGGGTTAAAAGTGAAAGTTTCTAAAATGAACGAAGACGTACTTTTGACCTTACATGACTTCACACCCTATAACTCTTGAACCCTTCCAGATACAAGGTTACTATAAATCTTTTTGGAAAGAAGAGTACATTTTTAAGATCAAACAATCTACATTTTTTTAAATTATTTTAGGCATACTGATATAAAGGTCGTCAAATTCAAAACAACATTTTTTAAAATTATTTTTACCAACACGATTATTTCGAGAAATATTCTTGGATAAAATTTTTTGATAAATACAGTATTGAAGCCTGTTTAAATTCCTATAAAAACATGGCAAAATATTTATGCATTCTGTCAACAAGAGCGAGATAGTGTGGGTTGTGTTACTACTACTAAGCATAAGAAGGGTTGCATGACGTCCTAGTGTTCCTGCAGCAACAGTGCAACAAAATTACACGGGCAGTGGAGTGAAAAAAAATACCGCTAGGTGAATAAAAAAAAAACAAAACAAAAAATTTGAGAACGACTGGACTGATTTGGCTATAGTCCGAACATTGTTTTTGTGGTAGTATTTATGGAACGATTTGGCTCAAATTCACACCATAAAATATTTAAATAAAAAGAAAGTCGTGGACAAAATTTGGACCGTGGGCGTGGCGTCAGTGGGTGGGAGGTCAGTGGGCGGTGGTCAGCGGGATGGGGCAGCCGGGAAACGCGGGTGTAAGTGGGCGTGGCGTCAGTGGCCGGGTAGCAAAGCGCCCGGGAACAGCTAGTTCTAATATATAAAAATCTCTTGTCACGGTGTTTGAGGCTCAACTACTCCGAAACGGCTCGACCGATTGTTATGAAATTTTTTATGTATATTTAGTAGGTATGAGAATAGGTTTTAAAGTGAAAAAAATACCGCTAGGTGATAAAAAAAAAAAAAAATTAGAACGACTGGACTGGTTTGGCTATAGTCCGAACATTGTTTTTGTGGTAGTATTTATGGAACGATTTTGTTCAAATTCACACCATATAATATTTAAATAAAAATAAAGTCGTTGACATCGTATGCGTGGCGTCAGTGGGTGGGAGGTCAGTGGGCGGTGGTCAGCGGGATGGGGCAGCCGGGAAACGCGGGTGTAAGTGGGCGTGGCGTCAGTAGGCGCCCGGGAACAGCTAGTCTAATAAACAGGGTGTATCCGTTAAGGTGGCAAATACTTAAAGGGATGATTCCTTGGTTAATTTCGTGAAAAAAATCGTATGGGAGGGGGGGTCTATTGTCACCCCCTGCGGTGTACGTAGCGTTTTAATGCGAAGAGATGTACTTTTAACCTTACATCACTTCACACCCTGTAACTCTTGAACCCTTCTTGCTACAAGGCCACTGTTGGTCATTTTTGAAAGAAAATTAAATTTATAAGATCAAATAATAAACATTTTCTTAAATTCTTTAAACCGTTATCGATATAAACGTCTTCAAAATCCAAAAATCTTGTTTCTTTTCTTAAATTTTATTTTCAAACGCGAATATTTCGAAAATCGCTTTCGGATAATTTTTTTTTGACAAATGCAATAATAAAGCCTATTCAATTTTCTACAAATCCACATCACAATATTTATGCATTCGGTCAACAGGAGCAGGGTTAAAAGTGAAAGTTTCTAAAATGAACGAAGACGTACTTTTGACCTTACATGACTTCACACCCTATAACTCTTGAACCCTTCCAGATACAAGGTTACTATAAATCTTTTTGGAAAGAAGAGTACATTTTTAAGATCAAACAATCTACATTTTTTTAAATTATTTTAGGCATACTGATATAAAGGTCGTCAAATTCAAAACAACATTTTTTAAAATTATTTTTACCAACACGATTATTTCGAGAAATATTCTTGGATAAAATTTTTTGATAAATACAGTATTGAAGCCTGTTTAAATTCCTATAAAAACATGGCAAAATATTTATGCATTCTGTCAACAAGAGCGAGATAGTGTGGGTTGTGTTACTACTACTAAGCATAAGAAGGGTTGCATGACGTCCTAGTGTTCCTGCAGCAACAGTGCAACAAAATTACACGGGCAGTGGAGTGAAAAAAAATACCGCTAGGTGAATAAAAAAAAACAAAACAAAAAATTTGAGAACGACTGGACTGATTTGGCTATAGTCCGAACATTGTTTTTGTGGTAGTATTTATGGAACGATTTGGCTCAAATTCACACCATATAATATTTAAATAAAAAGAAAGTCGTCGACAAAATTTGGATCGTGGGCGTGACGTCAGTGGGCGGGATGTGAGTTCAGTGGGCAGTGGGTCAGTGTGTATGAGGTCAATGGGTGGGTGGTCAGTGGACGTGAGGTCAGTGGACGGGAGGTCAGTCCCCGCCCACTGACAGTGGGATGGGGCAGCCGGGAAACGCGGGTGTAAGTGGGCGTGGCGTCAGTGGGCGGGTAGCAAAGCGCCCGGGTACAGGCTAGTAAATTATAAAAAAAAGGTAGTGAAATATAAAATATACCTGTCTTCTAACTGTCGTTGCAATAACTCTTCTTTTTTTGAGAGGAGATCTAGCAGGCTTCAAAAAACAACCTGGACTGCTTAACTCTGTTAATAGGCTTCGCTTAACAATTGATGCATGACTTTCTGTCGAAATTATTTTTCTTTTGTTAGATGATTGTGAAGATAATCTAAAAGTTAAAATAGTAAATAAGGTCGATTAAAAACCTACTAAAAGGTATAGTTGATCTTACAAATTGTTTGTCGATGGTGTTTTTCTTATTAACGAAGACTTTTCGTTTTGATTTAAAATTGGTGTACGATTTGTAATGAATGTATTTGAAAGTGGTGTTTGTGCATTTTTGCGAGCGCTACTAATCTTTTCCTTATCAATTCGTTTTTGAATCCACCCTTGTTCTATTACGTGTAAAATGTTGTCCCCATTAACAAGAAATGATTTATGCTCGCGTTCTTCAAATAAGTTCACCTATTAAATACATATTAACCAGAAACCATTTTCAAATAAGTTTACCCATTAAATACATATTAACTAAAAACAAAAGTTTTTCGTATTTTATATATCTTACAAGATCTTTTATTTGAGCTTCAATTTTTGGTAATTTCGTTGCTATAGTTTTACGTTCCCTTTCTTCTTTAAGTAGTTGACCTCCTCTATTGTTGTATCGTCCTGGCTCAGAAGCCTTAGATTCCAGGGCTATCATTCGATTCCAAAGCACTTGCCTTTCAGAATACAACTCAAATATTTGTCTAAAAATGTCATCATTATTTTTAAGCACTTTTCTATATATTTTAAAACAAACTTGTTATTATTATAAAATGTCTTCAAATCGTCGAGTTCCATTTCATGCAACACTAGCAAATCATCAGTGTAACAATTGCTGTTAAAATTAGAGAATCGGCTTTTTTCTTTGTCTGACTTTAAGGTCTTAGTCCACCAATGAATGATTTCTTGACGAACTTGATTTACATATAATTTAATGTTTTGACTTTTAAGAAACTCGCATCGGTTAAATTCGCGATTCAAAATATCAAAAGTAGTTTGTGAATAATCACTACATTTCTTGAAATTATTCCTTGTCGATGGACTGGCATCTAAGCGATTCCATAAGGTTTCCAATTTGTGTTTTAAAATATTAATTTTTTCTTCTAAATCTTTTACTTGCGTGTAAAACCTATGGTGAATTTTATTTAATTCTTTAAATGTTTCATCAGTGAGTTTAATTTGGTGATCATTAAGTAACCTGTTTTAATACATTTAGTTAGTTAATAATTTCTTATTTTATTGATTATATTTACCATTTTTCACTTTCTATGGAAACTTGTAGTTCTAGTATTTTTAAATATTCTTTAATATCACAGCGAAGATCAGAAAACTTGCGTAGACGAATATCCTTTTCAGAACGTAAGTTCTCCAAATGAATTTCAAAATTTCGAATTTCTTCTATGCTCGGGAGTGGATCTAATAACATAGCACGGGGCGTCTGCCCTAAAACATCGCAAAGAGCTTCTTGTTCCAGCATAAACTTGTAAATTTGTTCCCTACGCAATCGTAACTTTTCGCGAAATTCTGAAAGATATTTTTCTAATTCCGACTGTCTTTCCAAAAGAGGAATACTTTCTGATGACGTAAGGACGAAATTATCAATCATTAGCAATCCTTGCAAATTATTTGTTTCTTCTTGGAGATCTAAAAAAAAAGTTTTTTAGGGATAAGATAATTGAAAAACAATTTACCTTTAATATGTTTTTCTATAATCGTTTCTTTTTCCATTGATTCAGCAACCAAGTCCTCATAAAAATGTTTGGCATGATTAACTAATTTAGCAAGATTCTCCTTGCAAATATTTTTGTTGAAAATCCGCATCCATATATCTATTAATTTTTTAACATATTCCTTCGTGAGATCTTGCATCTCCAATCTAAAATTGGTTATTTACAATTATTTGACTAATAAAATGTTTATCAGTAATTGGTGATGTTAAAATGTGATATAGCTCCTACCTCAAAAATATAAGTTTAACGGTTATAACCAAAAAATACAATGTAAAAATAAAATAACAATTATTATTATTTTTAACCCATTTAATGAAGTTGTTATTCATGATTTTGTGGAATCTTAATTTTCCTTTTTAAAAATCATGCAACACAAAAGTGGAAATATAAAAGTTATTTTATTTACAACAAATAGAAAACAATAAAGTTACCTGGATAACAAAAGTAGATATAGCATTTCTACATTATATTATGTACTAATAATAAATGAAATATAAATATTTTACATTTTATGAGGTAGGACCTATATCAAAACAAATCCAAAATACATGAGTTTTATTTTACTTACTCTACTTCCATGAAAACTTCAGACATTGCAGGGCGGAATTTACACGATATTCTGAATTTCTGAGTACGAATTTGGCAATAAATGTGAAAAACACACCTGAGTACGTATTTTGGTCGCAAATTGAAAAACTCAACTGAATGTGAGATGTCAGTTCGTATACGTACGAGGTGTATAGCATACAATTTTATGTCGTTTTTTTTTCGTAAAACTCTGCCCCAGAGTTTTTTTTGGCTGTCAAGTTGTTCGTTTCCCCTTCAAAAAGACTCTACCGTAGAGCGAAAACAGATCTGTAAATTTTGGAAGATTTACCCCTCTTTATACTAGCACAACAACAACATATGCAACAAAAAAATGTAAACAAAAGATTTTCGCCTTTCGTGTTCGATGTCCTTTTGAAATAATCAGCGCTCAAGCGCATTGTTTTTCGTGCAAACATCAACGCAGATCTCATAAAGCGACAATTTTGTAGTACATGCAGTCATTAAAATTACTCTAACACAAAGAAAGTAAAACAAATCAAACAAAAATTACAATTGTGTGCTTACACTTCGTACGTACGGATTTTGGCCGGAAATGTGAAAAACACATCTTAACCTCAAGTTCGTAGGTTAGTAGATATTAATTTTGTTCAATGAGAAAAAAGGCAGAACAGAACAGCACAAATTTGTGAATAATGTCAGATCAAGTTATAACAGAAAATTACAGCCATATGTCAATTGATAGAATGTCAAGTGATACAAGTTCCAGCAAGGCCGAGTAGAAAGCATGCAATTTGCAATTACAGCTGATTTTGACATTTCTCACAAATCTGTTCTACCTCAAGAGTAGGTGCAGAAAAGTTGTCCAGAACAGAGTCATTGAACACAAAGAAGAAGAGTCTCAGACAAAAGTTTTTCTCATTGAACACGAAAAACTGATCTTTTACTGCTCTGAACTGTTCGGAACAGCCTCATTGAACAAAATTAGTATTTGCTATATTGCTTTCAACAAAATGAGTTAGGTATTTGTTGTGGTTAAAGGCAACAGCAAAAACTAACCAAATTTTGGTCAATTTTTTGTTTCATGTGTTTGCCAACTTATCCATATATAATTTTTAAAAGTCGACTCTGATGGTGGCAATTATAACTAAAAATTTGGTTAAATATTTCTTAACCACGAATTTTTTTTGTTTAACGCTAAACCATTTTCTGGTCTATCCAATGTGTTGTAATTTTTATTTCTTTGTTGAAAGCAATATAGCAAATATCTACTTATCCTACGAACTTGCGGTTAAGATGTGAGTTTTTCACATTTGCGGCCAAAAATCCATACCCTAAGCACGGATTTTGGCCGCAAATGTGAAAAACTCACCTGAATGTGAGATGTCAGTTCGTATACGTACGAGGTGTATAGCATACAATTTTAAAGTTGTGTGATGTTTTTTCTTTCTCTGGCTTAGTGTAATTTAATGGCAGATTCTAGTATAAGATTCTAGTACAAATTCTGAATCGGTTCGATCTCAAAACTAGGTGAGATGTGAAAAATTCTCACCAAAGTGTTACTCATTGTTTCCACCTCAAATAACAATAATGCTACAATAATACGGGCTTCAAATAATGCTACAATAAATGTGAGCCGAATTGACGGAAAAATGTTGTTGGATTATTTTAAGCGATTTTCAAGGTCGAAATTTGAGTTTGAAGAAAAGAATCGCACTGCAAACACCGAGACGGAGGCAGAGAAAATTTAGAACACATGTATTAGTGGGCGTTATTATTGTTAGCTGTGATCAAAACCTTCTCTATAGAAAGCCCAACTGTACGCATACTAATAAAGTCAAACTATCTCAAACGCGTCTGTAATTGTGGGATGTGATGGGAGTGCACAAAAAATAAGCAGACGCATTTTATGAAACGAGCTAACTGGTGGAAGTGCAAAAAGCGAGAAACGTAAATATTGATTTTGCTCTTTTGTTGATTACCATTCCATAAACATTTGCGATATTTTTTAGCATATATCCGTGTATCAGCGAAACAGTTGCGCTTTCTATAGAGAAGGTTTTGGCTGTGATCACCGAAATTATGAACGAAACCACATTTAATGCACTACCAAGCTCAATATTGGCCACCCTTGCTCACTAAACTCTTTAACCCATTTTGCACACTTGTTTGTTTGTTCTCTTTATTCTATTTATGTTCGTTTATTTTTCCTGTTCTCATATAATTTTTATTTTTATTAAATTTTTAATTTCAAATATCATTTGTTATATTTTTCAATTTACATTTATTCTTTTTATTACTTTGCTTATTAATTACCGAATATGCGATAACACGTGTTTTAAATTTATTTTTGAATTTTTGCCATGAATGCATTTCATCGATAACTCCATAATTTTACTCACCCAAGCATATAATTTTAGTGTAGCTATTTTGTTATTTGTGGCGGAAACAACGAGTAACACTGCTGTTGACATTAAAGCAAAATCAAAATATGCGCATGCATTAAAAATCATACTAACAATACAATGGGGTACATACGTCCTAGCAAGCAATTTTTTCTAGCAAGCAAAAAATCGAAAAAAGTAGCGACCAATATTTTGAGGTCGCAACACAAAAAACAAGAACAATTCCGCATGAAATATTAAAGTGACGTTTGTCATTTGTTCATAATTTTTAAATGCGATAAATGTACGTGATAAATATTTTTTTACTTTAACAACTAAATTAAAATTTATTAATAAATTAAAAACAAAAATTAAAATAATTTAATTATTCTGAAAATAAATAATTAATTATTATAAATAACAACACAATGGAAATAATTATTATAAGGCGTCAAAGACGAATTCCTCGAAAAGTATTTAAAGACCGTGGAAATCCATTTGATTGTGAAGACGATATATTTTTTAACAGATATAGATTCACGAAACCAGCAGCTCATTCCAATTTCCAACTACAATGGAGGATATAACTACCACAAAATTGCAATTTTACCGAAAATACGGATTTCCAAATGTAATCGGTTGCATAGATGGAACCCGTATCTCAATAAATAAGCCGCAACTTCCGGATGCATGTTCTTTCTACAAGTCGTACTAATGCAAGCAACAATAAGATATATTTTTAGGAAAGGCATTTGGGTTATTTATGGTTTTCTGTCTGATCCTCTGCCTGGCTATGTTTCTGGATGTCTTTTCATTGTGCTAATCTCAATTTTAATATTTGCAATATTTGACCAACGCAAACAGACTTTTTACGATAAAATTGCAAAAACAGTATTGATAGATTATAAACCTAGTTGATATTTTCCTTTAGCTGTCTGCCTCCAAGGGTGTCATTCCAGCACATGACGTTAGTTAGTTTGGCCACTCAATAAACATAATAGGTGGTGTGTTTTCTCCATCGGATGATCAACTAACCAGCGTATTGAAGGCTTTTGGAGTGTTTGCAGTGGGTTTCTTAATGAGACCAGTCGGCGCTGCCATATTTTAGTACAGTACGAGGGATTTCGTCCTCCCCGATTATTTTCAAACTGGCATCTGGCCATGGTTTCAGTGTTGGTACCGTATTGGTAAGCCATGCTGCCGTTTCGTCATCTGCACAGTTCACGGATAGCCAACCACTTTTGGCCCTACAGCCCAGAAAGTTAGGGCTAATGCCATCGGTGGGAAGCTCCGCTACCGCGTCCATGATGTTGTCTTGGATCGTTGCCATTTGCGCCGTATTTCATTTGCCAAAGAATAAGGAATTGCAACAATTGCTATATTGCTTTCAACAAAAAAATAAAAATTACAACAACAAACACATTGTATAGACCAGAAAATGGTTAGCCTTAACCAAAAAAAAATTTTTGGTTAAGAAATATTTAACCAAATTTTTATTTATAATTCTCACCACCAGAGTCGACTTTTAAAAATTATATATGGATAATTGGCAAACACATGAAACAAAAAATTGACCAAAATTTGGTTAGTTTTTGCTGTTGCTTTGATCAGCCTTTAACCACAACAAATGCCTAACTCATTTTGTTGAAAGCAATATAGCAATTGTGTGTAGTAGTATGATTCTTATCCAAAACCTTTTCTATAGAAAGCCCAACTGTACGCATACTAATGCTGTAAACCAATCCCAAACGCGTCTTTGATTGTGGGATGTGAATAAGTGTACAAAAAATAAGTATGTAGTCGAAAAGAGCGAGAAACGTAAGATGTGGTAGTGGGAAACAGAAAAATTTTATATGGATTTTGCTCTTTAGTTGATTAGTAATGCAAAAACGTTTGGGATAATTCTAAACATGGATCTGTGTATGAACGGAACATTTGGGCTTTCTATAGAAAAGTTTTGTATTAAGCATGCGCATAATTTGATTTTGCTTTAATGTCAACAGCCGTATTTTTAATTGCCGAGAAACAACAACAATTGCACTGTCAAATTCCTTCTTTGGAATTGTGAAAACCTGCTGTTTGGCTGGTTTTGGCTGGTTTTGACATTGGTATTCCGAACTCGCTTGGCAATTAAAATGCAGCTAACAGCAGTGTTACTCGTTGTTTCCACCTCAAATAACAAAAATGCTACAATAAAATAATTTGCTAGTGTGAATAAAGTTATGGAGTTATCGCTGAAATGCTTTCATGGAAAAAATTAAACAATAAATTTAGAACACATGTTATCGCATATGAGAAAACATCTATTTTTGTTGCATCTGATTCTTAAGGTAATGTGTTCGAAATATATTTTCTTTATTTTTATTATTGATTGATTCAAAAAGTACACATTAAGACATTGGAGTCTTATTTTCAATGTGAAAAGTAAAAAAAAATTAGTGGAATGCATAAAAATAAATATTGTTTTATAAATGATGTTTTAATTAAGAATAAAAAGAAAAGTAAGAATAACAAATTTGGTAATTAATAAGCAAAGTAATAAAAAGAATAAAGGTAAATTGAAAAATATAACATGATATTTGAAATAAAATATTTAATAAAAATAAAAATTATATAAGAACGTGAGATGTCAGTTCGTATACGTACGATGTGTATAGCATACAATTTTAATGTGGTGTGATGTTTCTGCTTACTTTGGGTTATTGTAATTTTAATGACAGATTCTAGTTTAAGATTCTAGTACAAATTCTAATTAGCTGTGATCAAAACTTTCTCTATAGAAAGCGCAACTGTACGCATACTAATGCAGTGAAACTATCCCAAACGCGTCTGTGTTTGTGGGATGTGATGGGAGTGTACAAAAATAAGCAGATGCATTTTATGAAACGCGCTAACTGGTGGAAGTGCAAAGAGCGAGAAACGTAAATATTGATTTTGCTCTTTTGTTGATTACCATTCCATTTTATTTTTTAACAGATATAGATTCACGAAACCAGCAGCTCATTCCAATTTCCAACTACAATGGAGGATATAACTACCACAAAATTGCAATTTTACCGAAAATACGGATTTCCAAATGTAATCGGTTGCATAGATGGAACCCGTATCTCAATAAATAAGCCGCAACTTCCGGATGCATGTTCTTTCTACAAGTCGTACTAATGCAAGCAACAATAAGATATATTTTTAGGAAAGTCATTTGGGTTATTTATGGTTTTCTGTCTGATGCCTGGCTATGTTTCTGGATGTCTTTTCATTGTGCTAATCTCAATTTTTATATTTGCAATATTTGACCAACGCAAACAGACTTTTTACGATAAAATTGCAAAAACAGTAGTGATAGATTATAAACCTAGTTGATATTTTCCTTTAGCTGTCTGCCTCCAAGGGTGTCATTCCAGCATATGACGTTAGTTAGTTTGGCCACTCAATTAACATAAAGGGTGGTGTGTTTTGTCCATCGGATGATCAACTAACCAGCGTATTGAAGGCTTTTGGAGTGTTTGCAGTGGGTTTCTTAATGAGACCAGTCGGCGCTGCCATATTTTAGTACAGTACGAGGGATTTCGTCCTCCCCGATTATTTTCAAACTGGCATCTGGCCATGGTTTCAGTGTTGGTACCGTATTGGTAAGCCATGCTGCCGTTTCGTCATTTGCACAGTTCACGAATAGCCAACCACTTTTGGCCCTACAGCCCAGAAAGTTTGGGCTAAAGCCATCGGTGGGAAGCTCCGCTACCGCGTCCATGATGTTGTCTTGGATCGTTGCCATTTGCGCCGTATTTCATTTCCCAAAGAATAAGGAGTTGCAACAATTGCAATATTGCTTTCAACAAAAAAATAAAAATTACAACAACAAACACATTGTATAGACCAGAAAATGGTTAGCCTTAACCAAAAAAAAATTTTTGGTTAAGAAATATTTAACCAAATTTTTATTTATAATTCTCACCACCAGAGTCGACTTTTAAAAATTATATATGGATAATTGGCAAACACATGAAACAAAAAATTGACCAAAATTTGGTTAGTTTTTGCTGTTGCTTTGATCAGCCTTTAACCACAACAAATGCCTAACTCATTTTGTTGAAAGCAATATAGCAATTGTGTGTAGTAGTATGATTTTTATCCAAAACCTTTTCTATAGAAAGCCCAACTGTACGCATACTAATGCTGTAAACCAATCCCAAACGCGTCTTTGATTGTTGAATGTGAATAAGTGTACAAAAAATAAGTATGTAGTCGAAAAGAGCGAGAAACGTAAGATGTGGTAGTGGGAAACAGAAAAATTTTATATGGATTTTGCTCTTTAATTGATTAGTAATACAAAACCGTTTGGGATAATTCTAAACATGGATCTGTGTATGAACGGAACATTTAGGCTTTCTATAGAAAAGTTTTGTATTAAGCATGCGCATAATTTGATTTTCCTTTAATGTCAACAGCCGTATTTATTGCCGAGAAACAACAACAATTGCACTGTCAAATTCCTTCTTTGGAATTGTGAAAACCTGCTGTTTGGCTGGTTTTGGCTGGTTTTGACATTCGTATTCCGAACTCGCTTGGCAATTAAAATGCAGGTAACAGCAGTGTTACTCGTTGTTTCCACCTCAAATAACAAAAATGCTACAATAAAATAATTTGCTAGGGTGAGTAAAGTTATGGAGTTATCGCTGAAATGCAATCATGGAAAAAATTAAACAATAAATTTAGAACACATGTTATCGCATATGAGAAAACATCTATTTTTGTTGCATCTGATTCTTAAGGTAATGTGTTCGAAATATATTTTCTTTATTTTTATTATTGATTGATTCAAAAAGTACACATTAAGACATTGGAGTCTTATTTTCAATGTGAAAAGTAAAAAAAATTAGTGGAATGCATAAAAACAAATATTGTTTTATAAATGATGTTTTAATTAAGAATAAAAAGAAAAGTAAGAATAACAAATTTGGTAATTAATAAGCAAAGTTATAAAAAGAATAAAGGTAAATTGAAAAATATAACATGATATTTGAAATAAAATATTTAATAAAAATAAAAATTATATGAGAACGTGAGATGTCAGTTCTTATACGTACGATGTGTATAGCATACAATTTTAATGTGGTGTGATGTTTCTGCTTTCTTTGGGTTATTGTAATTTTAATGCCAGATTCTAGTTTAAGATTCTAGTACAAATTCTGATTAGCTGTGATCAAAACCTTCTCTATAGAAAGCGCAACTGTACGCATACTAATGCAGTGAAACTATCCCAAACGCGTCTGTGTTTGTGGGATGTGATGGGAGTGTACAAAAATAAGCAGATGCATTTTATGAAACGCGCTAACTGGTGGTAGTGCAAAGAGCGCGAAACGTATATATTGATTTTGCTCATTTGTTGATTACATTTGCGATTTTTTTTGCATGTATCCGTGTATCAGAGAAACAGTTGCGCTTTTTATAGAGAATTTTTTGGCTGTGATCACCGAAATTATGAACGAAACCACATTTAATGCACTACCAAACTCAATATTGGGCGCCCTTGCTCACTAAACTCTTTTACCCATTTTGCACAGTTGTTTGTTTGTTCTCTTTATTCTATTTGTTGATGCTTCAATCATGCATCACCCTATATTTTTATATTCTTCTTTCTAATTCGTTTGTTCTTTCTTTAGTTGTTCGTTTTGCTCTGCTCACAACATGTTCTGCATTTTGGTGCAAGTGCAACAACAATGATTCAGGTCTGGTTTCTATGCTGCCTGACAGAAAGAGTTTTGGCAGTGGGCAACAAGTTCTCAAACGAACAAGATCGGGCAGACTCACTTGTCAATTTCAACACACATACAAACAATTAATTTCTTGAATACTTCATTATAACTACACAAAACATATTATTTAAAATAAAATATCCTACAAAAATTTAAAAAGGCTTCAATATCATTCAATGTCCTTCGAGACGGATAACGGTAACTTATCGCAAATAACATTTAAAATAGTTTTCGCAAAATAAATTTCAACAAAATGTACAATGTCCGTCACTGAAGCATCTAACGGCATTACCGCAATCACATCATCAGAAGAAAAAAAAATTGCACAGCAATTAAAGAAATACCGTTCCCATCGTGCGGTACTTCTTAATTAAATGACGAAATTTAAGAATTACATTTGGCAAATAAACTCAATAATTTTGAATTGAACACAAAACTTGGCTTATTGGAAGCTCAGTTTTCAAACTTTGATAAAGTTCAGTCGCAAATTGAAGAGTGAGATGAAGAAGAAATTAACTCAAACAAACGCGATTCTTATGAGGAAAATTATTGCCTGGTAAAGTCGCATTTTTAAAGCGTTTGGAAGAATTGCGAACGCATCAACATCAAGTAACGGATTCACGTTTACAAGCAACATAATTTGTTTCACGATCGCATCAACCACGCATCCATTTGCAAAAAATCCACATCACACAATTTCATGGCTCGCTCACACACTGGATGGATTTCTACAACACATTTACTACACTCATCCAGTCTTGGACATATGGTGAAACTTAAGGAAATTGATCAATAGGCAACCCATTATTATATACCACACCATTGTGTGCTCAAGCCTCAGAGTACAACCACAAAAATTCGAGTCGTTTTTGACGCATCATGTAAGACGTCTTCTGGTAAGTCGTTAAATGAAATACTGAAGATTGGCCCTACATTACAGTATGATCTTTTTGACATTGTGACATGAGCTATGCTCCGTATCTTGCAGTGCGTTGTCTTCGCCAGTTGGCAATGGATAATGCAAGGTCATATCCCAATGGTTCAAACATTACCCTCAGAGACTTCTACGTTGACAATTTGATGACCGGTGCAGAAACAATCAAAGCAGCAGTAGTAATTAAACAAGAAGTGACTCAACTTTTACATCAAGGTTCATTTTACTAAGAAAGTGGGCTTCAAATTGAGACATTATTATCGAGGACATTACGAAAATCGATCGCGAATCCTTTATTACCTTCGGGGATCAAGACGTCATTAAAGCGTTCGGCTTAGGGTGGAACCCTGTTGATGATACCTTCACGTATCCACACACAACATCATACTATAAACAAATAAATAAAAGATCGATATTATCTGAAATTTCTAAATTCTTTGATCCACTGGGACTCTTAAATCCCGTGACCGTAAAAGTAAAAGCTAAAGTTGCATTGGGATGAAAGTCTACCTGTACACAATGGCTTGAATTCAGAGGCCAACTCGATCAGATCAACCAACTTAAATTTAATCTGTTTGTACCAATCAAAACTCCTAAGATTCAACTGCATGGATTCTCAGATGCAAGTCAAAAGGCATATGGCGCATGTATATATTTGCGAAGCATTGATACAAATGGAGGCATATCATCAAATTTGTTATGCGCAAAATCACGTGTAGCGCCGCTGAAGGAGATATCTTTGCCAAGACTGGAATTATGCGCAGCAGTCTTGCTGACAGAACTGGTTCAGAGAATCGTAACTCTCCTCGCACTTAACGAAGTCGAAATATTTTGCTGGACAGATTCATCCATTGTATTAGCATGGATCTCATCGGAACCATACCGGTGGACTACATTTGTAGCAAATAGAATTACCAAAATACAACATCTGGGACAAGCTGCAATGTGGAAACATGTCCCCACTGAAATTGTGCGTCCCTGACGTTTTACCACATTATGCGACTGCTCAGTTCCTTCGTGAATGCCACCATATCTGACAATGTGATTGGTCTGGCATTCTGCCATGGAACTGTATAGGCCTTGAGATGTTTTATTCTTTTCTGGGTGAGGGCTACGCATACGAAGAGTATATGCTCTGACGTTTCCTTTGCCTCATTACAGAATCGGCAGCGGTCCGATTGGGATTTGCCCATTTTCAAAAGATGGTCATGGAATGGGCCATGTCCTGTCATATACCAGATTAGTGTTCTTAGTGTATGGCGGTCCAGTTTGATGGCCCTGTCCATATGACTAATGTTGTAGTTTAGAAGCTTCCTGGCTTGTCTCATCCCAGACGAAGAATTCCATTCCGCTTCGATAGTAGCGTTTTCCCACTCTTTAATTTTTCTGTTAATATGGCATTTGGAATAGGCAATGCTGGGTTCTGGGCCAGTGAAAATTCCTTCTGCGCTTTCTCTTGCACATAGGTCTGCTGCCTCGTTTCCTGATATGCCTGAGTGTCCGGGAGACCACATAAGTGTGATTTTTTTGTTTTTGGCCCAGTTCTTCTAAGTGGCGGAAACAGCTCCACGTTGTTTTAGAGTAAAAGACTGGACCTTTTAATACTAGCAATGCTGCTTGACTGTCAGAGATCACATAGATCTCGGTTCTTCTGTACTTTCTTTTAGTACATTCCAGGATGCAGGCTTCTATTGCTATAGTTTCTGCCTGGAATACTGTTGGAGATTTACCTAGGGGTATTCGTAGGGTGATTCTGGGTCCGAATACTCCTGCTCCGTTTCCTGTGTTTGTTTTTGATCCGTCTGTATACCAGATGGATGCATGATTTGGAATGTTACTTATGATATTTTCAACTAGATTCCGATCGGGTATTTTAATCGAAAAATTCCTTTTGAAATTAGTAGTTTTTATCATTAGGTCTGATGGTTGGACAGTTACATATTCCAAGTCTATTTTGGTTATGATGCTAGAGTGTCCTGGTTTGTTTGTCTTTATTTGTTTGAGAATTTTTAGTTTAGTGGCTCTTGATACAGCCTCGCTTTTGATGTGTATGTGCAGGGGAGGAAGTCCTAGAAGTTTTTCCAGAGCTGCCGTTGGGCAACTCTTAACTGCACCCGTTGCACTAAGACATATTAGTCTTTGTATTTTGGTCAATTTTGAGCGTGTCGTTGATTGCTCTGTTTTTGGCCACCAAACCAGGCCGCGTATGTGATCCTGGGTCTGATTATGCTTTGGTATAGCCAGAGGGTAATTTGCGGGTTTATTCCCCACGTTTTGCCAAACATACGTTGACAGGTAAAGTAAGCTTTATTAGCTTTGTTTGTGATATATGATATGTGGGGGTTCCATGTTAGTTTTTTGTCAAACACGACCCCTAAATATTTGGCTTCTGGCATTATTTGAAGGGTTTTGCCTTGGAATTGTATTGCTGGTAGCGTTACTTTTTGTCTTTTGGTGAATAGGGCGCAAACTATCTTGTCAGGATTGACGCTTAGTCCAACCTCTTTGCACCAGTCTTTGACTTGTTTGAGAGCAATTTGCATGCGATCTGTTATCGTGCTCTCGAATTTGCCACGAACTACTAGGATTAGGTCATCTGCATAGCTAATATTAGTTAGGCCGTTGTTTTCCAGCCTGGCGAGCAGCTGATCCATCACTAATAGCCACAGAAGTGGCGATAGGACACAACCTTGTGGACAGCCTCTGGTTGCCGCTATTGTGATGCTTGAATCTTCCTGCTTCTTAGCATGCTCATGACCCATCCTATGGTAGAGGAGTCGATGCCCCTTGATCTAGATTGTGTTTGAATTACTTCGAAGCTAGTGTATAATAACATTTCCTTGCTTCGAAGTATGTCTTCGATTTCAGTTGTCAGCTCATCTAGTGCTGTTTCCGTCGATTTACCAGTCTGGTATGCGTGTTGGCTGGTATTCAAGGGAATTCGTTGGAGCACATTCGACCTTACGTAGTGGCCTATTATTTTCTCCATAGACTTTAGGATGAAGGATGTAAGGCTGATAGGTCTATACGACCTAGTGTCCTCGGGGGATTTCCTTCCTCCTTTTGGTAAGAACAGAACCCGCACATCTCTCCAGCACCTTGGAACGCATTCTAGGCTGTGACTGGCTCTGTAGAGTTTTACGAGTACTGGTTCTATTAATTTAATGCCTTGCTGCAGGAGGATTGGATACAGCCCGTCTCCACCTGGAGACTCGTATGGTCCGAAAGAGTTTATCGCCCAGCGGATGCTTTCTGGTGGGAAAATGCTGGCTGAGCGTCTATAGGCTTCAGTTGAGATAAGGTGTGGGTGCATGTTTATATCCTTGTATACTTATTGATTATCTAGTATGATGCACTTGGGACTCTTAACCAGACACTCAAGAGTTTCTTGTCTAGAGGATGTAAGTTCACCGTTTGGTTTTTTTACCGAACCAAGTGGATTGTTGTGGTCAAGTGAGTGAGGCTTTGTGTAGTCAGCCACCATGGAACGTCCCTGGTGCACCTGATGCGAATTATAGGGGAACTTGCGTGGTAGGCGTTTATGATTGCCTCGGTAAGGTCGTTTGCTGAGTTATCAAGTTCAGCAATCATATACCAGTTAAGTTACATTTGAGTTGGTCTGAGAAGACTTGCCAATTAGTATGTTTAGGGGTTCTTATAAGGGATTGAGCCCTGTTGGGAGTTTCAATATTGAAACTAATATACATGTGGTCGGAAAATGGTGCCTCCTTCATTACGTGCCATTTATGGATCGTCTGGCCGTCCTTGTATCGGATAGGGTAAGATCCAGTACCTCGCTCCGTATGGCGTTTATGAAGGTTGCATCGTTCCCCACGTTGTTTATCATAATATTTTTAGATGAACAATAGTTAAAGAGTTGCTCACCTCTGATGTTAGTGTTGGTGCTTCCCCAGACTATGTGGTGTGCGTTTGCATCGCATCCGATTATATATTTTTGACCTTGAGCTGTGCAGAAGTTGGCAAAGCTCTGTGTTGTCTCTGGAGGGGGGTCTTCTTCCTCGCCTGGGAAGTAGGCAGCTGCAAAGTTTGTGGTGCTCTTGCTTTCTTGTGGCGAGAGCGTCTCTACGGAGATCGCGACTAAATCTCTGAAATTAAATTGATTTATGGAGTAAATATTGAGAGAGTGACGGCACAGAATTGCTGACCTTGGTCTCCCATTTTGTTTGTCATAAATCAACTTACCTAGTTTACTTGGGAATCCCAGAATTTTTTCGTTTTTGGTCCAGTGCTCTTGGATAAGAGCAATGTCCCAGTTTTTGTTTGCGGAGAGGTGACATAGATTGGCAGTAGCTGCCTTCGATCTATGCAAGTTTATTTGCACACATCTCATCGCTTTGTCTTGATATCGGGCTCTTTGGATCAACCTGTGGGCCCTGACTTGCTACAGTTGTGGGCGGCTTTTTCAATCTGTCCGCCGATAAGCCGTGCTTCTTTGAGGCCTTTATACCGACCTTGTGTCCCAAGTGACCAGGTTTCCGTGTTCGGTCAATGGGTTTGGCTTTAGTGTTGGCAGTGGTGGGATGTGCTGGCCTCTTTGGCAGACTAGGTTGTCCTGGTTTTGGCTTTGGTTTCCATGTCCGTTTCTTTAACCTTCTTTGGTCTGAAGTAAACGGACCCGAAGATCCAGTTTACTTTGTAATTGGAGCCCTTTATGTTCTCCGTTATTTTTTGTGACGCCGAGATGGTCAACTGCAGGTAGTCATTTTCTCTGTCTTTTCTAGACAGGATTTTCCATTCTGCGTTGCGTAGCTCCTTATTTTGAACTACTAGGCGCATGCTGATTTTCTTATTCGTCTCATTCCTGCAGTGCGGAAGATAGACATAAAAAATCTGGTTACGAGGGATTTCGTCCTCCCCGATTATTTTCAAACTGGCATCTGGCCATGGTTTCAGGGTTGGTACCGTATTGGTAAGCCATGCTGCCGTTTCGTCATCTGCACAGTTCACGGATAGCCAACTACTTTTGGCCATGCAGCCCAGAAAGTTAGGGCTAATGCCATCGGTGGGAAGCTCCGCTACCGCGTCCATGATGTTTTCTTGGATCGTTGCCATTTGCGCCGCGTTCAGTTTAACATCAGGAAAGCCTTGGTCAGTGATTGCCAACCGGATGGCCTTCGTGATGTCACTGTAGCGTAACGCTGCGTTCGATCCACCCGCTACCTGCGCCTCGCCTGAACCATTATTACCTGCCCTTATGGAGTTTTCGGCTGGTTTGAGGGGGTGAGTTTGTCTGTCTCTTTTTGGCGGGTTCTTGGGACTAGAGTCGTTCGATCGGCTCCGCTTTATGGTGGATGTGACCTTCCTGTCTTTTATTTTTGTTTGGCACTGGGCTAGTGCCTCGTCATGGGATAGTCCTGTCTGTTTAAGGAAATTCATTCGTTTCCTTAAACAGTTAATGCTTCTAGAGCTGCCTGGCATATCATTTGTGGAAGGAGTCCTGAGTGCCTGACAGCTCCCTACGACATCGACCGGTTTCCGCGCCGATGCTACCAGCAGCCCTGGATGTACAAGTGGGCGAAGACCTAGGTCAACACCCTCTCGACCCACAAGGCTTTGCCTAGAGTTTCCGAGGTTCGACAAGGTCTCCCTCTAGATGACCGGTGGAATTTATCCAACCTGGCAGACCCGTGTGTCGACACCCGGAACTCCAAAAATTATAATTAAATAGAAATAATTATATAAATATAAGATAAAAAGATAAAAAACCCACCCGAGAAATCTAAAATGAAACATAAGTTATAAATTGTTACCTATAAATTGGGGAAGGGAACGAAGCCATGCCACGCGAGAGTTTGGCAGGCTGAAACCCGTGTAGGGTTGAGAATGGTAGCCTTAAACGTTTTCTGCCCCCACCACAGGGCGTCATCAGTAGGCTTGATGAAGGAATGAAGGGAAAGAGGAATCGGACCAATGCCGATTCTGTTATGAGACAAAGGAAACGTCAGAGCATATACTCTTCGTATGCGTAGCCCTCACCCAGAAAAGAATAAAATATCTCAAGGCCTATACAGTTCCATGGCAGAATGCTAGACCAATCGCACTGTCAGATGTGGTGGCATTCACGAAGGAACTGAGCAGTCGCATAATGTGGTAAAACGTCAGGGACGCACAATAGACCTAAAGTTCGCAGTGCTCAGGGCTTTTTAGCCTCACCTAATATAATAATAATAATAATAGGCTTTGGACCGCAATGGTCTGTCGCACCGATTATTATTATTTATTGTAAAATTTGCAGTTTGTGATTAGGTCTACAGAAGTGTTAATAACCATTGTTACCCTTTTGTTACGTTGTTCAGGTATTGCATTTTAGGTTGAGTTCTGTCTGCGGCCAGTTATCCATTGAAAGGTGCATAAATTTTGGCCAGTGAAACCAGAAGTTGTTATTGATGAGGTCTTTCGGGTACACTCCCCTTGATACTAGGTCCGCAGGATTCATTTCAGTGGGCACATGTTTCCACATTGCAGCTTGTCCCAGATATGTTGTATTTTGGTAATTCTATTTGCTACAAATTTAGTCCACCGGTATGGTACCCATGAGATCCATGCTAATACAATGGATGAATCTGTCCAGCAAAATATTTCGACTTCGTTAAGTGCGTGGAGAGTTACGATTCTCTGCACCAGTTCTTCAGCAAGACTGCTGCGCATAATTCCAGTATTGGCAAAGATAACTCCTTCAGCGGCGCTACACGTGATTTTGCGCATAACAAATTTGATGATATGCCTCCATTTGTATCAATGCTTCGCAAATATATACATGCGCCATATGCCTTTTGACTTCCATCTGAGAATCCATGCAGTTGAATCTTAGGAGTTTTGATTGGTACAAACCGATTAAATTTAAGTTGGCTGATCTGATCGAGTTGGCCTCTGAATTCAAGCCATTGTGTACAGGTAGACTTTCATCTCAATGCAACTTTAGCTTCCACAAATTTTGTAGGAAGATCTTTGCTTTTACGGTCACGGGATTTTAGTGGATTAGTGGATCAAAGAATTTAGAAATTTCAGATAATATCGATCTTTTATTTATTTGTTTATAGTATGATGTTGTGTGTGGATACGTGAAGGTATCATCAACAGGGTTCCACCCTAAGCCGAACGCTTTAATGACGTCTTGATCCCCGAAGGTAATAAAGGATTCGCGATCGATTTTCGGAATGTCCTCGATAATAATGTCTCAATTTGAAGCCCACTTTCTTAGTAAAATGAACCTTGATGTAACAGTTGAGTCACTTCTTGTTTAATTACTACTGCTTCTTTGATTGTTTCTGCACCGGTATCAAATTGTCAACGTAGAAGTCTCTGAGGGTAATGTTTGAACCATTGGGATATGACCTTGCATTATCCATTGCCAACTGGCGAAGACAACGCACTGCAAGATACGGAGCACAACTCATGTCACAATATCAAAAAGATCATCCTGTAATGTAGGGCCAATTTTCAGTATTTCATTTAACGACTTACCAGAAGACGTCTTACATAATGTGTATATAATAATGGGTTGCCTGTTGAGCAATTTCCTTAAGTTTCACCATATGCCCAAGACATTTATATTCTTCAATGAAGTCGCAGTAATCCTTCTTTAGTGTTGGTGATTTTCCAAGCTTACGCTCAATGGATTCAAGTCGTTTTAAGGCGATGTCCTATGAGTTGCCTAATACATTTGGACTTTCCTTGAATGGAAGCCGCACAATAAACTTGTTTGTAATTGGGCATCGCAAAGTGGTTGCAGAAAAGTACTCTTCACATTCCCTGTCTTCGGACGACATTTGCCTTGACGTACTTGTAGCTTCCTCAAGTTCCCAAAATCGTCTCACTAAGACATCAAGATTAGTGTCACTATTTAAAACATTTAACGTTGTGGTGTGGACATGAATTGTGTGTTTTTTATGGTGTGCAAAGTTTGTTGGTACGAAATTGCCTGAAACGATCCAAATAAATACCAAGTTGTTGAGCAACGCGTTCAGTGATGAAGTTTAATTGTGAAGCTGAGTCGAGTATAGCTCGAGCAAATATACTCTCACCCTTGTCAGTTGCTAAACGTATCAATGCCGTACCCAGGATAACTTGAATTTTTTCATAATTAGTTTCAAATGAAGAGGGCATGTCAATATCTAAGTTACCTGTTTGGTGTCGTTGTGATGTTCTTCCTATGCTTTCAGTTGGTGTTGACTTGCGCTTCTGTGTGTCAGGATCTCTATGCAGTAACGAGTGATGTGATTTTCCGCATGACCGACATTTGTGAATAGAATTGCAGTGTTGTTTTACGGTATGCGTATGTCGAAGACAATTAATGCAAAGTTTTAGTTCCTTGGCTAAGTTAAATGCTTCAATGCATTTAAATCTGTAAACTTGGGGCAAGTAAATGGATTGTGAGAGGTTTGTGCTTGACACAAAAAACATTGGACTGATGATCTTGTGCCTTGAGCTAATGACTTTGTTGCGACAAATGTGTTGTTGTTGTAGTTTGGCTTAAATTTATTGCGCTTGTCTTGCTTGGAATACACCGATAGCTGGCCAATTGAAGGTTTGAATTGTGCGATATCCAACAACTTGCAACGTCGTTCTAGGAACTCAATCAACTCTTGCCACGATGGATAATTGAATTGGTCACCATTGGCGACTAGAGTGGTAGAATTGCGTTGATGTCGATTTGCAAACACTTCTTCTTCCCATTTTGTATGAGTGTCCATATCTACTTTCGACAATGAAGTAGAAAACCGTCGGCAATCTGATCTTTGCCACCAATAGATTGTATTGCTCGCAGGTTGACGTTGATTGATTGAGCGGATAGTTTCCACTGTTGGTTTCGATATGGCCTGTAAACTAAAAATTTCATTAATGTGTGCTTCACTGCCCGTAACACTGGAACGCAAGTATTGAAATTTTTCAACTTGAGACAACTCAGTCTTGTTGTGGATGAGTGTAGTAAATGTGTTGTAGAAATCCATCCAGTGTGTGAGCGAGCCATGAAATTGTGTGATGTTGATTTTGTGCAAATGGATGCGTGGTTGATGCGATCGTGAAACAAATTATGTTGCTTGTAAAGGTGAATCCGTTACTTGATGTTGATGCGTTTGCAATTCTTCCAAACCCTCTAAAATATGCGACTTTACCAGACAATAATTTTCCTCATAAGAATCGCGTTTGTTTGAGTTAATTTCTTCTTCATCTTACTCTTCAATTTGCGACTGAACTTTATCAAAGTTTGAAAACTGAGCTTCCAATAAGCCAAGTTTTGTGTTCAATTCAAAATTATTGAGTTTATTTGACAAATGTAATTCTTAAATTTCGTCATTTAATTAAGAAGTACCGCACGATGGGAACGGTATTTCTTTAATTGCTGTGCAATTTTTTTTTCTTCTGATGATGTGATTGCGGTAATGCCGTTAGATGCTTCAGTGACGGACATTGTAAATTTTGTTGAAATTTATTTTGCGAAAACTATTTTAAATGTTATTTGCGATAAGTTACCGTTATCCGTCTCGAAGGACATTGAATGATATTGAAGCCTTTTTCAATTTTTGTAGGATATTTTATTTTAAAGAATATGTTTTGTGTAGTTATAATTAAGTATCAAGAAATTAATTGTTTGTATGCGTGTTGAAATTAACAAGTGAGTCTGCTCGATCTTGTTCGTTTGAGAACTTGTTGCCCACTGCCAAAACTCTTTCTGTCAGGCAGCAGAGAAACCAGACCTCAATCGTTGTTGTTGCACTCGCTCCAAAAACTGCAGAACATGTTGTGAGCAGAGCAAAACGAACAACTAAAGAAAGAATAAACGAATTAGAAAGCAGAATATAAAAATATAGGGTGATGCATGATTGAAGCATCAACATTCTCCCCGCGTTGAAAGCTTAAGCTTTCAAATATTTACTATATATTTTCCAAAGGTAGTGGGCATAATTTGGTGGTTGATCGAGTGTAGATTCCCGTTGAGCTTTTGACTGATGCTACTCTCACCTTGCTGTCAGCACCTTCGAAGATTTCTAAAACTCGTGCTAATGGCAATTTGAGTGGTGGCAAATTTTCGTCTTTAATCAAAACCAGATCATTGGGTTTTAGATTAGGCTTGTTAACTTGCCACTTTCTGCGATGTTGAGGTTCATGCACGTTTAAGTTGCGAAATGGTTGTATCCAATATGTTTGGTTCTGTGATGGTTGTGAGTGGGCTGCCAATCAAGAAATGCCCTGGTGTTAACGCTGTGAGATCATTGGGATCATTAGATATTGGCGTTAATGGTCGGCTGTTCAGGATTGCTTCGACTTGACAACATACAGTATTTAACTCCTCAAATGACATTGAAGTTTTGTCAAGTATTCGACGAAGGTGGTACTTGGCACTCTTGACAACTGCCCTCCAAAATGGGGAGACCGGGGAGGGATGAATTTCCAATTGATTTTATCTTCAAGACACTGTTGAATAATTTTTCTGTTGGTATCGCTGTTGTGAAATAATTGATGGAGTTCCTTCAATTGCCTTTGTGCACCAATAAAGTCTGTAGCATTGTCGGAGATTATGGTCGATGGTTTTCCTCTTCTTGCGATTAACCGACGTAGAGCTGCCAAAAATCCTTCTGTGGACAAATCTGTCACTAGCTCAATGTGAATCGCTTCGCTGATACGTTGTGACACAAAAAACGGACCACAGAAATCTATGCCTGTTGTATTGAATGGCCTGGATGGCCTGACGCGAGATGTTGGAAGATCTACCATCAATTGATTTGATGAATATAGGTTTTGTGCGAAAACATAATAAACAGCGATGAAGTATCTGTCTTATTCTCCGTTTGGCGCCGATGATCCAAAATCGTTCTCTAATGATGTTATGAACCGCCTGACAGCCTGCATGTAGGTTTTTACGGTTGAAGTATTCAATAAGGATAATCGTGAAAGGATGAGAAGATGGCAACACCATTGGGTGTGCTGTGTCATGTGGTATCATTGGTCGACGGATTCTGCCACCCACCCGCAGCAAATTATTTTCAAATGGTGCGAGGGAATAGAGCAGACTATTTCGATCAACTGACAGCCCCTTTTTGATGGCGATGAAGTACCTGTCTGTCTCCGTTTGGCGCCGATGATCCAAAATCGTTCTCTAATGATGTTATGAACCGCCTGACAGCCTGCATGTAGGTTTTTACGGTTGAAGTATTCAATAAGGGTAATCGTGAAAGGATGAGAAGATGGCAACACCATTGGGTGTGCTGTGTCATGTGGTATCATTGGTCGACGGATTCTGCCACCCACCCGCAGCAAATTATTTTCAAATGGTGAGAGGGAATAGAGCAGACTCTTTTTGATGGCGATGAAGTACCTGTCTTATTCTCCGTTTGGCGCCGATGATCCAAAATGAATTCACCGTGCATTTTATTGGATAAGGACCTTATGTTGTGCAAAAATCTATTAACGAAACCAAAAACTCGAAGCAATTTAGAGTAACTATTGTGTATTGTGGGCGCCGTGGCTCAGTGGAAGTGCACATGGCTGAGGAGGTTGGGGTTCGAATCCCGGCAACATCAAAAAGTAATTTTTACGGTGTCCCACCTCTCGCGAATGGGTGACAAACGTTCCGAGAGTAATACCTTGTCACGGAAAGCTTCTCAATTCGCCGTTCGGATCCGGCCTTAAATTGTAGGTCCCTTCCATTTGTGTCCAAAAATTAACATGTGCAGCACAAATGGTCGCGAGAAGTTAGGTCTTAGACCGGGATCGAGAAACCCTGGGTAGGCTGGGCTCATCGGAATCCTCCTCCTAGGATCAGGCAACGAAAATGCGCAACACATAGCCTCTCTCGCTGCAAGACCGTTGAAGGGTACAATCTACCCACCTACACGAGGTGATCCTGTCTTGCAGAATTCAACGGATCTAGAGGAGAGAACCTCGATAAAAAATCCTCAATCCAAGGTGAGACACGTGCGCTGAGGGATGAATGGCCATGAGAACTTTGGTCGCTAGCACGGAACTCCGGATACCTGGTACCCTCCGGTTGCAAGTGACCTTACCACTGCAAGAGGCTCTGCAGTAGCGGACCCTTCCCTTCCTCATCTTAAAAAATCCATGGATAGATTTGAAAATATAAACCCTGAGGGCGGTGCTCTTCCAAACGCACCAATCTCGGAAGCCAAGGACCGTCAAAGTCCTACTTCCGAGATTAATCTCTTACAAACAGACGACAGCACAGACTCGTCTATAACCCTAACCGAGGACCACGTCCCAGTACAAGGCTCCATCGTGCCAAAATGCTCGGACACTGCGTCCACTTCTACCACCTCTGTCATAAGGGATGGGCTAACAAGCTTAGACCTCGAAGACAGAAGGAAGAAAATACCACACCTAAGTGGAGCCGCAAGGAAACGTCTGAATTTCCTTAAACAGACAGGACTATCCCATGACGAGGCACTAGCCCAGTGCCAAACAAAAATAAAAGACAGGAAGGTCACATCCACCATAAAGCGGAGGCGATCGAACGACTCGAGTCCCAAGAATCCGCCAAAAAGAGACAGACAAACTCACCCCCTCAAACCAGCCGAAAACTCCATAAGGGCAGGTTCAGGCGAGGCGGAGGTAGCGGGCGGATCGAACGCAGCGTTACGCTGCAGTGACATCACGAAGGCCATCCGCTGAAACCATGGCCAGATGCCAGTTTGAAAATAATCGGGGAGGACGAAATCCCTCGTAACCAGATTTTTTATGTCTATCTTCCGCACTGCAGGAATGAGACGAATGAGAAAATCAGCAGGCGCCTAGTAGTTCAAAATAAGGAGCTACGCAACGCAGAGTGGAAAATCCTGTCTAGAAAAGACAGAGAAAATGACTACCTGCAGTTGACCATCTCGGCGTCACAAAAAATAACGGAGAACCTAAAGGGCTCCAATTACAAAGTAAACTGGCTCTTCGGGTCCGTTTACTTCAGACCAAAGAAGGTTAAAGAAATGGACATGGAAACCAAAGCCAAAACCATAGAAGCGCCATCAAAACCAAGGCAACCTAGTCTGCCAAAGAGGCCAGCACATCCCACCACTGCCAACACTAAAGCCAAACCCATTGACCGAACACGGAGACCTGGTCACTTGGGACACAAGGTCGGTATAAAGGCCTCAAAGAAGCACGGCTTATCGGCGGACAGATTGAAAAAGCCGCCCACAACTGTAGCAAGTCAGGGCCCACAGGTTGATCCAAAGAGCCCGATATCAAGACAAAGCGATGAGATGTGTGCAAATAAACTTGCATAGATCGAAGGCAGCTACTGCCAATCTATGTCACCTCTTCGCAACCAAAAACTGGGACATTGCTCTTATCCAAGAGCCCTGGACCAAAAACGAAAAAATTCTGGGATTCCCAAGTAAACTAGGTAAATTGATTTATGACAAACAAAATGGGAGACCGAGTTCAGCAATTCTGTGCCGTCACTCTCTCAATATTTACTCCATAAATCAATTTAATTTCAGAGATTTAGTCGCGATCTCCGTAGAGACGCTCTCGCCACAAGGAAGCAAGAGCACCACAAACTTTGCAGCTGCCTACTTCCCAGGCGAGGAAGAAGACCCCCCTCCAGAGACAACACAGAGCTTTGTCAACTTCTGCACAGCTCAAGGTCAAAAATATATAATCGGATGCGATGCAAACGTACACCACATAGTCTGGGGAAGCACCAACACTAACATCAGAGGTGAGCAACTCTTTAACTATTGTTCATCTAAAAATATTATGATAAACAACGTGGGGAACGATGCAACCTTCATAAACGCCATACGGAGCGAGGTACTGGATCTTACCCTATCCGATACAAGGACTGCCAGCACGATCCATAAATGGCACGTAATGAAGGAGGCATCATTTTCCGACCACATGTATATTAGATTCAATATTGAAACTCCCAACAGGGCTCAATCCCTTCTAAGAACCCCTAAACATACTAATTGGCAAGTCTTCTCAGACCAACTCAAATGTAACTTAACTGGTATATGTACCCCTATTAACTCTATTGCTGAACTTGATAACTCAGCAAACGACCTTACCGAGGCAATCATAAACGCCTACCACGCAAGTTCCCCTATAATTCGCATCAGGTGCACCAGGGACGTTCCATGGTGTAATCACGACCTCGAGGCTAAGCGAAGAGAAGTACGTAAACTCTTTAACAAAGCCAAGCGTACACACACCTGGACGGCCTATAAAACTGCCCTAACCAGATACAACGTGGCTTTAAGGGACAGCAAAAGGAAAAGCTGGAGAGAGTTTTGCGAAGCATCGACACAGAAAGCATCCGCTGGGCGATAAACTCTTTCGGACCATACGAGTCTCCAGGTGGAGACGGGCTGTATCCAATCCTCCTGCAGCAAGGCATTAAATTAATAGAACCAGTACTCGTAAAACTCTACAGAGCCAGTCACAGCCTAGAATGCGTTCCAAGGTGCTGGAGAGATGTGCGGGTTCTGTTCTTACCAAAAGGAGGAAGGAAATCCCCCGAGGACACTAGGTCGTATAGACCTATCAGCCTTACATCCTTCATCCTAAAGTCTATGGAGAAAATAATAGGCCACTACGTAAGGTCGAATGTGCTCCAACGAATTCCCTTGAATACCAGCCAACACGCATACCAGACTGGTAAATCGACGGAAACAGCACTAGATGAGCTGACAACTGAAATCGAAGACATACTTCGAAGCAAGGAAATGTTATTATACACTAGCTTCGAAGTAATTCAAACACAATCTAGATCAAGGGGCATCGACTCCTCTACCATAGGATGGGTCATGAGCATGCTAAGAAGCAGGAAGATTCAAGCATCACAATAGCGGCAACCAGAGGCTGTCCACAAGGTTGTGTCCTATCGCCACTTCTGTGGCTATTAGTGATGGATCAGCTGCTCGCCAGGCTGGAAAACAACGGCCTAACTAATATTAGCTATGCAGATGACCTAATCCTAGTAGTTCGTGGCAAATTCGAGAGCACGATAACAGATCGCATGCAAATTGCTCTCAAACAAGTCAAAGACTGGTGCAAAGAGGTTGGACTAAGCGTCAATCCTGATATATAATCCAAGATAGTTTGCGCCCTATTCACCAAAAGACAAAAAGTAACGCTACCAGCAATACAATTCCAAGGCAAAACCCTTCAAATAATGCCAGAAGCCAAATATTTAGGGGTCGTTTTTGACAAAAAACTAACATGGAACCCCCACATATCATATATCACAAACAAAGCTAATAAAGCTTACTTTACCTGTCAACGTATGTTTGGCAAAACGTGGGGAATAAACCCGCAAATTACCCTCTGGCTATACCAAAGCATAATCAGACCCAGGATCACATACGCGGACTGGTTTGGTGGCAAAAAACAGAGCAATCAACGACACGCTCAAAATTGAACAAAATACAAAGACTAATATGTCTTAGTGCAACGGGTGCAGTTAAGAGTTGCCCAACGGCAGCTCTGGAAAAACTTCTAGGACTTCCTCCCCTGCACATACACATCAAAAGCAAGGCTGTATCAAGAGCCACTAAACTAAAAATTCTCAAACAAATAAAGACAAACAAACCAGGACACTCTAGCATCATAACCAAAATAGACTTGGAATATGTAACTGTCCCAACCATCAGACCTAATGATAAAAACTACTAATTTCAAAAGGAATTTTTCGATTAAAATACCAGATCGGAATCTAGTTGAAAATATCATAAGTAACATTCCAAATCATGCATCCATCTGGTATACAGACGGATCAAAAACAAACACAGGAAACGGAGCAGGAGTATTCGGACCCAGAATCACCCTACGAATACCCCTAGGTAGATCTCCAACAGTATTCCAGGCAGAAACTATAGCAATAGAAGCCTGCATCCTGGAATGTACTAAAAGAAAGTACAGAAGAACCGAGATCTATGTGATCTCTGACAGTCAAGCAGCATTGCTAGTATTAAAAGGTCCAGTCTTTTACTCTAAAACAACGTGG